>CM031244.1:753533337-753748285 GCA_018340775.1 Taxus wallichiana var. yunnanensis
CAGGGTCAAACTTTCTATACCAGCTTGTGTGCATGCCCTTGTAACGTAGTAGCAAATTGGATTGCCCTACGCTCGAAGCCATGATTCCTTTTATGTGCCACAATATTTCACACATGTGTATGTGTTCAACAACATCTTCTATGCCCCTATACTCTGGAAGATGAAGAGACATCTCCATGTAAATATTCTAGGGTTAGTGCGGACCTTGCCCACCGATCCGTAACCCCTTGTGTTTCCTCGACCTCCATAACCACCTAGATCCACCAGAGCTAGAGCCACCTATACCTCCTGATCCCGAACCTATAGTTGGGGTCGGACCAGAAGATGTACTTCCTGTGTTCAATAAGTAGTAGTATTGAAATGTACCCCGACAGTCTGTGAAGTGTTACTACTCCATGAAGAGAGTCCAAAATATGCACACCTGAATTATGTGTAGATGATACACCTGAAAAGGTACTCCCATATAACAATGAAGTCATTTGCGCTTATCATCATTGTGCCTCTTATAAGACTCACTCCTGCTCTCCCACTGCTTGAATTAGCTTTTTTGACTATTTGTTGTATTGGATGCTAGAAAACCAAGTGCAAGGGCAAGGTTACAAGTGGATTCAGATGCGTGCCCATGGCCCAAGTCATCTCTACTGACACACTTCTACGTGAGGCTGAGGAGGGTTCTCTATCATGCTTTCCCAAATGGGGGAGTTCTTGAGGCTCGGGTTCCACATCTTCTACGTGAACTTCAACTCCTTCCCGAACTATCTTTCTCCACAATGCCATTTTCTCTGTAACCTCCCGTTGCTTCTCTATCTCCCTCTCACGCACCTCATTATACTTAAGCCGCCTTTCCTCTCTCTTCCTTTCTGCCGCTAGGTCTGCCATATTTCACCAAACCTGCTCCTGCCCCCGCGCATGGTGGGGTTTTAGTTCGCCATCGGTTTTGCTCTCCAAATTCAAAGTTACCATCAAGATCTTGATCACCAGTGGAATGCTTTATAGGTAAGTTCCCCTTGGATATTGTAAAAATAGAATTCAGCTACCTCTGGGCACGAATAAGTGGAAATTGAGTACTCCAAGATATAACTATCAAAACACCACAAAACCATGTATCCACAATGCGAGTCCAAATTAGATCAACATCATAAAGGGCCTAAAATTCTTCCTACATCCTAAATGTATATAGAGTTTCAATGTAAAAAATATTTCTCTTAATCTAGATATGAATATGAGCTCTTAAAAACTAATATGATGTATTCTTCTTCTAGAATTCACTGCTAAGTATAAGCTCAAACCATCGTTGGCACATCACTCAAAAACCTAGATTGAATTCACTAGTAAAAGCTCACCCGAAAGCAGTGCTCACCCAAAGGTATAAAGGACCCTTCTCTTTAGGGTTGTTGTTGTAGGATGTTAGCATGATGAAGAATTAAAGCATTCAGATCCATAATTAATCTAACATTCTACAAAGCATTTCCTAGATCTAGATCTTAAAGTATCATGAATCAAACAATAATCATAGTGAAACCCTTTATGCAGTAATAAACTATAACCATGATTAACACCTTGATTTAGCCAATAACCCCCATTATATTAAATATAGTAATACACATAAGCTTCCTTACAATAATAGTAGTATATGCTCATGTGTGCATCAAATTTGGCAGCATAACCTCACAATAACTTATCTCTCACACTCTTATGCTACATAGTTCACTACATATTTATAAGGGTGGGGACTTGCCCTTCACCACTTATCTAATCCCAAAATAGGTCGCATGTTATTATTATCCACGTGTCATTACAAAAATAGCCACACATGCAAGTGCACTAACAATAGACTACTTTTAGTTAATCGCGAGTAAATCTATTATCACTGTATCCATGCAAAGCACTTCATAGCTGATCCTCCAAAATAGCCAATGTGTGTCACGCAAGTCTTTGACCGGTTTGTATGCTCTACATGCGATCATTTCCTAAGCCTCCGCACTAAGTGTCATACTTTAACTGATCAACATAATAACAATAAAAACTATAAATATGCAGATCCATTTGGATCAAACACAAAGAATGAAAGAGGACGTTGGGTTTGGAAAACCCTCGTAAATCAAATAGATATGTGTAAACTAGATTTGAATATACAAATATCAATGGAGTGGATGATCCTTCCTTAAATATCTTCCTCCTTGAGCTCTCCATGAGTTCTCCTTCCCTGCAAACAAAAGAAAAATACAAAACAAGAGAAAACTAGGGCATCTCGGGTGATTGAGTTGAATAAAAATGAATTCTAGTTTTTAGGTTGTTTTTATATCCTAATAAGTTATAAATTTTTAGGGTGTATGATCTCACAGTGGAGACTTGTTTTATCTTAGGGATCCTATTTAATTTCAAATTGACTTAAGTTTTATGGTTAAACTTTAATAAAAAGAGTATTATTTATTTAAATCTAATATTATTATTTGCAAATAGATTTGAAGGATGGGTCCATTTCAGAGATGAAATGGGACCCTTGACCTTTTATACATTTTGGATTTCCACAAACCTTTAAAAAAATATTAATCATTCTCAAAATTATTAATAACTTTTCCATAATTTGAATATAAACTTGTATTTACTCTCCTAACGTGATAAAATTTATTACTAATGGATTACCTCAACCTTACGCCGTCATAATTTAGTTATCGTCATCGTTTATAAAAATAATCTCATAGTATTTAACTCGGGAAAGCAACTTTACGCTAAATCTTTACAGTTTAAAAATGTGTTGTTGTAATAACAATGCACAAAGTGATATAATGCACCTTATTGTTTACGATTGTGGCTTGGTGATACTTCGCCGTATGTTACGAATTTGTAGTGTTAGTTTTGTAATGACTAGTCTTAACCGCCATGTAATTATTTACATTTTAAAAAATTATTACCACCTTTATTACGTTTATCATCTATGATCGAGATGTTTGGTTGTCTTTTACCATTTTTAGAACTTGCATTGAGTGAGCCATGACATTATTCATTTGTATCCAACTCATTCACTTGGATGCCCTAGTTTTCTCTCAATATGTATTTTTATTTTTTTTGTAGGGAATGTGAACTCATGGGAGAGATACGAGGAAGATATTTAAGGAAGGATCATCCACTCCATTGATATTTTTATTTCTAGATTTGGTTTGCAAATAGTTGTTTCATTACTGTGGTTTTCCAAAACCAATGTTCTCTTTCATTCTTTGTGTTTAATCCAAATGGATCTATAGGTTTATAGTTTTGTATTGTTTTTGTTTTTGTTAAGAGATCATATTCACATCTAGATTACATACATACTTTTGTACTGAATATCAGTATATATATTTATTATATATATATATATATATATATATATATATATATATATATATATATATATATATATATATATATATATTGTGAGAGATAACCATACTAGCCATAATAATAAGTGTGATTGACATATGAGAATTTTTATGGCCTATGTGTAGGTGGAGATGACCTTAGGCCAAAATAACAGGAGGAGGAGGGTTGTGAAAAGATACACTTTGAAGGCTCAAATGATCTTTCCTCAATACAAAAGTCTTTCCCAAAAGAAAATGCCTCCAATGAACCAAATCATGTGTGACTTTTGTAAGCTCAAGATTGTGAGTAGGGTAATTAAGTTCGTATTCCTTGAGCTTTCAAGACTCAAAAGCAATGATGAAATGTTCCTCGCATGAGCACCACTCCAAGTACCTCTATAGATGCATTTGGGAAAACCACAAAGTCAACCAAAGGATCTCAGAATCGCGAGGATGGGGAAAGTAGTCAATCACTCCTTGAGTAGCTGAAAGGCCTACTCACACTTCTTTGATGAACAAAATTTCTTTTGTTTGCTCTAAAGGTAAGTGATAGGATTGGTAATCCCATAAAAATCTTGCATAAAAGCTGTGGTAATAACCAGCTAACCTCATAAAATTCATAACCTTAGTCATGTGGTGGGGATGGCCAATCAATGATAACATTGATATTTGAGGGATCTATTGAGATACCCTCACCTGTGATAATGTGCCCCAAATACTAAATCTCGGTCTAGAAGAAGGAAAACTTCTCCAAATTCTCAAACAAATAGTGCTCCCTCAAAACTTATAATACCCATCTAAAGTGCTCATGGTGCTCCTCTTTCGAACAAGAATAGATCAATATGTTGTTAAGAAAAAAATGACAAACTATCCAAGAAGTTTGTAAAACCCCATTCATGATGCTCATCAACACTTTGCAGTGCATTCATCCAATCAAGGGAACTATCATGAATTCGTAATGCCCATATTGAGTTCAAAAATTTCTCTTATGTATGTCTACCTTTGCGATATACGCGATTGATGGCAACCAAACTTCAAATCTATCTTAGAGAACACTCTAGATCCCCTCACCTTAACAAAAAAATAATCTATATGGGGCAAGAGGCTAATGGTTCTTCACCGTTAAATTATTCGGTTGTCGAAAGTCAAAAAATAAAGGGACATGTCCTTCTTCACAAAAATCACTCGTGCACCCCAAGTACACACACTAGGTCAGATGAGGCCCTTCTCTAAAATCTCCTCTAATTAATCTTGAGCTCATGGAGCTCGGGGGGTAGTCATCTTATATGGAGCATGGGATAGGGTGTTGAACTTGGAATAAGATAAATGGAAAATTCCACCTCACGATGCAATGGCGTGCACTGGGATCTCCTAGTAAAAACATATGCAAACTCACTCAAGATATGGTGCTCATCTAGTGGAGAACTCCTAGAAATATCCTTAGATCTATCACTGATCATGATAACAAACATTTTACATCCCTTGTGCATGCTCCATTTGAGATGCATAGCGGAAATCATACACAAGGATAGGGGTCTCGAACCATAGATATTACTATATGACTACCTATATCATCTACACACTCAATGAACTTGTTTCTGTAGTCAAATTTTGCCTGATGGGAATCAAGCCAATCCATACCGAGAACAACCTCATAAGATCCCAACAATAAAATACAAAGATATAAGGTAGTGGAGAATACCCCTAGGTCAAAATATAACTCTCCACATATGGGTCTACGACGAGCTTGTCCCAGTGGCAAACTCTACTTGTCACCTATTTGTATGCCTAGAAGCCACCAAACCACACATATCCACTAAAGAGGGTGATATAAAGGAGTCAGAAGCTCCTAAATCAAATAATATAGTAACATGTGTACCCCTAATCATACATGTTGTCTCAATGATTGTGGCCTGATGCTCGGCCTGATGGTTTTCCACCACTACATAGACACGATGATCACATCTTGTGTTGCCAATTGTCTTCTCTGAAGTAGGTGACTTTTTCCTCTCAATAAAATATGGTCTCTGAGGATAAAAACATGCATAATGATCATGGGCCCCAACAAATGATACAACTTGGCTCATCCATATGCAAATGAGACCCTCATGTGCTCTGATGTACAAGACATATGGGTTCCACTCTAGCCGGCTGATGTGAACAAGATGGATTAGGTTGGTGACTACCCGACCTCCTATATTTGTGCAAAATGTGGCCATTACAGTCCTTACCTCTCTAGCTATGTGGCCCAACCTAGTCCTCTTTGCTTAGGATATTTTTGTTGAGGGGGATGTTGTCGATGTGGAGGAGGTTGTGGATCTGAATGAAAAGTTATAAACCATCCTCTCGGGGTGGGGTGGAGCCACGTGATCTCGATCTTGAAATGAGAGAACTCGATCCTACAACTTGCCCCGCTTCCTATCCCGAGACTCCGAGTTCTAGTCTTGTTCTCTTCTACAAGTAGGCCTTCTCTAAGTTTGGGGAAAAAAATCCTAATCTTTGCTCCTTCCATGTCTATATTCAAGCCCCCGATAAACATTTTCACTGTAACTTCTCATCCTTGAGATAGACTACAAAAGATCAAAAAAATTGCACTCATACTAGGCCATTGATAGAAACATGTCGATGATCGTGAAACTCGTCAATCCTCTTCAAAATAAATTTTATCTAATTTTTGCCCGTGTAAAAAATTTGACAACGTGGGTCAATCATACCCTAAGAATAGGAAACCCTTTCATGAAGCATTTTGGGACATTACAGGAAAAATTTTGTGTTGAAGGCACATCTGTGGCATTACAGGAAATATGATCATTTCAGAGTGTTCTCCTATTTTGGGTCTTAGAGGTTAATGAGTTTCTCGTAGTGCTGAATTTTTCCTCTGTGGGCCCACTTTCCACCAAGGAGCACAAGAAGTTTATTAAAATTGATAAATCATGTTTGAAAGGTCCTATTCTGCTCCCATTAACTCCTTAGTTTTGATAAGAGTCATGAAAGTTAACAAATCGGGGTAGGATCATAGGCCATTGAGTGAGTTGATTGAGTTATGCCAAGGTGATAATCAACTCACTTAGTTGACATAATATGTCAGTCAAGTCATTAAATTTATCAACTCAAAAACCTTGATATTGAGCTATATACAAAGCTTGTGAACTCACTCGAGCTATGAACAAGGTTAGATCATGGATGTGGAACTCGGAAATAGATGGCTTGCTCGGCCGATTCAAGTCGGACATTGAGCTACTACTCGGCTCGATTGTTGAACTCATGAAGCATCGAGCTAGCTGGAGGGGAACTCACTTCTCGGTCGAGTCATATAAACAAGGGTGATAGCCGAGTTGCTCGATAAGGTGAGCTCCCATAGTTTGGGATGTCAATCAAAATATAAGTCCAAGCTAGCTCGAGTGCACTTGGAACAAACCAACTCGGCATGAGTGTGGAGAGGCTCGGTGTAAATGGAGTGAAAAGGAGCTCAACTCTCCAAGTTGAGCCATGCATGTAGGGAGCTCGCTATGTAAGCCAACGGTGAAGATGGTTGACCAAGACGGTGGCTCAAGTGAGTCAATTGGAAGAGTTCGTGGAAGCATTTTGGGTTCATAGATCGGGATGGAACCAATTAAAAACAAGGCAGAGGAGTAATGAGAGATATGGGTGACATGGTTTAGGATGCCAAGCTAAGCGGCTCAGAGGTTTGAGCTAGGAGAGTCACAGTCAGCGAGTTCATAGATTCCATGATGGGCTTGATGGAAATGAAAGCTCAAGCTCAAGAGACCCATGAAGTCTACTCGGTCGAGTTAAGACCGATGTGGCCGAGCCACATTTAGGGGAAAATGTCGGTGATCGGCTCCTTAAGTCAAAATTAAACCAAGAGAGAGCTAGCGAGAGAGTACGATGAGCTTAAGGCCTAGAAAATAGGATGAGCTCGTTCAAGGTTTTGGAAGAGTTTAACTCGGTGGAAAATTCGAGTTTCAATCTGAAATCTCAAAGATGAAGTCACTCACTAAGAAAGAGATCAACTCGTCGCCCGAGTTGACCAAGTCACTTGGTAGCCAAGGACCAAGGATGATGAAACAAAGCGGTCATGATGAGTTGCATAGAGGAATGAGAGCTTGGAGCCAAGCTCGAGATTAAGTCGATGTTCAAATGTCTTAGAGAAAACTTGGTAGAGTTGGCTCATTCAACCATTTGAGCATGGCGGGAGTTATGGCAATTTCAGGAATTTTTGGTCCATTTCTAGTTGGGTGCACAAAATGGTGCTTAAATCCTGTGCACCATCATAACCATGGGGATCTCGAGGAGATTAGTGACCAAATGGCCAAGTGGGACTGATGATGGGAAAATGAGATAAATGTGTCACATCTAGGGTTTCTGATACTTGCATTACCAAGACACGGAGATTCATGCGAGCATGGCCAAGTGGGGAAAATAATGATGGTGTACCAAGGGTCAAAGAGTCGCTAAGTGAACCTTCCATTACAAGACCAAGTTTGATGCCGAAGCATTCAAATAGTGTGTGGAGTAGAGTAATGTTCAATAAGCTTGGCAAGTCGTGGGGAGTGCTATCCATTTTTTCTCCCCTTTCAAAATGGATTAACCTATAGGTCTAGGCATTGATATTTAATAAGGAGCGGTTTAGGGCATCTCACAACAAGCTTGCAAGCCGAGGTGAACGTTTGGAGTCGGGTTTGTTTTAATGGTCAAGTTGGAAAAATGTATAGATTTTCACCATTTTATCACGTATCAACCACCTTCTTAACGTGCGTCAACAACCACTTTGTCGTGCATCAACCACCACCTTAACACATGTCAACAACAACTTTGTCATGTGTCAACAACAACTTTATTGCACATCAACCACATTCTTGACGCACGTAAACAAAACTTTTTCATGCATCAAGCATTCCTTCTTGTCACACGTCAGCATTCCTTCCTATCACGCATCAACCAATTCTTCTTGTCATGACAACCCCCTTTCCTTGTTAATGGCGACTCCTTCTATTCCTATTGGGTGTCAAAGAAGGGTTTTGGTATGACAATACATTAATGGAATCATACAAGGTAGCTCAACAACTGGTTTAATGAGGTATGACACCCCATTTGTCATGTAAGAAAAGTACCATTGGAAGCGAACCAAGACGGCCACGCCATACCTCCGTATAAGAAATTAATGAACATTTTTGGTTGGTAGCTTCCCTTTCTCTATATATCTAATTTTTCCCCTCATTTGTAGGGGAGAGATTTGAAATGTAAAAGAACTTTGCAAAATTGTTCCAATACTTTTATGAGTTGCGGGCCTCAAATTTATGCATTTTGCAAAGGATTTTTGCCTTGTGCCTATATTGTAAACGATTATGCATCATTTTAAGAAATAAAATTAGTGTTTTGTGGCTCTTCTTTCCTAGCTTGATTTATATTGCATTTCTTTCCTTCTATTATATTTTGCAGGTATATTGTGCATATTGTGTTCCTTTATAGGGTTTAAATTTGTTGTGCTCCACGAAATTGGAGGTTTGAATGTGTTTTGGGACTGTGGCACTTTTTCTACCCTCTTCTTCCCCATTTTTCCTCCACTTTCACTCACTAGGAATCTCTCTAGTCTTGTTTTGGTGTTATCGCCTCCCTTAGTTTAGGATTTACATTTTATGTATTTCTCTCTCTCTCTGGTCCCTTGGAATTGATAGTTTAGGAGTAGGTTAGCATTAGAATAGGTCATGAACTAGCCTTCTCTGGAGGTTTGTCTCAATCACAAGGGTCCCACACCTTGAGACAATCCCATGTTAGTCAAAAGTAGGGTTTTGTAATGTGTAAATCCTAGGGTGATACTTTTTTGATATAACATGGAGTCTAAGTTCATCATCGAGTTATTAGGTAAATCATCCGGTGACTCGGTTTACATGGTAGTTTTCACGAAAGAAATTAGGAGGAACTCTCTCACGAGATGGTTGACAAGTTTAGCGTCAAGTTTCTTGGCCATTGAATGCATGAAAGGGTGGTGTGAAGCATCCATACAGGCCCTTTGACTAATTCATGAGTGGTTGAGGTGGCACCGAATTAGTTGTAAGAGATCCGTGGAATGCTTTGGTTGATCAACATTGGCAAGTCCGAGCTAAGCATACAGGCATGGCGAGGTTGATTCTAGCTCATGGAGTGAAGAAGAATTCCGAGCACACAGGGAGGATCAATTTTTGCATGAAACCAAGTCGCGAGTTGTGCATAAGTCAACTTGGACATCATTACATGGGTAAAGGTGGGCTCATGAATAATGTGATCTAGAAGCTTAGCTATCGAGCCATTTGGGGAGTTAACCATATCGCTTTTCGAGTGAGTTAAGGGACACACCTGATAATGCCAAGAATACATCCAAGACAGAGCATCCATCAAGTCAAAACATGGCTAAAGAAATATTCATGGTGTCGAGTCAATGAGAAGCTCACGGGTAAGGCACGAAGACCTTAGGGTGAAAGATAGTTTGGGATGTCGCCTAAGCTCGCTAGGCAAAGGTTGAAGGATTTAAGCTCGTAGATCATCTCTCGCTCAAAAGTATGCATGGTGCGGGAACTAGAAGGAGCTCGAATGAGGACGTCGGGAAAGACTCGAGTTGAAGAGATAAAGCTCGGTGAGGGAATGCATGCATGACACCAAAGTGGAATTGATGGGCTCATGAAGGGGTAGTAGAGCTTAGCCATAGAGAAAGAAGATTTTGAAGCTCGAAGCTCGTGGAGTCAAACCATGAGATGGGTAGCTCAGTTTGAGCTTGACATCGAGTCATTTGAATGGAATGAGCTAGTAAAATGGAAGTCGGGGGGTCAAAGCAAGAGGCAAGCTAACATAGTGCAGAGGAGTTCAGTCACCAAGATGGATAGCTCGAAGTGAGCTTGATGCATAAGATGGATCGGTCATAGGATCGGAATCATGGTGATGAAGGCAAAGCTCGTGGAGCTAAGCGAGAGGGAGGATATTTTCGGGAGTTACACGAATGAAGGAGCTCATAGTGGCTCGGTCAACCGAGTTGAGCTCGGTGAAATGATGAGCTCGCAGAACTTGGGGGTCTGTGGAACTAACAAGGTGAGTTCACCAAGGAAAACCAACATAACGTGGAAGAACTCACCAATCTGCGTGAAAGGAGCTCGAATCTCCGAGTTGAGCCATGCATTGAGTTCACCAAGGCAAACCAACCCTAAGGGGGTCCCACCAGTCCCACCACTTAAAATATTATTAAATTAATATTTTTATACTAATTTTATTAAATTAATATTTTTATTAAAATATTTTAATAAAATGATATTTTATTATTAAAATATTATTTTAATTAAATGAGTAGATAAGTACTAGATCCTTCATTAATGAGACATGATGGAATGTTCTTAAGTGGTTCAACCAATTCGTAATTAATGTTGACCATCATGTGCCTTCATTTTAGGGAAGAATTTATGATTTCTCCTCTCTTCTCTCACTGGAGGTTTTTTTATAAATTTAAATTGGAAGCTCATTCCAAGGGGTTACATTGGTTACAGAAGTTAGACATGTGACAAAAGTTGGACAAGTTAGACAAGATACGTGCCATGTTTTTTAGAATCCTCTCTTCTGCAAATTATCTTTGTGGATTGAGGGAACTTTCAAGCCTCCTTTCTAAGACTATAATGGCAACTATTGCTCTTTTGAATGTAATGATGCATTGTGCACATTGTTGAAGTAATAAAAGTGTATGTTTTGTGACTACTATTAGTCCTTTCATCATTCCATATACTTCTTTGTGCCTTTCTCATGCTTGTAGGTACACTGTGTAAGTTTAAGTTTCTATTACAGGTTCTTAGAGTTCTGTGCTTATCAAGTGGTGGATTTCTGCATGCAATTGAGTTGTGGTGCTTTTTCACCCTTCTCAGTTTCATCATTCTTCACTAGAAGACTAAAATATTGTTTGTCGATTGAGTTTAATAAAGGGAACACATGCTTCTTAGTCTGTGGTATTTTGTTTACCCTCTCTAAGTTACAAAGGTGAAGTTGGTTTGTGGTGCATAACACCCTTTTCAAATCAACCCTTCTCAAAGTCTAGCAACACCCTTTATTTGGTGCATCACCATCCCTAGTATAGTTTTATTTCTTGTAAGTCTCTTTCCCTAAAACCCATGGAAATGTTAGTATAGGTCTAGTTAACCATTTTATTGCACTAGGAATAGTACAACACTTAGTTTAGGAAGAGGAAGTTGACCTTCTCCAAAGGTTCACCTTGAGCCCAAGTCCCACATCTTGAGAGGTGATCCCATGTTACCCAATCACACCAAACGTCTTGTTCACATTCTGGCCATTCAGGGGGTGTAGTGATTTGGTGATAACAATTTTTGGCACGCCCGGTGGGAGAAGAGTTGGTAATTCTCTTCATAATTACATGAATAAAAGTACCCGATGACTCCATATCTTTGGATTTCGTATCTCAGTGTGTTAACATATGCAAAGAATTCAGACAAGATCTTATGTGAGACGAGAAGGAAATTATCAACATATTGAGTTATCCTTGTCTCCTCCAAGGAGAAGGAGAAGAGGCATTTCAACATCACCAGTTATAACATCACCTTATAGGGTCATTCAACTCCTCCTTATGGAAGGTTTCCTCCACCCAGGAATAATCAACCTCTCATTGGTATGGCAGCCCCTGCAAGGAACCAAGTTTTTCCTCCTTTCAATGCAAGCAGTCCTCTTCAGTTGGCTCAATGTGATCCTATACTTGGTGCGGCACTCAAAATTTTTCCCTTTTACACAAGGGAAACTCATATTACTCTGGTGGAACATATTATTGATGTAGCTAGCATTTGCACAATACATAATATTATAGAAGACAATGTTGCAGTCAGACTCCTTGCCACTTCCTTCAAGGGAAAATCACTTCAGTGGTTTCGTGGGTTAGAAGCTAGTACTATAACCACTTGGGATGTGTTGGGAGAGAAGCTCTACAAATAGTTCGAAGACAAGAGTGACCACCTGTCACTCATGGAATAACTCACTACCATAAAGAGATCTCCTCAGGAATACATGAGTGATTTCAACTTCCGATTCCACAAAACTTGGAATAGAATTCAAAGCACTCATAAAACCTTCTCCCAATAATGCATTCTTGTATTATTTACAAGCCTTGAATAATGATGTAATAGTTATGATTCAGTCCATGGGAGGGACTACACTTCCGATGCCTATGAAATTGCAATAAGAGCCGAGAATTATTTGATCCAAGCAAGGAAGATTGCACCTAGACCTCCCATGCCTTTGTTTGTTGAACTTTCAAGTAATCAGCCAACCATTGCCCCTATTCCATCAACTTCTAGCCAACTAGTTGTAGTTACACCAGTTGTGTCTTCACCCTCCCCTTCAAACAATCTAGTTGAGGTCAAGTCACTGCTGCAAAATTTTGGGAATGAACTCATAGCACTCAAGAGGCAACAGTCTCAATATGCTCATCCTTACCAATCCCATAATCAATAGTACCAGGCTAACCACCCACCTTTTCAAGGAAATAATCAATCACAAAATCAAGTTGCAAATCAAGTTGTGAATGTCAAGCCTCTAAACTTTAGGAATCCCTTGTTGCTTAGCTCTTCTAGAGCCATTGTACCTATCCAAAATAATCTAGTTCAAGAATATGAATGGTGTTATCCTTATTCTCAACCTCACAATCAAAATCTTTGCCCCAATGGAGTTCTTAGCCAGACCTTATGGTTCAAAGTGTATCTACTCCACCATAGCCAACAAAAAATTCATCTACGCAGGAAATAGCATATCAACCATAGGCACTTGAAGAAGCCACCTTGCTAAATTGGCAAGTCAAGATTTTTATGGGTTAAATATTGATTCCTCATCAGTGTCAGAGAATAATCGTTCTAAAAAGAGGGAAATGGAATCTCAACCTTCCAAATCCAATCAAGCATCCACTTTGCAACCTAGGCCACAAGTGACATTTGACAAAGATGTGGGAAAGAAACCGCTAGAAGCATAGCCTACTCAAGCCATAAGAAAAGAAGGTGTTTTGGGCGTCACGGTGCCTAACAAACATTTTCCAAAGGAGGATCCCAATGTGTAGAAAAATGTCAAAAATTAGGTGGCATTCCCTTCAGCATCATTGAAAAAATGAAGAAAACCAATCTAAATGTCATGATGTGGGAGGCACTTTCAATTCTTTCCCAAAGGAATTTGTTGCAGAAGCTCAAAAGTTTTGGTGCAAATGATGGATCATCGGGTCATGAGGCAGCAACTGCTACAAGTTTGTGTCAACCAAAATGGAAAAGTATTTCTAAAGTGAACAAACTTCCACCATTCTATATTTCCCGATCATTGGTAATCATTTGGTACATAATTACATGATCGATTCTGGTGCCAATAGCTCAGTCATGCCCAAGAAAATTGTAGACATGCTAGGAATCCAATATACACCAGTCTCTAGAGGATTTGTTTAGTTGGATGGTACAATAGTTCAAACCGTTGGAATCATCAAAGGACTCCAACTTACTATCCATGCATGTCCCAGTTTTCATTCACACAAGACATATCGGTCATCGATCTTCCTCCTCTCTTCACCATTTTCCTATCACGAGATTTCACTACCAAGATGGGTGGTTACCTGTCAGTTGATTGGTCGCATATGATCCTTAGGACTTGATACAAAACTAAAGTGACTATAAGGGCATAACCAATTTGTCATAATCATGTGGAGCCTTATACCACTAGTCCTATAAATGGGAATTATACCATCCATGATCGAGAGGAGGAATTTGTTGATCACAAACCAACCACTCTTGTGGAAGAAGTCCTTGATAATACTGTGTTGGATGAGGTAAGTGTAGATCATTAGTATGATCCCTATGTTGAGGCATTAGTAGAAGAAGAATTTGGTTTATTGTTTTTGGAAGAGACGGGGTTGGGTACATATTATATCCATGAAGAAGGTACAATCATACCATAACTTGTTAAAACCCAAAACAACTCGAAGGAATTTGGCAATTGTTTTTCGATGGTTCAAGAAGTAAGAATGGAGCAGGTGTTGGTGTCGTGTTAATTTCTCCTAAAGGAGATAAATATTTCTCATCTTTTTATAGCAATTTAGCTACACCAATAACGTCACCGAATATGAATCTCTCGTGCAAGGAATTCAAATGGCTCAAAATAAGGGAATCAAAGCTTTGACTATTTTCAGTGATAGAAAATTGGTTGTACATCAAGTAAGAGCACGTAGCACATCCAAAAATGATTTGTTAAGATCTTACAAGAACTAAGTCTAGGATTTGATTGAAGATTTTGAAGCTTTTGGGATCCACATGATTCCTAGAAATCAAAATCAAGATGTTGATAGGCTTGCTATGGTTGGCTCACAATACAATGTATGTACCCGATATGATGAAAGAAGAGAAACAACCTATTAAAATGGTCATTCGACTTCGTAGCTCTCCCGATAATGCAAGTAATTGGAAAGTTTTTGATAGCGATAAACAAATTATTCTTTTCCTACAAGAAGAGGTGGAGTTTGCTACGAAAAATCAAGATAAGCTATAAGAATCATATGGTGACCAGATCATACAATTGAAAAACAAAAGCTACCAAAAGGCTTGGTTACTCTCGAGTCCATTTTTAATTCAAACGATCAAGCCTAGAAGACAAAGTTCTAACATGGTGATCAAAGAGGATAATTTTGAAGAAGTTGAGGTAGCAAATGAAAAGTTTCTAAAGATTGGAAAAGTGTGTACCCCAGAAGAGAAAGAGGCTTTCATCAAAATTTTTCAAGAATATAATGATGTTTTTACATGGAGTTATAAAGATATGTGTGGCTTTGATCTAGGTCTAGCACAACATACCATCGAGCTGGATCCCAATACCAAGCCAGTCCGTCAAAAGAAGAGGCTAATTAATCCCAAGATTGAGCCACTGATGAGAAAGGAGCTAACCAAACTCATCAAGGCTTGCATCATTTTTTCGATCAAGCATTCCTCTTGGGTAGCAAACCTAGTTCCTATGAGAAAGAAGAATGGAGAGATTCGGTTATGTGTGGACTTCAGGGATTTGAACCGTGCTTTGTTAAAATACCATTATCCTCTTCCATCAATGGAGAAAATCCTTCAAATTGTGGCAGGAGCTCAAAGGTTCTCTTTGCTCAATGGATATTTAGGTTACAATCAAATTCTGGTCAAATAATTTGATCAATTCAAAACGGATTTCACTACCAAGTGGGGCACATACGCCTACAACAAAATGTCATTCAGATTATCTAATGTTGAAGCTACTTTTCAATGAGCTATGGACATGGCATTTAAGGGATTGATCAATGACATCATTTTGGTGTATCTTGATGATATAATTGTGTACTCCAAACATGCAGAAGATCACATTACACATCTGAGGAAGGTTTTCAAGAGGTGTAGGGAATTTGGGGTTTCACTCAATCCTAAGAAATGTATTTTGTAGTACATGAAGGAAAGTTGTTGGGGCTTGTTGTTTTAATGGAAGGACTGTCAATCAATCCAGCTAAGATTCATTCAATTATGTCATTATCTCTCCCAAGTCACAAGAAGGGTCTCGAGTTTTTTCGGGAACCATAAACTAAGGTTCATTCTGCAACATTAGCTAAACCATTGATAGCCATGCTAAAAAATAATAGTCCATTCTCATGGATGAAGGAAGGAAAAGAGAGATTCGAGGCCATCAAGACGACATTTCTCAAGCACTTGGTGAATCTAAGGTTTGATAAGGATTTTATTCTTTATGCTTTTGCAAGAGCTAGGAGAGCATTTCAAGGATCCTCACTCAGCTAGAATGATGATATGATGGAACAACCAATTGCTTTCTCAGTCCAGTCCCTAAAATATTATGAGCTCAAATATTCATTTGTTGAAAAGAAAGTTTTTGCTACCATTTGAGCTTTGAAAAAATTTAGGCACATGTTGTCCAACAACAAAATTCACTTGATGGTGTCTCATCCAGGCGTTAAAGACTTTTTGTTGAACAAAGACATGAATGAGAAACATGTTGGATGGATTACAAAAGTGATGGAGTATGATGTACACATCAAAGTTACTAAGTTGGTTAGAGGTAAAGGTTTGTGTCAACAACTTGCCGTAGATTTGGAATCGAAACATGATGAGGACGTGACGCTTCGAATAGTGATGAAAGAGATGATCAGGTTGACTGGTTGTCAAAGATGAAAACATTCCTTCTCTTAGGAACATACCCAATTGACATGGATAAGACTCAAAGATGGACCTTTTTCCTTTAGTCTATTCCTTATGTTCTGGTAGATAATGTTCTCTTTCGAAGGGATTTGAATGGTGTTCTTCTTTGGTGTATAGGTCTGGAACAAGTGAGCAAGATACTAGAAGAATTCCACAATGGCCTATTTGGAGGACATTATTCGCTGAACGAACAAATGCTACAAAAATCATGAGGGTTGGTTATTATTGGCTAGATTTGTTCAAGGATGCCCATCTTTGGGTAAAGAAGTGCAAGGAATGTTCCTTTTTCATTGGAAAGAAGAAGTTAGCTAGCACTTCCACTCCATCTAATTCAAGTGGATCAGCCCTTTGTTCAATGGGGGTTGGATTTCATGGAATGATCAATCCTCCATCCAACGATGGACATAAATGGGTCTTTACTACAATAGATTATTTCAATCGATGGACAGAGGCGATATTATTGAAGGAGGGAAATGAAAAGGTTGTTCTTGATTTCCTCAAAGGCATAATGATAAGGTTCGGTGTACCATTTATAGTCATTTCAGACAACATAGTGGCTTTTCTTGGTCTAAAGATGAGTGCATGGGCTGTTAAGAATGGATTTTACCTCAAGGCTTCATCCAATTACTATTCGCAAGGAAACGGGTTGTGTTGGATAGATTTTTTGCACAGTGAAAACCTAGGCAGTCATGAGATAAATCTCCCTCATTTACCGGTGAGGCTCCCATGTAAGATTTTTTTATTTATATATCCTAATATCTATTTGTGGGTATTACTTTAACCATGTAGCTCATGAACCATAGCTATATGGTTCTGCAGCAAGTAAGTAGCTGTAAAAGAAAGGAAAAATCTACAGAAGAGGAAAATAATAGGAAATGGAAGAAAGTAGAGAGGATGTGCAACCCAAGCAATAGTTTACAGAGTTGATTGCATGCACATAGATTAAAACAAATAGATCATTAAGCACATAATTCAAAGCAAAGGAAACTTTCAGATCTAGATCTAAAATAACACAAAGTTTATGAACAGATCTAGAAAGAAAGTAAGAAGCAAAATGCACCGTTGACACAAAGTTCTCCGGAAATCTCTTCTATATTCCTCTGCTTGCAGAAATCAGGGGTTTCAGCTCAAAGTCTGGAACACAAGAATGTTGATTACAAATTCCGATGCTTTAACCCATAGGTTCTTCCTCTATTTATAGTGTATAAAGGGCAATTACAAATAGGAAACTTTAAATGAATTCCCGCATGCGGAAGCTATGAAAAGGAAACAACTAGCAATCTTCCTCCTAGAATTCCTCTTTGCATGACATGCATGATTTATAACTAAAAAATAGAACCTTCTATTTTGCATGTCTGCCACCTATTTCAAGTAATTAACTTCTTCAAGTAACGACTTTTAAACCAATCACTTAAGTTTTATAATTTAATTGATTTCTCAATTACTTTGTCGGAGAAAATAAGAGAAAGAAGAAGAAAGAGGAAAATAAATTAGAAGAAAGCTACAACCCTCCCAGTCTTGTTCTTCTTCCATATTTTGCATGTGGTTGACTCTTTTGCCTTTGATTCTCACCAAACTAGATTTGGAAGCTATGCATGACTGTGATTTGCTTGTGGGTATTGCCTTTGACCTGTCTTCCCTTCTATCCTTGAAGCTTTTACAATTCTTCTTCAGTACATGCAAAGTAAATTCAATGAAGGCTTCAACTGGAAGATTGGGAGCACATGCACAAGATCCTGGAAGGAATTTTCCATGCACTGACTTCTACATGGCTGCATTAGAAACAAGAGGATGATTTTTTCCGGAAGCCTTTGCAATTATGAGATATGTATCTGTCAATCAAATTGGTGATAAGTTCAGGGCCTATGTCTATATTATTGACTTCAAGCAAATCTGGAAGCTATGCATGATTCTGCTAATCCTTTTCTTTCATCATGCTTCGTCATGGCTGGAACAATCTTTGTCTGAGCTCTTTTTCTTTTAATTATGCCGAGAATCCCTTGCAATTGGATCAATTTGTGTAGATCTAGCAACTTCTTCAGATTCAGAAGATATATTCAATGTACCTGACATTGATTTAAGCACATGTGATGGATACCTGCAATTTTATTTAGACAAAGATGGAGTCCATGGCACGAATACTTGATTTTTATCACCAAAATCTGCATATAAAGTTTGATGCCCTAAATTTGAGATTTTTTTTACATGGAAAGCAAGAAAAATATTATTTAATTCACCCAAGCACATATACCAACATACAAATAATTAACAAGGCTTAAATCAAGCTCTTCCAACCCTAGGCGCCAAACTTTGAAGCTTTCCGACAATGAAAAACACTTTTTGATGCAAAATCCTCCTTCCTTGGGCGCCAAAACTATCCGGGCTGCAATCCTTTGCAAAAAGAATTAATTACATCTTCACTATGGCAACCCATGCTTATATAACCCTCAACATTCTATTTCTAATAATTGTCCATCCTATTCTTGGCAATTAATTAATAAACAAACATGTTTATTCACCCAAATTGGGTGCCTATTTTTGCATGTTGTTGGCTGCCATTAAATAAATTTAATTTATTTATTTTTAGCATGCTACCTTCAGTTCTCTTTGGCTTATCCTCATGCATTGACTTTTCCTCCATCCAGGCACCAAAATTAGGCAAAGCAACTATTAATAAATATCACTAAAAGCATTGTTTAATGCCCAAATGGGTCGCACTTTTTGGCATGGGTGAATTCTAAAATTAAGAAGTCAACTTCTGATGGGAATTTTCACCCTGCACGCAGCTCTAAAAATCCCTTCTTCCACTTAAGTTATTTGACTTTTATAATGGGAATATTTACCCTACAAGGCAGGTAATAAATTCCCACCTGCCTGCCACCTCTAATTTTCCCACTGCAACTTAAGTGACTTTCTAAAAAGTGCGACTTGTATTAAAAATAGCTTCATTCGGAAAAGTGCGACTTGTATGGGTGAATAAAACCTTATGATGGGAAAATTTAGCCTGCTAGGTAGGCAAAAAATTCCCATCAATGCTTTAAGTGATTTTTCTTTATTTTATAATGGGAATTTTCACCCTACAAGGCAGGTAATAAATTCCCGCCTACTCGCTGCCTCTAATTTTCCCATCGCAACTTAAGTGACTTTGACTTCATGGGAAAAAGTACCCCTAAGGCAAGTAATAAATTCCCACCTGCCTACAACTACCAAAAATCTCATTGTCAGCTTACACTCACTAATTCCAAAAAATGTGACTTGCCTGGGAGAGGCTTTTTGTGCATGACTTCATCTTTTTTGGTCGAAGTTTGCATTTTGAGGCTGATTCCTTCTGGTGTTGTGTTAGTAGATGATCTCCAGATGCTTCAAGCAATTAAATAGACTATATTGGCGAAGGAATTGACCTAGGGGAATTTCACAGAGAAACCGAGGAGAAAACTAGAGAAAAATGCAAAAGAAATAAATAAAAGCGAAAAACATTGCCAGAAGTTGTAGACAATGCCCTGAATTCATTCCTGGTGAAAACCCTATTGAGATGAGTGAATATTGGCATGCAAAACTTCAACAGGATTCAACCAGAGCACAATTTACTTCAAATGGGGCATTATTTATTCAATAAATAATTAAATAAAAATTCCCGCAGACAAAACTTGGTGGAGGGATAAAATGAGTTTCGACATTTGGGTATTTGTCGAAATTGGCTCATATGATTCACTAGGAATATATTAACGTAATATAGACATCTTCTGGAAATAAAAACATGAAAAGACCCGTTATTTAAAAATGATAAATTTTTTTCAAATGGGTAGTCCCAGATTTTAGAGTGACATCTGTGGACACCAGGTTGGCTAAGTCTAGCAACAAGAACCTCATAAAAATTATCAAATGCATAATGGAAACCAATAGGAGGACTTGGCACACACAGCTTAAGACCTCCTTATGGGCAGATCGGATCACGCCTTAAAGAGCCATCGGTAATTCTCCTTTCATGTTGGTATATAGAAGAGAAGCAAAACTTCTGCTCTCTTGGAGTTACCTTCTTTGGAGTTAGCTCATTAGCTTGAGGTTATGGAGAGTGATCCTCTGATAGTCAGGTTTGTTAAGCTCACGGAGTTGGAAGAAGTACGAGAACAAGGAAATGAAAACTTTGGAGTAACATCGAGGCTCGGAGTTAAGAAATCCTTTGACAAGAAGGTGTTTGACAAGCATTTTCAAGAGGGAGATTTAGTTCTCAAATGGGATGAAGATAGAGCCAAACCAGGAAAGCACACCAAGTTTGACGCTCTCTGGAGCAGTCCATACATTATCACAAGTTACAAGGAGGAAAATTTGTTTCGTCTATCTAGGCTCAATGGAGAAGAGTTGCCCATTCATGTGAATGGGATACATCTCAAAACTTGTTTTTGAGATCATTCCACCCCTTGTACAACTTAGTTAGATGTTTTCCTCCAAGTGCTTTGCACATTGTTGTGTGTTGTTGTCATCATTTTTCTTTCTTTGTTGTTTTGTTTTGTGTTGTTCTTACACATTGTATCATCATTGGAGTTTTTTGGGAGAAAGAAGGTTCAAAGTTTTAAAAGAATTACAGGATATTCCCAATTTCTCAAATGCTCTGTAGGAGTCAAGCATTCGTTAGTGTTCACTGGGTCCAATATATTTCTTGTCTAGCATTCGTTGGAGAGTTCAAGATCATGCATCATAGAAGGTAAAATCATCTTAAGATTCCAATATAGACTCCATGCCCAATGGATGACTTAAGGCTATTGGAATCATGCTTAGCAAGAAATCATCCCCAAGAGGTCGCAAAAAATGTTATCCAATTTTTACCCCTGGGACAAAATTGGACAACGTGGGTCAATCATACCCTAAGAATAGGAAACCCTTTCAGGAAGCATTTTGGGACATTACAGGAAAAATTTTGTGTTGAAGGCACATCTATGGCATTACGGAAATATCAGATCATTTCAAAGTGTTCTCTTATTTTAGGTCTTAGAGGTTAATGAGTTTCTCGTAGTGCTGAAGTTGGCCTCTGTGGGCCCACTTTCCACCAAGGAGCACGAGAAGTTTATTAAAATTGAGAAATTGTGTTTGAAAGGTCCTATTCTGCTCCCATTAACTCCTCAATTCAATAAGAGTCATGAAAGTTAACAAATTGGGGCAGGATCATAGGCCATTGAGCGAGTTGATTGAGTTATACCAAGGTGATAATCAACTCACTTAGTTGACATAATATGTCAGTCAAGTCATTAAAGTAATCAAATGACCAAGCTCGATAGTGAGCTGTTCACAAAGCTTGCGAACTCGCACGAGCTATGAACGAGGTTGGCTTGTGGATGTGGAACTCGGAAATAGATGGCTCACTCGGTCGAGTCGAGTTAGACATTGAGCAACTCAGCTTGATTGTTGAACTCATGAAGCATTGAGCTGGTTAGAGGGGAACTCACTTCTCGGTCGAGTCATGTAAATGAGGGTGATAACTGAAGTTTCTTGATAAGGTGAGCTCCCATAGTTTGGGATGTCGATCAAAATATAAGGCTGAGCTAGCTCAAGTGCACTTGGAACAAACCAACTCAGCGTGAGTGTGGAGAGGCTCGATGTAAATGGAATGAAAAGGAGCTCGAATATCCGAGTTGAGCCATGCATGTAGGGAGCTCGCTATGTAAGCCAACGGTGAAGTAAGTTGACCAAGATGGTGGCTCGAGTGAGTCAATTGGAAGAGTTCATGGAATCATTTTGGGTTCGTAGATCTAGGTTGGAGCCAATGCAAAACAAGGAAGATGAGGAATGAGAGATATGGGCGACATGGTTTAGGAGGCCAAGCTAAGCTGCTCATAGAGGTTCAAACTAGGAGAGTCACAGTCAGCGAGTTCACTGATTCCATGATGGGCTCGATGGAAATGAAACCTTGAGTTCGTGAGACCCATGAAGTTGTTTGGTCAAGTTAAGACCGATGTGGCCGAGGCATGTTCGGGAGAAATGTCGGTGATCGGTTCATTGAGTCAAAATTAAACCAAGAGAGAGCTAGCGAGAGAGTACGTCGAGCTCAAGGCTTGGAAAATAGGATGAGCTTGGTCAAGGTTTTGGAAGATTTTAGCTTGGTGGAAAATATGATTTTCAATCTAAAATATCAAAGATCGAGTCACTCGCCAAGGAAGAGATCAACTCGGTCACTCGAATTGACCAAGTCACTCGGTAGCCAAGGACCAAGGATGAAAAACAGAGTGGTTGTGATGAGTTGCATGGAGGAATGAGAGCTTGGAGTTGAGCTCAAGATTGAGTTGATGTTCAAATGTCTTAGAGAAAACTTGGTAGAGTTGGCTCGTTCAACTGGGTTGAGCATGGTGGGAGTTATGGGGAATTTCAGAAATTTTTGGTCCATTTCCGGTTGGGTGTGCAAAATGGTGCTTAAATCTTGCGCACCATCATCACCATGGGGATCTCGGGGAGATTAGTGACCAAATGGCCAAGTGGGACTCGACGATGGAAAATTGAGATAAATGTTCCACATCTAGGGTTTCCGATACTCACATTTCCAAGATGTGGAGATTCATGCGAGCGTGACCAAGTGGGGAAAATAATGATGGTGTGCCAAGGGTCAAATTCCGCTAAGCGAACGTGCCATTGGGGACCAAGTTTTATGCCGAAGCAATCGGCTAGTGCGTGGAGGAAGAGAAATGTTCAATGAGCTTGGTGAGTCGTGGGGAGTCCGAGTTCCCATCCGAAGTTTTTAGGCGAGTGATTGGTGACTCAGTTTACTTGGTAGGTTTCATGAAAGGTAATGAGGAGGAGCTTGCTAGCAGATAGTTGACAGGTTTGGCACCGAGTTGTTCGGCCATTGAATGTGTGAAAGGGTGGTGTGAAACATCCACACAAGCCCTTTGACCAAGTCATGAGTGGTCGAGGTGGTACCAAATTAGTTGTAAGAGATCCAAGGTGGAACGCTTTAGTTGATCAACATGTTGGCAAGTCCGAGCTAAGCATACAGGCCATGACGAGGTTGATTCTAGCTCATGGAGTGAAGATGGATTATGAGCACACAAGGAGGATCAATTTTTGTATGAAACCAAGTCGTGCGTTGTGCATAAGTTAGCTTGGACATCATCGCATGGGTAAAGGTGGGTTTGTGAATACAGTGAGCTAGAAGCTTAGCTATCGAGCCATTTGGGGAGTTTACCATATGGCTTACCAAGTGAGTTAAGGGACATGCCTGAGAATGCCAAGACTGTGGCCAAGACCGAGCATCCATCAAGTCAAAGCATGGGTGGAAGAAATATTCACAGGCCAAGTCGATGAGAAGCTCATGGGTAAGGCATGAAGACCTCAGGGAAAAAAATAGTTTGGGATGTAACCAAGGTCATTAGGCGAGAGGTTGAAGGATTTAAGCTCATAGATCAGCTCACTCGAAGTATACATGGTGCGGGAATTAGAAGGAGCTCGAGTGAGGACATCGGGGAAGACTTGAGTTGAAGAGATCAAGCTCGGTGAGGGAATACATGCATGACACCGAGAGGAGTTCGATCAACTTGTGAAGGGGTAAGTAGAGCTTAGCCAGAGAGAAAGAATATTTTGAAGCTCGAAGCTCGTGGAGTCAAGCCATGAGATGGGTAGCTCGGTTTGAGCTCGACATTGAATCGTTTGAATGGAACGAGCTAGTAAAATGGAAGTGAGCGGGGTCAAAGCAAAAGTGAGATAACATAGTGTAGAGGAGTTCAGTCGCCAAGATGGATAGCTCGGAGCAAGCTCAATGCATAAGATGGCTCGATCATAGGATCAGACTCATGGCAAGGAAGAGAGAGCTCGTGGAGTTAAGCCTAGAGGGAGGATATTTTGGGAGTTTCATCAATGAAGGAGCTCGTAGTGGCTCGGTCAACCGAGTTGAACTTGGTGAAATGATGAGCTCACGTAGAAATTGGGGGTCTGTGGAATCGACAAGGTGAGTTCACCAAGGCAAACCAACATAACGTGGAAGAACTCGCCAATCCGCATGAAAGGAGCTCAATTCTCGAGCTCGGGCATGCATTGAGTTCACCAAGGCAAACCAACCATAAGGGGGTCCCACCGGTCCCACCACTTAAAATATTATTAAATTAATATTTTTATACTAATTTTATTAAATTAATATTTTTATTAAAATATTTTAATAAAATGATATTTTATTATTAAAATATTTTATTTAAAATATTATTTTAATTAAATGAGTAGATAAGTACTAGATCCTTCATTAATGAGACATGATGGAATGTTCTTAAGTGGTTCAACCAATTCTGTAATTAATGTTGACCATCATGTGCCTTCATTTTAGGGCAAGAATTTATGATTTCTCCTCTCTTCTCTCACAGGAGTTTTTTCTATAAATGTAAGTTGGAAGCTCATTCCAAGGGGTTACACTGGTTACAAAAGTTAGACATGTGACTTTTTTTGGACAAGTTAAACAAGAGACATGGCACGTTTTTTAGAATCCTCTCTCTTCTACAAATTATCTTTGTGGATTGAGGGAACTTTCAAGCCCCCTTTCCAAGACTGTAATGGAAACCATTGCTCTTTTGAATGTAATGATGCATTGTGCATGTTGTTGAAGTAATAAAAGTGTATGTTTTGTGACTACTATTAGTCCTTTCATCATTCCCATATACTTCTTTGTGCCTTTCTCATGCTTGCAAGTACATTGTGAAAGTTTAAGTTTCTATTATAGGTTCTTGGAGTTTTGTGCTTATCAAGTGGTGGATTTCTACATGTTGGATTTCTAGTTTCATCATTCTTCACTTTGGAAGATTGAAATATTCTTTACTGATTGAGTTTAACAAAGGAATGCACACTTCTTAGTCTGTTGTATTTTTTTACCCTCTTTAAGTTGTAATAGGTGAAGTTGGCTTGTGGTGCATAACACCATTTTCAAATCAACCCTTCTCAAAGTCTAGCAACACCCTTTATTTGGTGCATCACCATCCCTAGTATAGTTTTATTTCTTGTAAGTCTCTTTCCCTAAAACCTGTGGAAATTCTAGTATAGGTCTAGTTAAATGTTTTATTGCACAAGGAATAGTATAACATTTAGTTTAAGAAGAGGAAGTTGGCCTTCTCTCGGAGGTTCACATTGAGCCCAAATCCCATAGCTTGAGAGGTGATCCCATGCTACCCAATCACACCAAACGTCCTATTCACATCTTAGCCATTCGAGGGGTGCGGTGATTTGGCAATACCAATAAATTCTCCTATATGTGTCGATCTCGAAACGCTCCTCACATAAATCATAGGTGAAATGTATTGAGTAAAATGGAGCTTCTACTCCTCATTCCTCCACCGAGACTCTTGTTACTTTACAGAGGAGGTGTATGGAAGGCGAGCTTTGACATTACTCTCATAAGGATGCAAGCCAAAACAACTATCTAAACTTATCCTTCTACTATTAAATTCATTATGTCTTATACTTATAGCATTACACGTATCAAATTTATCTAAAAATATTAGAATACCTCAACCATCTTGAATCATGAAATGTGAGGGAGTTATTCCTATATTAACATATATAAAAATATGCAACAAACAAATCAGCCTAATGGTACTAATTAATCCATATCCTCCTCACTTCAAAATGCCGTATTCAAAAATTTCACCATCGTAGAGGATATCCAACACCACCTATGTATATTTTGTTAGAAATGTTACCTTATTCATCATGATAACATATTATTTTATGCACCTTTCCACTTGAGCTTATTGTCCACACATTGAATTAGTACGTGTGCCTCCCACAACATAGTTTTCATACCTTTCTCTAACTTGTCGAATCCTTTATTAATAATTCCTCCATTAAAATTTCCCCAAAGGTGGTTAACCTCTACATTCTTTAACAATTATACAATGATCTATCATATCCTTTGTTTCACATTGGTGCATGATGGTACACATCCTCCTATTTCCTCTCTCACAATCTGAGCTAATTGACATCATTTCCTAAAGCTAAATCTCCCACATCTTACATCACTTATAATTTCACCCATTACGTGCATTTCTCTCCACCTTGAGTATATTCATTTTGTATATCATATAACTCTCCTATTTCCCACACCTCCACTTCTCTACCACCACAAATCTTATTTTACTATATCTTATGTCAAGATCCTCATCTAAATACCTCTTCACCTATTTTCCATATTCCCTTATAGCCATCCTCCCCTCCTATACATACTCACTTTCAATCCTCTTCACCTCCTCCATAATCACCCTTGCATCTAAATGATTAAAATCCTTCACTTCCATCACCTACACAAATTGTTTTTAAGGGGTACAATTTCTTCCAATCCACATGCAAGTTCACCTTGTTGGATCCACTCTCTTCCATCCTTTAAAAAAATCTTAACATTGTGTTGATCACTCTTCTACTCATACTAATAATCACTCCAAATATCCCACCATCCATTGGTCTTACATCACATGCTTGGTGTTCCTATCACCGCAATGATGTCCATTCCATCAACACATGTCTCCAACTTTTTAGCATCATCCAGACTTACTTGACTATGGTGACATCATCACCAAACTCACGAATCCCCATGATCTACCTTATAACACCATTAGAAACCCCAATACCTTCTCATTCCTCCATTTCTCCCACACCTTCTTTGTAAGTCACTCCTCATGAGTCTCTTCACACTCCCACATCTCTTTACAAACCTCTTATCATCTCCCCCACTCCCATCCCTCTAATCAACATCTCATTCATTCCCTCTTCATACTATTTAAATATCAATATCACCATATAATCACTTTCACCCTATTTATCATACTCCCCATATCATTAATCTTGTTAGCACCCACTCCACCTTCATCCGCATATTTTACTTTATCTTTTGATTTCATCTCTACCTCTACATCATCCCTTTAATCATTAACATTTCTATTCGACAAATCCTTGCTCCATTCCTCCATTAACCAATACTACATCATGCTCCTCACCATGACACGAACCATCTAGCATATCACATACCTCACCATCTTCCTTCATACACGCATCATTACCCGTATCATGATTGATTCAATCACCCTTCCTACTTCCACCAATTCCATATTTCTCTTTACCATTAATACCAACTTCATCGCCCATTCTCATCCATAAATTTCCATTGAAAAATCTCATTTTTACTCAATTATAACAAGCACATAACCACATTCTTATCAATGTCTTCCCATATTATACATGTGTTCCCAAATATCATTGACGTAAAATTATCATATGCTTTCCACATCTAGCCTCCATAAAATATTTTTGTCAAATCAAATATTCTAATACTCTTTAAGGCACCACTTTATCCCCTTCATCATCATACATCATTCCAATAAGAAAAATATATCATCTCTACTCACCCTCTCATCACACATCTTCCTTGTGCATAATCCACATTTGGTCACTCATTTTCTCCTTATAAAGATTTGTTCTCTTATCTCGTGTTGCCCTTAAATTCTGTTATACATGTCATGTCCCCCACAACATTCCTCTATTATAAACATCCATCCTATCCTCTAAAAAATCTAGCACATTAGCTATCACACTTCTTCCCGATATAGAATTTTTCATTATTCTTCATCCACCTAATATCATCACATTATTATAAATCCATCACACACTTTCTCTTGCCAAGAATTTGTTCTCAATTCCTCATCTACCTTACATTGTCTTGCATATGCTTCTCTTAACACATATCTTAATATCTTCATCCCTATCTCTAAAAACACATCCATCAATCATATCCATATTCCGATTCATCCTTGGAATATTTTTTTATTTTTCTAACATCATCATACATCATCCCATTTACCATCTCATCTTCTAACTTCTTCTCTACCTCATGTATTTCCTTAATTTGGTCCCTAAAAGGATTGGGGTGAATAGTTTGGGTCTCTACATTTGGTACTCTCACCATATATTACATTCCTCTTTTTTCATCCATCTTAGATTCAAGATGCATCCTTATTAACTAAACATCTAGAAACCATGTCCCAAACACTAAAAAATCTAAGCAAACACAAACACAAAAATATAAGCATATTTCAAAACACTACAAACACACAAGCGCATGCACACACACACGCACGCACACGCACGCACACGCACACACACGCACACGCAACATGCACATGCACAAACAAAAATAAACACACACACAAACACACACACACAGACACCCACACACACCCACACACCACACACACACACACACACACACACACACACACACACACACACACACACACCACACACACCACGTCACACACACACACACACACACACACACACACACACACACACACACACACACACACACACACACACACACACACACACACACACACACACACACACACACACACACACACACACACACACACACACACACGCACGCACACGCCACACACACACATGCACACACACGCACACCGCACATGCGCACACACACACACACACACACACACACACACACACACACACATACACACACACACACACACACACACGCACATGCACACATGCACCCACACACACATGCACACACATACACACACACACACACCCACACCACACACACCCACACACATATGCACACACACCCACACACACCCACACACACACCCACACACACACACATAAATACACCCACACCCACACCCACACACAAACACACACCCGCACAAACATGTATCCATCTAATATAATCCCATTTACCATCTCACCACACACACACACACACACACACACACACACACACACACACACACACACATCCATCCAAATATACAATAAAATGCACTACCACATTGATGTACTTCGATACAAAGCAACATCATCTCCACCTTGTAAATATGGTTTGTAGTAATCAAATTTTGGTATGAAGGTGTGTTGTAGGTCTAGTGAGTCTTGTGAGCCACTTAGGTGTGATATTTTGGGAATTGGATTTTCAAAATATGAAAATTGTACTTTCCTTCTAAAAAAAAAAATTCAACACATCATTACCATGGTTGCATTTTATTTACACTTAAATTCCAAGAGCATTTATTATGTGAACATAAATTCTCATTCTCATCCTATATATTCTTAATTTCATTTAAGAATAAACTTATAATAAACACTCTTAATTTGGCTTCATTTCCATTACAACAATTTCCATAACTTAGTGGATATTTAGCACATTTTAAACACATATTTAAAAAAACTCTTAATGATCATTTTGATGTTGAGATTTTGTTTCTCAAAATATATTTATTTAACGTTTAATTTTACCCCCATTACTTAAGGGGAAATGTTGGCTAGATTTTCTCGCATAGCACAAAACCTAGGCGGTCATGAGATAAATCTCCTTCATTTCTTGGTGAGGCTCCCTGTGTCAGATTTTTCAATTAAAGTATGTTAATATCTAAATGGGGTTTTAATTTAACTACTCAGTTCATGAACCATAATTGAATAGTTCTACAACAAGTAAGCAATTGTTTAAGAAAGGAAATATTTATAGAAGAAGGGAATTATAAAAACATAGAGAAGAAATAGGGAATATGTGCATCCCAATCAATAGATAATAGAGTTGATTGCATGCACATAGAAGAAACCAATAGATATAAACACAAAATTATAAGCAAAGGCAACTCTAGATCTAGATCTAAAATAACACAAAGTCTATTAAAAGATCTAAGATAAAAAGCAAGAAACACAATACACCGTGACACAAAGTTCTCCGGAAATCTACTCATGTATATTCCTTTGCTTCAAGTGGCTCTCAAGGGTTTCAACACAAAGTCTGGAACACAAGAATGTTGCTTACAAATTCTCATCATTAACCGAAGGTTCTTCCTCTACTTATAGAATGTAGAGGGGCAATTACAAGTCGGAAGCTTTTAGTTGAACTGGCACATGTGGAAGTTGTAAAGGAGACAACTGACAATCTCCCTCCTGGAATTCCTCTTTGCATGGCATGCATGATTTGCAACTAAAAATAGAACCTTCTATTTTGCACGTCTGCCACCTATCTCCAAGCAGATTGACTTCTTGAAGTAATGTTTTTAAACCAATCACTTAAGTTGTATAATTTAATTGATCACTCAATTATTTTGTTGGAGGAAAGAAGGAAGAGGAAAGCTGCAATCTTATCCTTTTTCATGTCTGCATGCAGCAGTGATTCTTTTGCCTTTGATTCTCACCAAACTAGACCTGGGAGTAGCTGGATCTGGAAGCGAGCTGGATTTTGCCTTCACCTTGTCTTCTATTTTATCCTTGAAGCTTTTGCAGTTCTTCTCCAGTACATCCATCAGTGCAATGTTTGCCATAACTCTTTATTTTTAATTGCATATGAACAATTAAAAATTCTAGAAAGCACTCCGAGTGAATGCAACTTCAATGAAGGATTCAACTAGAAGATTGGGAGCACATGCACAAGATCTTGGAAGGAATTTTCCATGCATTGACTTCTTCACGGGTTGCATTTGAAACAAGAGGATGAAGCCTTTGCAATTATGGATTTGAATCTAGATCTGGATCTAGCACACTCCATAACAAATTCTGGCAGCTGGGATGTGAATGGAAATGCTGCAGCTCGAATGATTCCACTGCTTTTGACTGCACGCATGAGGGAAGTCTTTCCAGCTCTGGATTTGTCAATCAATTCGGAAAGAGGTTCCGGACCTAGATCTGTGTTTCCAATGTCTGCAAATTTAGAAGTGATGCATGACTCCATTGTGCTCTCTTTTTCATCCTTCTTTGCCATGGTTGTGTCTATCTTTGTCTGAACGATTCTTTTTCTTCTTACTCGGCCAAAATTCTTCAAAACTGGTGCAGATCTGGATAATTCTTCAGATTCGGAGGATATATTCAATGTATTGGACATTGATTAAAGCTCTTTTTTTTTGTAAAGCACCTGTAATGAATTCCTACAATTAATTCAGACAAAGATGGCAACCGAAACATGAACAATGAATTTTAATCATAAAAATCTGCACTATTCAAGCCTCTTTACCCCAAAAATTGATGTTTTATTTACATGCAAAGTGAGCATGAATTTTTCCAACTTCACCTGAGCACATGTATCACTTATGCAAACAATTATGCAAACACAAATCAACCTCCTTCAATGCATGTGCCAAAATTGGAAGCTTTTAGCCTTGATTTGATCTTCTTTTGAGCAAAAATCCTCTTCAAATGGGGCACACTTTTCCTCTGGGCTGCACTTCTTTACTTGTGAATTAATTAATTCACCCTTATGGCAGCCCATGCTTATATAACCCTCATAATTCTATAATTAATAATTGCCCTTCCTATTCCTAGCAATTAATTAATTAAAAATCATGCTTTTCTCTTTAACTGATGTGCTAAAATTGCATGTTTAAGGACAGCCATCAATAAATTAAATTTAATCAATTTAATCATCCACTCTTCACTTCACTTAAGCTTCACAGTGTGCTTTAACCTTAGCCACTGAAAATAGAATTTAATTTAATCATTTAATGCTTTAAAAGCATTATTTAACTCTCAAATGGGGCACACTTTTTCACAAGAGGGGGCTGCCATTAAATAAATTAATTTATTTGATTTTGGAATTCTATTTTTAAATTCCTTTTGTCCACTTCCCTTTGTTGACTTTTCCACAAGCCTGGGCGCCAAAATTGGGTGAATAAATATTAACAAATATTTATTTAATGCATTATTATTCACCCAAGGTGGGTCGCACTTTTTGGAATAAGGAATTTCTATTTTTAAAAGTCACATGACAATGGGATTATTTACCCTGACAAGGCAGCCCTGAAAATCCCATGATTCACTTAAGTCATTTGACTTTCATAATGGGATTATTTACCCTGCCAGGTAGGCAATAAAATCCCATGATTCACTTAAGTTGTTTTTCTTTTATTCCACAATGGGAATTTTTACCCTGCAAGGCAGGTAAGAAATTCCGCCTGCCTGCTGCCTCTAATTTTCCCATCATAACTTAAGTGACTTTGCCTTCATGGAAAAAGTACCTGCCTAGCAGTGTAAAAAATTTCCACCTGCTTGCTGCTTCCAAAAATCCCATGATCCACTTCAAACCCTCTTTTTCCAAAAATGCGGCCAGCCCAGAAGAGGCTTTTTGGTGCACGACTTCGTCTTTTCCTAGTGAACCAGACCTCCGATGGCGAATTCCTTCTAGCACAATGTGCGTATGTGATCTCTAGATACTCCAAGCCAAGAATCAGGCCAAACCGGCAAAGGAATTGATCAAGAGAAATTAAACAGAAAACGAAACAGGAAAACACAAAAAATAGAAAATGAAATGGGAAAACACAAAAAAAAATTTTTTTGCCAAAAGTCACAAATAAAGTGCAAAACTCATTCCTAGTTAAAACCCTTCTGGTATATAGGAATAATGATATGTTCGATCACAACAGGGTTAAATCGAGTGCAAATTGCCTCAAACGGGGCTCAAAATAATTAAATACAAATTTCCCGCAGACAAATCCCGATGACAAAATATAACAATTTTGGGCATCTGGGTATTTGGCGAAAATGGCTAATATGGCTCTTTGGGAATATCTTGACACAATACAAGAACTTTCTGGCAATAAAAACACAAAACGACCCATTATTTTAAAAGTACGAAATTTTTTCGAATAGGGTAGTCACAGATTTCAGGATGAAATCTAGGGACACCAAGAAACTAAAATGAAGTCAAGGGGGAGAGATCATAATATTTAAATAAGAATAAGAGATAAGTTAGCTCTTCATATAGACTTCCCTCCATTAGCATACCCTTTGTTCTCTTGTTATAGTTATAGTTTAATAGTTGGTTTGAGTCGATTCAACATTTTCACGTCATAATTTTCATTTATGAAAGATTTTATGTTTGTTTGAATGTTTGATCTCACCAGAGCAATTCGTATTCAATTAAATGTGCAATAAAGTAAAAGACAACAATGACAAACACCCATTTGGTCAAATGAGCATAACACCATACCAAAAAGAGACCACAAAAGGGAATTAAGAAAAGAGGGATTCACCCACAAGGTACATGGACCAAATTAATTTACATTCCCATTTAAATAAGTTTAATCATTTAACATCATTGTTTAAACCACAGTTATGAGTATGGAACAAGTGCTCATTCAAAAGAATATTGCAAGTTTCACATCTCTTGTCATGCTTGTTCACCATAGGTGCATTACATTATTATCATTTGTTATAAAATTGTGTTAGACATTTTAGTCATTTGGTATTATTAAATATGTATACAATTTTTATAACACTCAACTCATTTACTCCTATTTTCATTACCCTTACATTGTTACTTACTCTCATAATAGTGTTGTTTAAGAGCAATTATGGGTCAAATCAAACATGCATTTATCTTAGGATTTAAAGACTTAAGAGGTTTTATCTCACACAAAACAAATCATTTTATTGTTCATAAGAATCTCAAGTGTTGAATGCATTTTACAAGTGAGACAAACGATACAATATCCTTAATTCAAATTCCTTTTACGACACTTTCAATTGTTGGACAAGTGTACGCTAAGGTTATTTTCCAATAATCATCATCAGAATTCCAACACTACACACAAACCTACGAAACATTCTTCCTTCACCACACAACCATCTCAATACAATTATCTTGATTCTTTTTGTTTAAGAAGGTCAATCGTTAAGAAAAGAGAGAGTCTTCATCTTGGTTCATCTCCCTAAAAGGAAGGACCCCATTCGTACCATCTTAGGATCCCCGAGGGAAGATCTAGACCACGTAATGATCAACCATCAACACATACTCCCTACCCTTCTCATGGCCATCCTAAACTAGCACGACCTAGATACTCATGAGAAGACGTTAACACTTATGTCCCTTGCCTATTAACCTAAGGATTCCTTAGACAAGTAGAAGATTTAATGATTAACAAACAATTAGATTGCGTGAGGTTCAATTCAACTAAGACTTCTTTAGTAAGTCATGTAATGTATCTTTATAAAATACTAGGTAGGCTCTCATAAGAAGATCATAATAACTCGACGAGTTACTATTTATGGTTAGTTTCTTGTATTGCCTTTTTAATAGTTTAGTGATTGTTGTTTAGTTGTAGGTTGGTTATTTGTTTATCAATATGAGTAAGATCAATCCATTTATTTGTCATATTTATTCCATTATCGAAACAATGTATGTAAACAACTCCATTACATTTCCTATGTTTTCATTTGGTTTAATTGTTGATAATAATTGTGTGTTAACCGATTATTCAAATGATCTAAGAATATCAAAAATTCACATAACTTAAGAAATTATTAGTTTAATTATTAAATCAACATTACAAGTGGAATAACTATATTTCTAATTTCCTCGCTATGAGTTAGAAAAATCATATTTTTTGTCTTAAACAAAGGACAAATGTCCTTAACTTTATTAATGATAATTTACAATAGTCAACAAGATTAATACATTGGGGCCCATTTCCCATTTAAGGTGCGATGATGTTTCAATCACATAAATAGACTTATTAGAAATAATCCTTTCGACTTATTTCACAATAAACGAAAGACATAAAATAATCTCAAAATCTATTCCAAGGCGATTCTTGAAGGGTGCCATCAATTCTGCAAAAATTGTAGGAGAGAGATATATGGGCCAATTCATATGAACCGACATGAGTCCACATACTCTTATTCTACGTTGTTATTATAATAACATATATGAATAGGAGATGACCATGGACTAAACTCATTCAATCGAGTTTATATCAACATCACATATATACATAACAATCATGTCCTAATGAAAATTCATGAATCGGGGAAGGCATACTAAACACCGTTACTAATTACAATAATCAATATAACATAACTTATATGTATGATTTCTACTAATGACATAAAACTATAATTTATTAAGCTTTTTAGAAATCATTAATCAAAGAGGTGATGTTTCTAATATTTTCCAACATTCTGTTGTTATTAATAACAATTATTACATGAATCGATCAAGCAAACAACATGAAATCAACCAAACATTTTCTATCTTAGCAAAGATGTAATCACAACAATCAATCAACTTAATCCAACTTGAGCGTAATTTCTAAATGAGAAATAACAATGTATATATAATATAGATCTAATTTAAGTTGTCTCCTCACAAGAAATCCATGTTCACAAACAAAACATCTACATACACATATCTAAAACTTATTTAATCGTAACATAAGTCAACAAAAAAATGTTCAATCATTAGATGAGAGAGGGAGAGTTAAACGTTAACAATAAATGATCATTAAATGATTTTTATAAAAATAAAAGGATAACTTAAAGAATAATAACCAACTTAATTTTCCTAATAATCTCCTTGAAGTGACTTATGTGGTCATGTATAATCATAATGATTACAAGCTATTTAAATCAAACAACCAAAACACAATAGGCACTTATAATGATTGTTCCAAGACTCTCAAGACCAAAGTCTTCATTACATAGAGATTTTAAAAACTATATTAACATTTCTAGATTATTGGACACCGTTGATTAACTAAATATAGCTTCATAAAAAAGACTTTATAAAAATATAAAGCCCTTATTGCCTTTCCATATGTACCGTCAACTAGGAGGGATAACATACCTTTTTCATAATTTTAACTTCCCTCAACCATGAAAGTAAATGTGTAAAAATTCCCATATTATCCAACAAATAGATTCCTTTGTTTTATACCGGTGAATCTGAAATCAAGTAATGGTTTCAGCAATTACCATTTTTCACTTTCATACTAATACAATTTTAACTCTTTCTAGAAAGAAACTTCATATTTTCCAGATTTAAGAACTTAAAAATAAAAAACACAATTTGCATTATGTTTTAAAATAACCTTCATCATCATAATTCAAGCCATAAACATATTGAATAAACTCCCAAACGTTTATAGAGGAGGGCATCTCAAACAACAAGCAACCCACCAAACATTGCCAACTAGCTTTCCCATAAAAACATTTTCAGCTGAGTTTTTTTTCGTACCATCTTAGGATTCCCGAGGGAAGATTGAGAGCACGTAATGATTAACCATCATGACATCCTCCCTACCCGCCCCGTAGCCATCCTAAAGCGGCACGAGCTAAGATACTCGCGAGAAGACGTAAACACTTACGCCCCTTGCCTATTAACCTAAGGATTCCTTAGACGACTAGAAGACTTATTGATTAAAAAACAATTATATTGCGTGAGGTTAAATTTGACTAAGACTTCTTTAGTAAGTCATGTAATGCATCTTTATAAAATATTAGGTAGGTTCTCATAAGAAGATCATAGTATCTCGACAATTTACTTTCTATGTTTAGTTCCTCTTATTGACTTTTTAATAGTTTAGTGATTTTCGATTAGTTGCAAGTTTGTTCTTTGTTTATTAAGATGAGTCGATTAATCCATTTATTTTTCATATTTAGTCCATTGTTGAAATAATGTATATAAACAACTCCATTACATTTCCTATGTTTTCATTTGGTTTAATTATCGATAATAATTGTGTGTTAACCGATTATTCAAATGATCTAAGAATATCAAAATTATTCACATAGCTTAAGAAATTATCAGTTTAATTATTAAATCAACATTACAAGTGGAATAACAATATTTCTAATTTCCTCTCCGTGAGTTTAAAAATCATATATTTTTTTAAACAAAGGACAAATGTCCTTAACTTTATTAATGATACTTTACAATAGTCAACAAGATTAATACATTGAGCCTTATTGCCCATTTAAGGTGCGATGTTGTTTCACGTCGCATAAATAGACTAATTACAAATAATCCTTTCCAACTTATTTCACAATAAACTAAAGATGTAATATATTCTCAAAATCTATTGAAGGTAGTTACTTCAGGGTGCCATCAATTCTGCAAAAGCTGAGAGAGAGAGATATATGGGTCAATTCGTATGAATCGACATGAGTCCACATACTCTTATTCTATGTTTTATTATAATAACATATATGAATAAGGGATGACCATGGACTAAACTCATTCAATCGATTTTATATCGACATCACATATATATCCCAATTCACTAAAAGAGTTATACTTCACAATCATGTCCTAATGAAACTTCATGAATCGGGAAGCATACTAAACATCATTATTAATTACATTAATCCATATGACATAACTTATATGTATGATTTCTATTGATAACAAAAAATTGTAATTTATTAACCTTTTAGCAATCAATATTAATCAAAGATGTAATACTCCCGATATTTTCCAACATTCTCGATGTTATTAATAACAATTATTATGTGAATCAAGCAAGCAAACAACATAGGAAGAAATCAACCAAACATTTCCTATCTTGGGAGAGATGTAATGACAACATTAAACCAACTTAATCCAATTTGAGCATAATTTATAAATGAGAAATAATAATGTATATATAATTTAGATCTAATTTAAGTTGTCTCTCACAAGAAATCCGTGTTTGTAAACAAAACATCTACATACACATATCAACATCTCATTTAATAGTAACAAAAGTCAACAAGAAAATGTTCATTCCTTAGATAGGAGAGGAGATTTAATCATTAACAACAAATGATCATTAAATGATTTTTATGAATAAAAAAAAAAATGAAGGAAATAAAAAAACCCACTTAATTTTCCTAATAATATGAAACAACATTGTATAATCATAACAATTACGATCTATTTTCAAACAACCAAAACACAATAAACACTAATGATTGTTCCAAGATCTCTAGACCAAAGTCTTCATTATACATGATTTTTTTAAACTACATTAATTAACACAATTAATTAACTAAATATAGCTTCATAAAAAAATATTTTACCAAAAACATAAAGCCCTTGTTACCTTTCCATATGTACCATCAACTAGGAGGGATAAAATACCATTTTCATAATTTTAACTTCACTGAACCAAAAGTAAACATGCAACGAATTCCCATATTATCAACAAATAGATACCCTTATTTTATACCAGTGAATCTGAAAACAAGTAGTGGTTTCAGCAACAACCATTTTTCACTTTCATACTAATACAATTTTAACTCTTTCCAAAAAGAAGCTTTATATTTTCCAGATTTAAGAACTTAAAAAAATAAACACAGTTCGCATATATGTTTTAAAATAACTTCATTGTCACAACCAGGCCATAGAACATATCAAATAAACTCCCAAACATTTATAAAGGAGGGCGTCTCAAATTTTCAGCTGAGTTTTTTTGGTACAATAATTATTTGCAAAACAAAGTGGTACAACAAACCAAGGGGAGAGTGGCGAATAATGAGAATCCACTTATTTTCATTATTACAACTACCCTCACCCATCCTTTCACAGAATATATCAGCATATAAATGTAACCCAAAACATTCAGCACGGTGAGACAATAAACCAAATATTTTTATGCCTTCACGCTACGTATTCTCCACAAATTTATTTGCAAACGATAATAGTGAAAAGGAGAAAATAAGCGATCTCAATTTTTATCTTATCAATCTCACAAACTTTCCCAAAAATCACAGAGTACCCACAACTAGCACGTATTTAGCTATCTTATTAAAATAACAAGAAGGAAAAAGAGCAAAAGAACCCATATTTTTGTATTTCATGTTCACCTACAAATTCGTTGTAGCTTCCACACAAAATTTTCCACCATATGCCTTAAAGAATCTTCCAAACACTTCATGAATTTAAACAATATCAATGTCATTAACTTTGGACTAAAGCAATGTTATTTTTAATGCACAGTCCCATAAAAACTTTAACAACGTGTTCTCTAAAAACTTCATGCACAACTGGAGAAGATCCCAGAACAAACAATAAACAATGAAAAATAACCTTTAGTTTTTGCAAGCATTAGCTTCTCAAGGAAGCAAACACTTCCCGATGCAACTTCCTGCCATAAATTCGCACCATAGCACATTTAATTGCCCTACCATGTAGGTTTCACACTAGCAACTGCCATTTTCAATGCCATGCAATTTAGGTCTCAAATGCTCACGAGTAAAACATAGTTTAACAAAAAACAATAATATATCATAGATTCCAAATGACAATTAAAATTGCCCCAACGGATTCCAAAAGATTATTAAAACAGATCATGATGCCAATAAAATCTCCATTCCAATTAATAGACATTCCATTTTGCTTTTTTTTTTTACAAATTGTAAATTCCAAATTGACCCAATAGTAAGGGAATGGGTATGTGAGTATTCATCATTATATTGTTTATCATTATTATCATCATTATTATTATTATTATTTTGTTTTGTTTTTCTAAAATAACTAGTTCTTAAGCACGATGCTAAGGAAAGGGAACTTAGCCTTACCATGGCCAACTCGATCATTCACAACCTGAATTTGACAAGATGGAGACTGGAGGGGCATTACACAGTCATAGAGCATGGGTTATGATGCCCAAGTGGATGAAGAAACCAATGACAAAGATAGATGAGATAAAGTAAAAGAAAGTGTGTGAGAGGATAATATAACAAGAACAAAAGAGAATATTGCAAAGGATGATGTCGAAAGGAGATGCTTGATGGAAAGAAAGAAGGAAAGAGAGAGAGAGAGAGAGAGAGAGAGAGAGAGAGAGAGAGAGAGAGTTGAGTGTTCTTAGGCCTCATGAACCAGACTTGACAAATCGTGATGATGAAGAATAACTAGAAAGCAGAGATGGTTCAAGGGTTGGTAGAGTTATTGAGCTACGGGAAAAGAGCAAGAAGAGAGAGGAGGAAATGAAAAGAGGAAATGATGAAGAAAAGAGAGTTGTGGTTTAGTAGAAGATCAAAAGTTGAAACAAGAAGTAGAGTAGGTGATGATACTTATGGAAATAGAGAGAGAGAGGAGAAAGGACAAGAGACATGGATAGTGTTGAGAAAGAAAGCCAAGTGGCCAACTAGATTGCTTATGGAGAAGAGACAAAGAATGCAGTTAAGAACAAGGATAAGATAAGAAGTAAGAAGAAAAAGAAGATGGAGAAGAGGATGAATAGGAAAGAAAGAGATGGTGTTGATAGAGGACAAGAGTGAGGAAGAAGAAGTGATAGAAGCATTTTTGGCTTCTCTTGAGAGAGATGAACATGGTGATGGCAATGTTTATGCAGTGAAAGAGAAAGGAGAGTTCAAGAGAGAACAAATTGAAGTGATGAAAAGAAAGGAAGAACCTACAGGGGCAACAAAGCCTCAAATTTTTTAATCTAACAATGTGTGCAAGTGTTTTATTGTAGGTATGAAGAGTGAATAAGAATGTGACCAGTTAGAGACATTCAATCTTGAGATGGATGATGGAAGTAAGAGGACAATGAATCAAGAACATCAAGTGGCAAATGAAGAAGATTTGATACAAGAAATATTTTTTGTACATTTATGAGAGTCTTGAGAAATTGAAGATGGAGATAATAACTTTGGAGCATGTTATATAGACACTTTGGGGCATGTGGAAAAGAGGCACCAACCATTTCAAGGATAGAGAGAGAGCAACAAATAGAAGCTCATAACAAAAAGATGAAAGAGGAAGAAAATGAAGAGACATAGAAGGAAGAGACAAGAACCAAAAGTGTAGCAAAGAGAGAAAGAGGTATATGGTGAAGAATATGATTTCAGAGATGAGCAATAGGTCCAAGAAGAATCTTGGATAGGTGAAGAAGAGAAGAATTAAGAGGATGAGGTAGAAGAGGAAGCTCCATTGGAAGCATACCTTAACTATGAAAACAAAGTGCAGAATGAGAACCAGGCACATAGTAAGATTGAATAAATGCAGAGAGAGAAAGTGAAGATAAAGATCATATCAGATCAAAGATGAAGATACAAAGAAATTGGAAAAAGAAGAAGAAGAGTAAAACATTACAGCTCACAATTTTTCTTACCCCTAGAGATGATGTAGTAACATCATCTCCACCTTGTAAATATGGTTTATAGTCATCAAATTTTGGTATGAAGGTGTGTTGTAGGTTTAATGAGTGCTTGTGAGTCACTTAGGTGTGCTATTTTGGGCTTTGGCTTTTCAAAATTTGAAAATTATACTTTCCTCTAAAAGGAAAAAAATCAGATTTGAATACCATTTTTTTTTGTTTAGGAGTTTGAACCATTTTGAGGTCATTCATAGTGTGCCAGGGTTGAAATAAAAGGTTTAGGAGTAATAACATGTGTGTTTGGGGTCAAGGTCTTAGAGACTAGTAAATCTTAATGTTGTGTACAAAGCAACCATGTGACCAAGAGGTCTCAAATGATCCTATTCGAGTGAAAAAATGACTTGGAAGGATATAAAATCCATTACATAATCTGTATCACTTATCATTCAAATGATCAAAAGCTTGGGAGTAGAAAGCTACGAGATTGAAAAGTAGAGAGAATTGGTTTGCAAACTAACTCTGTGTGTATGATATGTACATGATGCTTGTTGCATGGAATATATTTCAAGTTGATGAATCTAGTTTATGATGGTGTGTTATGTTTGGTAATATCTAGGATTGTTCATAACAATTTATTACATGTATTGGATTGATCTTGGTTATTATTTGATTGAGGCACTTCTTGACAAAGTATGATAGGAATAATCAGTATAAGGAGGTAAGAAGGATGATGTGCAAGAATAATTTGAAGAGAAACAACTTTTAAAATAATTTTAAAATGGTTCCAAAAATTAAACACCTTTAGAGAATCATACAAGTGATAAGAGAGATCACACTTTAGTTAGAAACCCTATGCAACCTGTGAAACCCGACCAAGAGGTAGAGTAGGAAAAACTCAAAGTGTGTACACGGGTGTAAGAGTAATAATCCTCCTGGTATTTTTATCATTTAGGAATGTAAGTATAGGTATTTTGGGAAGGATATTGGTCCTTGAAACTAGTTTCACGAGTTAATAAGACAAAGTTTGCCTTCTCGGGTTTTAGGATAAACCCTCACTAAGTTTAAACAAATCCTTTGAAAACAAAAGTGTAGAGAGAGTTTTTGGTCTCCTAATAGGAATAAATGACCTTGAGGGTGTCTATTTGATGAATCATAAAGGGATAAGTTTTAACCAACTCTTTATTGTCAGAGATCTCTTTGACAATAGCTCACCTAGTTATATGCAACCATAACACAATATTAAGAAGGGAAAGAGGGGTTAAACAAGAAGAGTTTAGTGGAGTATTGGGAACATCCATAAAGCCTTCAAAGATGATAAATATGGATATTATAGAGTAGAGATACCCTAGAAGGACTGAAAATTCTATAACTTTCATCAATTAATGTAAGAGACTAGATAAAGTGTAGTGTATTAGAAGCTAGGGTTGTTTCAAAACTTGAGAGTTGAAGCTATAAAATAGTGATATTGGCCTGATAATTCCAAGATAGTATGGTAATCAAACAATAAAGAGTAAATTGAAATAATTTTAAGAAACCAAGGGTCAACCATTAAGATATTCAAGTTATCTCAAGAAGGGACATAACACACAACCCAAACTTAATTGTGAAGGTCGATTACTAAGGAACTAGACTTTATAATTGGTATTCAACCTTAAGACTTTGCATACACTTATTACACTAAAATGGGTGTCCAAAAGTGTCTAGAGTGAATTGAGAAACCTAAAGCATAGGAATATATGGGTGAAAATGCAGTGTAGGGCTAAAAGGAGGGTTGTGAGCCGAGAGAGAGAGAAAGTGGGTTTAAAGGAAGAGATGGAAGAGTTATTCCCTAAAAATTGACATGCACCCTGTAGAGTGTAAATGGATATTAGTAGGAGTTTACATTTTTTATGGGTAATCTTGAATTACTCCAACAATGGAATTTCCAAGGTCCTTAATCTTGTGCTCTAGAGAGACAATTTTAGTAAAGAAGGATTAGATTGGAACCATTGCTTGATTTTGTTTAATTTTATGGATGATTTGAGTTAGATAAGGTCCCAAGAACCTAAAGAACTAATTTGAAAAGTATAAAAAGGTTAGAATCTCAAATTTGAACAGATTTCAAGGCTCTTATCTTGAGAGAGAGGGAGCTAGTGGTAGCTAAATAGGACATATGAAGCTAAAAAAATTATTGAGATTAATTTAGTTGAGAGTAAGAAAAGAATGAATGAATAGGGCAAGTAAAGAGTAAAAATAAGAGTGATTGAATGGTATAGACAAGTTTTGGCAAGAAAGGTCAATATTTATAGGTTCTAACTTAAAATTGAGTCCTTATGAATGAGAAGAAGACAATTTGAAGTTGTAATTATTGAAAAATTTATTGATTGCATGAGAATTTGATAGAAGGCTCTACATCAACTTCCTTGATCTCTATCCACCTCCATGTCATCCATTATTATCACATGATTTCTCCACTCTTAATTTTAAGTCTATATCCTAGTTTGAATCATTAATTTAGGTGAGCTCTTGACTAGCTTGTCAACACACTTTGTGAGTTAATAGTCTCTATTATATCCTTTTTCCTCGGTCTCTCATCACCTTGGTAAATTTAAGAACAAATGTTTTCCTATATATCTAATAACAATTGTATAGTTAAAACCTTATCATGAAGAACCTCGGGCATTATCTATTTACATTAGTTAATGTTGTCTCCACATCCACTTCTACATCCTTCCATCAAATCACTAAGCGGTTCTAACCCCCTTAAAATAAATGAGAGAGACAAATATAATTTCAAAAACAAATTGAATAATCAAAAGTAAATTTAACATTGAAAACAAATCTAAAAAATATGTCTATGGGGTATTTTCATTATTTCTACAAGGGTTATGGATGCCTCGAAGAAATTAGATAAATGTAGTAAAGGGAATAAAACACATCTTTGTTATGGCTATAGACACTTGGTTGGAAGTTTAAAAATTTATATCTCCCATTTTCCTTCCACATACCATCGATCACCAATAATCCTATCATAACCATCCCACATATTGACTAGTTTGTCTTCAATTACTATTCCTCAAAGTATTCGATTAAGGTGGCGATTAACTATCTCACACTTATGCACTTGATCTTAATGCAAAAGAGGGATAATATGTTGCAGTAAGGTTATATTTATACCTTGTTCAAACTCTTATTTTAGTCCACCTCTTAACTAGTTATGTGTATTATCTAGGTCATATGTATGCTCGCCAACCATCTTATTTCAAGATCGTGTTCATCATATACTTACTTCAATTTTTTCATTGCAACTATGTCACTTATGCCCTTAAATTTATTCACCCGAACAAAAATCCATGCTATTTCATTGCTCTCTACATTTATATACATTCATTTTCATCATATGTCTACCTCAACATGTTTTCTTCCTCATTTTCCATCATTTGTTTCTACCTTGGGGCACCCTAGGACAACCTCACCTATTTCCTTTCTTACTAACACCCTTATACCAAGGTCAATTTCTATCATTATCAATTTCCACATTTCATACAAATCCATTCTATGGAAATCCATAGCACCAAAATTTCACTTAAAGGAGGATTATATACTAAATCTTTTGTTTGTCAATCTTATGATAGTCAATAAATCTAATAATCAATTTGTCCTACTAAAAAGGATTGTTTGACTTACAAAATCAACATATCATTCCCTTCACACACTCTAACTAAAGTGGCCCATACATCAAATATTCCAAACTCTTTTCTATCTAGTAATTTGTATAACCCCGCATTCATAGAAGTCTTTCTCATAATGTTAGGAAAACCACCTCTCATCATCGATTTTTATGCTACATCCTACCTCCTATAACATACATCCCAAAATGGGGGAAATGTAAACACTGGAAAAATCACCTTGCATAAAAGTAACATTATTTACAAAATATCAAAGCATCATAAAATATAATAATCACTAAAAATAATTGGCAGTAAGCTAAAAAAAAATCTAGTTAAATGATTGTTTTTCTTGGAATATAAGGGGTTTAAACAATCCTAGTAAGAATAGGATTCTATTAGAATTTAGGAAAAACAAAAAACCTATTGGCTAGATTTTCTGCATTGTTGAAAACCTAGGAAGTCATGAGATAAATCTCCCTCATTTACCGGTGAGGCTCATGTCAGATTTGTCAATAAAATATGCTAGTATCTATATGGGGTTTTACTTTAACCATGCAGCTCATGAACCATAGTTGTATAGTTTTGCAGCAAGTAAGTAAGCTGTTAAAGAAAGGAAATATTTAAAGAAGAAGGGAATAATAAAACACAGGAAGAAATAGGAAGATGTGCAACCCAATCAATAGATAACAGAGTTGATTGCATGCACATAGACGGAACCAATAGATATCAACACACAGAATTATAAGCAAAGGCAACTTTCAGATCTAGATCTAAAATAACACAAAGTTTATAAGTAGATCTAAGACAAAAGCTAGAAACAAAATGCACCGTGACACAAAGTTCTCGGAAATCTGCTCCTTTGTATTCCTTTGCTTCAAATAGCTATCAGGGGTTTCAGCACAAAGTCTGGAACACAAGAATGTTGCTTACAAATTCTCGATCTCCTTAACCCAAAGGTTCTTCCTCTACTTATAGAATGTAGAGGGGAAATTACAAGTAGAAGCTTTTAGTTGAATTGACACATGTGGAAGTGGGAAAGGAAACAACTGGCAATCTCCCTCCTGGAATTCCTCTTTGCATGACATGCATGATTTGCAACTGAAGATAGAACCTTCTATTTTGCATGTCTGCCACCTATTTCCAAGTAGTTGACTTCTTCAAGTAATGGCTTTTAAACCAATCACTTAAGTTTTATAATTTAATTGATCGCTCAATTACTTTGTCGAGGAAATAAGAGAAAGAAGAAGAAAGAGGAAAGCTATAGTCTTGTTCTTTTTCATATTCTGCATGTAGTTGATTCTTTTGCCCTTGATTCTCACCAAACTGGATCTGGAAGTGGCTGGATCTGGGAATTTGCCTGATTCAGGTGTTGCCTTTGCCTTTGAGTTGTCTTCCCTTTTATCCTTGAAGCTTTTGTAGTTCTTCTCCAGTACATGCATCAGTGCAATGTTTGCCGTAAATAACTCATCATTTTTATTTTTAATTACATATGAGCAATTAAAATTCTGGAAAGCACTCCGGTGAATGCAAATTCAATGAAGGCTTCAACTAGAAGATTGGGAGCACATGCACAAGATCCTGGAAGGAATTTTCCATGCACTGACTTTCACACGGGCTGCATTAGAAACAAGAGGATGAAGCCTTTGCAATTATGGATCTAGATCTAAATCTGAATCTGGAAACTATGCATGATTCTGCTGATCATTTTCTTTCATCATGCTTCGCCATGGCCGGAGCAATCTTTATCTGAGCAACTTTTTTTCTCTTTATTCGGCCGGAATTCTTCACAATCGGTGCAGATCTAGAGATTTCTTCATATTTAGAGGATATGTTCAATGTATTGGACATTGATTTAAGCTCCCTTTCTCTTATAAAAGCACCTGTAATGAATTCCTGCAATTAATTCAGACAAAGATGGCAACCAAACATGAACACTTGATTTTAATTATAAAAATCTGCATATATCAAGCCTGCTGCCCCAAAAATTGATGTTTTGTTTGCATGCAAAGCAAGCATGAATTTTATCAACTTCACCTGAGCACCTGTACCACTATGCAGACAATTATTCAGACACAAATCAAGCTCCTTCAAACCTAGGCGCCAAATTTTGAAGCTTCCAGCAGTAAACACACCTTCTTTTGAGCAAAATTCCTCTTCAAATGGGGCGCCAAAATTGTCTGGGCTGCACTTCCTTGCTAAAGAATTAATTAATTCATCCTTATGGCAGCCCATGCTTATATAACCCTCATCATTCTATAATTAATTATTGCCCCTCCTATTCCTGGCAATTAATTAATTAATTAACAAGCTTTTCTCTTCAAATGGGGCGCCTATTTTGTGCATGCTCATGGCTGCCATTAAATAAATTAAATTTATTTAATTTTAGCTCTCTACTTCCAGTTCACTTAAGCTTCACAGTGTGCTTTGACCTCATCCACTAAAAATAGGAATTAATTACATCAATTAATACTTTAAAAAGTATTATTCCTCTTCCATATGGGGCGCACTTTTTGACATGAAGGGGCTGCATTAAATAAATAATATTTATTTAATTTTAGAATTCTAATTCTAATTTCCTTTATCTTCTTCACCCTTGTTGACTTTTCCTCATGCTTGGGTGCCAAATTTGGAGAAAGAATTAATTAATTAATGCATTTAAAGCTGACCTTCTATCCCAAAAGGGGTCGCACTTTTTGACATAAGCCATTTCTATTTTTAAAAGCTAATTTTCAATGGGATTATTCACCCTGCACCGCAGCTCCAAAAATCCCATGATCCACTTAAGTTGTTTGACTTTCATAATGAGATTTTTACCCACAAGTGTAAGAAAATCCCATCAATGCCTTAAGTGATTTTCTTTATTTCACAATGGGAATTTTCACCCTGCAAGGCAGGTAAGAAATTTCCCGCCTCGCGCCTCTAATTTTCCCATTGTGACTTAAGTGGCATTGCTTCCATGGGAAAAAGTACCCTGCTAGGCAGGTACAAAATTCCCACCTGCCTGCTGCTACCAAAAATCCCATTGTAGCTTAAAACCTTCTTTTTCCAAAAATGTGGCCTGCCCAGAAGAAGCTTTTTTGTGCATGACTTCATCTTTTTAGAGAGAACTGACCTCCCGTGACAAATTCCTTCTGGCATAACGTCCATAGGTGATCTCCAGATACTCCAGGCAAGAAATTAGATTAAACCGACAAAGGAATTGACCTAGAGAAATTTCACAGAAAACAAAACGGAAAACACCAAAAATGCAAAACGTTGCCAGAAGTCACAGATAAAGCCCAGGATTCATTCCTGGTTAAAACCCTACTGGTATATGAGAATATTGACATGTAAGACCACAACAGGGTTAAACCGGAGCACAATTTGCCTCAAACGGGGCTCAAAATAATTAAATAAAATTTCCCGCAGGAAAACCCCAGTGACAGAATATAACGATTTTGGGCATCTGGGTATTTGGCAAAATTGGCTAATATGACTCTCTGGGAATATCTTGACGCAATACAAACATTTTCTAGCAATAAAAACACAAAACAACCCATTATTTTAAAAGTATGAATTTTTTTACATGGGGTAGTCTCAGATTTCAAGGTGAAATCTGGGACACCAAAACCAAATATCATAATGTTATAGGAAACTAAGATGAATACAACTAAAATGGAAGAATTTCATAATTTTTTTGGGAAAGAGGTTGGGTTCCATATCCAATCATCAGTGGGAGCCTCAGGAGGTTTGATTTGTCTCGGAATATGAATGTTTTGGAAAGCATTACCTTATTCAATAGCCAACATCATTTAGCTAATTGTTTTACAATTCTAAGTTCTAAAAAACAATTCATCCCTTCTAATGTCTACACCCCCAACACAAGTAATGGTAGACAGGTGCTTTGGAAGGATATGAATGGTTTCAAAAGGATGTCTAAAGAGTTACATTGGATTATAAGAGGTGAGTTTAACACTCCCCTGATCCCCTCGAAAAAATAGGTTGATTCATTTCCTTAAGCGAGAGTATGGAGGACCTTACTAACTTCACAAACCGAAATTAAATGCTAGACCTCGAATTCAATAGCCTAAAATACACTGGTCAAATAGACGAAGTGGTGAAGATCTCATCGAGATAAGACTGGACAGGTTCTTGGTTAATTATCAATGGTTACAAGAGCAACAATATTCTCTATCTTATTTATCCCACATTGGTTTGACCACAATCCAATCCTTCTCATCTTTGGAGAAATGGATCATTACTAAAGGCAGGCCCTTTGGTTTTGAAAAGATGTGGACTACCCATCCGGAACTTGAAAAAGGATTGAGAAATGGTGGAACACGGGGACCGAGGAAATAACATGTTTCAAGTTGCAACTAAGTTAAAAAAATATTAAAACTAAGATAAAAAAAAATGGAACAAAGACATCTTCGGCAATATATTCCTACAAAATAGTAAAATTACGGAGGATTTGAGGGAAATGGAAGAAATAATGGAAGGAGTCTGGAGTAATGAAGACAAAGAAAAGGAAAAAGTCCTCTTGTCTGAATTACACACTATTCTTAGTAAGGAAGAAATTTATTGGAAACAAAAGTCTCGAGTTAATTGGCTTAAAGAGGGAGATAGGAACACAAAGTTCTTCCATATCTTGGCTACTATTAAGGATAACAAAGGGCATATTCAAGAAATTAAGAAACAAGATGGAGCAGTAGCCATGGAGGAGAATGACATTTCAGACACTATAATTACCTTCTTCAAGCAATTGTTTTCCAAGGGCGACTCCCCTCTATGGAGTCTATCACAAATACTTTAAATCATTTTTATCTTATCATAAGTGTGGAGGATAACAAAGACCTTATAGCCATTCCTTCTGAGGAGGAGATCAAGGCCATTGTTCTCGAAATGGAAGGGGATAAAACCCTTAGACCTGATGGATTTCCTAGATTTTTCTTCCAACTTTATTGGGACATAGTGAAGAAAGAGGTGGTTGTGGCGGTTCAAGACTTTTTCAGATCTGGTAATCTGCTTAAGCAAGTCAATCATACTTTCATAGCTCTTATTCCTAAAAATATGGGAGCCAAAGATTTAGGAGAATTTAGACCCATCAATCTTTGTAACACTTTGTATAAAATCATATCAAAAATTATGGCTTTCAGAATGAGGGAGGTCCTTAGTAACTTTGTTTCTCCAAATCAAGGTGCCTTTATTTTGGGAAGACAAATACTAGACAACATCATTTCCATCCTTAAAACTATTCATTTGGTGGAAAAATTCAATCGAGAGGCCATGCTCATCAAATTAGACATGCAAAAATCCTACGATTGGGTCTCATGGAATTTTTTTGATCCTTCTTTTGAACAAATGGGCTTTGATCCTCACTTTATCAAGATGATCGAAGCCTATACCTATCCTCCAATGTTCTCGGTAATCATTAATGGCAAAACCCAAGGATTTTTCAAAGTGGAAAGGGGTCTTGGGAAAGGGATCTGATCTCCCTTTCCTCTATATCATTGTGGTCGAATCCTTGAGCATATTGTGCTCAAAATCCAAAGGTGAGGGTCGATAGTGGATAACGGTGCCTTCAACAATTTGTGGATGATATAGTTCTTCTTGGTCAGGATGTTGTTTAGGAAGCTTGTTCTTTTAAGGAAATAACTAGAAAGTATGAGGAAGTTTCCAGTCAAAAAGTGAACTTCACAAGATTTTTTGCTCTTCATCAATGTCAATGAACAACAACAAAGAAATTAACCAATATTTTCGAGTGTAATATAAAGTCTCTTCGGATAATTACTTGGGAATGTCACTTTGTGGGAGCAAGTTGGATGACACAGATGGAATAAATTTATTGAAAGATTCCACAAAAAAATTAGCTTCTTGGAAAGGATCCTTATTGTTGCAACTGGTAAATCCCAACTTTTACAAAGTTCGTTGCAGAGAGTTTCTATTTATACTATGTCGATCTTCATTATTCCCACAAAAATAAAAAAATCCATTAAGAGAATCCAAAAGATGTTTTTTATGGTATGGCTCGGAGGTCAAGTCTAGGATTTTGTTGATTGCAGGATAAGGTCATGTTGGCGATATAAAAATTTCAAGTGGAAAAATTGATGGGTACTTGTGAACGCTTCAGAATATAAGTCCCTTTACTTGAATGATGCAGCTCCTTATTATTATGTGTGTGTGAAATTAAATTGTGTGGTGACCTTACGACCGGGATCTAATAGGAACTCCACTAAACCTACAGAAAAATCTTGCAATTACTTGCAAGGGAGGAATTTTCTTAAGAGGTAGGAAAGGGAGTGGGAAAAAGGAGAGGGGATTAATGTTGCAAGTAGAAAATCAGATGCCTATAACCATTAATCGAAATACTTCAACACACATAGATTTTAGAAGAAAACACAATTTTGCAATTGGCAACAAGACAAGCTAAGATTTAGAACACAAAGTTTCAAAAATCTCCTCATCAAAAAAGGCAACAAACTCCTTCCTTCTTCATTGATGCTTTGCAAAATTGTACATAGTGAGAACAAGAAGAACATAGAGAGGGGGAAAAGAGGAATTAATTATCTCTTTTGTTTCTTCACAAGTAGTAATCTCTCATGAGCATACAAAATTGACAACCCTTTGGAATGAGGGTGCCATTACAATTTATAGACTAGAGAATGTCTCTTCATCTACCCCCCACTTGAATTTTCACATATCCCCTTACAACGTGACTTTTCATATTCCTAGGTGTAGGATTAAGTCCCCTTTCATTAATTGAGGGTGACTTATTACATTACAAACTAAAGTCACATTTTAATGAATAAGACAAAATAGGAATAGGAAAAAATGAAAAAGTGCACACCCTCAATGAAATAATAGAACATGAAGGAGGGGGGGAAAGGGGGAAGAGAAGAGAAAGAGAGAAAGAGAGAGGAGAGAGAACTATGCTGATGAAGATGTTGCTTCGCTCAAACTAATTCCCCCCCTGATTGATCCTTGTCAAGCTCCATTGGAAATATTTCCACTCCCTTGAACTCCTTATTGTAACAGCCACTATAAGTGCTACTTTATCCACTTATGGAACACCGACAAAGCTTAGGGACTTGAGCAAATGATCTAACACATCATTGATGTTTTTGCTCTTTGTAAACCACAATGAATGTTTCTCCAAGGTTCGCGATCGTGGCTCTAATCACAAATAGAGACTCTAATTTGATTTAATTGAATGAGAATGGACCCCGACCTTTTTCTAAACATGCTCCTCAAATGGCTTTATTAACTCATCTACGGTCTAGTTTTCTCATGATGATGGGCACTCCAAGTTATTATATCTTGATGTTGACATTTTATTGCAACTTGAAGGTATACTCCTCATTTTGAATCTAGTTCACCAATGGCCCAAATTAACATTTCATATTGAGATGTAAGGGTCCTCGCACACACACGAGACAAGTCCTCGATAGAGAATTGAAATATTTCCTAATCACCAACACTTGGGAGTGAGCATCTCCCATATCCATCACTGGGGATGAGCTTCATCCAAATGTTCATTTTTCTTTTCCAATCCTTCCCTTGTCATTCAGATTTATCGGTGGTGGGCGCACATGTATTTATATAGTGAGATCAACTCTGGGAGAAGTACTTTTCCTTTTTGATGATCATGCTCATCCACTTATTGTTTGCTCATCCTTACATAATGAAGGCCTATCTTTCTAATGGACTCCAGGGTAAAAACTAATGATTGGAGTGACTTATTTAATTGGGATCTATGATGAAGCATTAGGATCCATGAAGTGTTGCATATAGGAAGATAGAGTCTATTCTTTATATTCCAACGGATCAATCCTCACCTTATACTCTTGATTTCTTATGAGAAGGCAAGCTAAAGACTCTTGGAATATGTGTGCATCCCCTTCGTGAGTAGTTGGACCTGGGGGATGGTGCTCATTTCGTAGTTGGCTGATTTCATCTCTTCAACAAGCTTGATCACTTTCATCGATTCAAAGTGAAATCGAAAAGGAAACATTATTTCTTTTATGATTTTTGAGCTTTTATGAGCACGTGTCAATTGCCTCGCAAAGATCAAACAATACAATCTTGTCTTTGTGGTACCGAGTATTTTGAGTGGGGAAAGATCATAACCGAAGACTCAAATGTATGAGAAGGTGGAGAATTGTGTGAAGTATGACTCGGAAGAGAGAGTTGAGATTGGTTCAAGGCCTGTAAATTTGAACTTCATGGTTGGCACTATCACTTCTCTTTTTCGAAAGGGGGAATTTATAATTTTTAGTAAATTGAATTATTCACCTTTTTAAACTTAGATCACCTTTGTCGGTCCTCTGAATTCTCACTAAAAAATATACCTTTACAAAAACTACTTTTTGTGAAGGTTTGCTATTTATAGTAAGCTCTTGTGTAGAGACTTACTATTTTTGGAAAGTTGGTCTCTTGGCATCGGTTTTGGATGAAATCAAACTCTTTGATATGGGTTTTTTTAGTTTTATCTCACATATGAAATTTCATCTCAATATAATCTTTGGAATAGGAGAAATTAAATTTCAAAAAATTGGGGGCGGGAAACTAGGATTTCTGCTACAAAAATCGAGCCATGCATGCAAAATTTCCACTTGGGTTTTCAAGGCACCTAGAAATGTGAATGAATGCAAAAAATCCCGTGTTGATTCATGTCGTGGTCTTCAAGATACGAACAATCTTACTTTATGGGTTACTGAAGTTCTTCCGCAAAAAATCTTACCTAGAGCCTTTAAAAATTTGCATTTTTTGATAGATTCTTCTTGTTTAGATCATGAGATTATGTATGCAATGGATGGGAATGAAATTGGTGAAGGAGGAATTGTAGAAAAAATTCGCCAAAGTTCCAGGTGAAAAGGAGAAATGTGGGGGCAAATGGTAAAATTGGCTAAGTATGGATTTTATAGGTGGGAGATGGAGAGAGGAAGGGGGCACATTTTTCTACCCTCCTTGTCCCTTATGGAATAGGATAGGGGACACCAAAAGTGTGTCTTAGCCCTAGGGTGACACATGGCACACATGCACAAGTGAGGATAAATGCGAAGCATGCTTAATTTTATCTCTTGGGGTCAATTTTAGGTCACATGAGTATCTTGGTAGAATCATGGAAGGAGGGTGAATTTTCTGCCCCCTTTTCCCCTTGGAACGGGAAGAGGTATATCAAAAGTGCACCTCATCTGGAGGTGACACATGGTGACCATGCAGAGCGAGGAGAGGGGGCTCAAAATTTGGCCAAGAGTGTTTTTATGGAGGTCTCTCATGGGGTCATTTGGTGTAACCACAAGGCCCAAAGGGTGCATTTTTTGCCCCCTTGTCCCCTTGGAACAGGACATGAAGAAACCAAAATTTTGACCCGAGATGGTAAGGACAAGTGGCACCCATGCGGAAGTTGGAGCGAGAGCTAAAAAGTTGAGAAAAAGTGCTTAACCAGCTCTCCACGGTCATGCCGAGGGTCCATGAGGCTCAAGGTACGGGGTGCACTTTTTGCCCCCTTGTCCCCTTGGATTGTTTTGTCACTAAATAGTCCATAGGTCCTTTGTATACTAACACGTTTGTAATAAAACACACCTACAATACTAATTCCATTCACAACCAAACTCAACCCCACAACATAAGATAAGTTTTCACCTCTTAATTCACTTGATGGGTGACCAAAAACTCCAAATTAGGCACAAGATGGGCGTCAACAAGGATGAGGTGTCTAGATTTACACCTATCAATTGCATTGGATATGAAGTTTCTAAAGCTTGTTTTTAAACAAAAGGTGTTTTCGCATAGAGAGCACTAAGGCATGCCAAAGAGGCCACGTCTCCTCAAGGCAAAACAAAACAACATCCCATGCTCGACTGGCTCCCACAATTTCAAATAGGGATAAATAAAATAAGACACAACAAAGCAAAACTTAGCAATAAGGCAACTTCCAAGTCTTCTATGGCCAAAATCATGTTCTAAAGTTCTCAAGTGACACTTACATGAGGATACCTGCAAAATGAGGAGGAATTCATCTTACACCGCCAAATGGAAAAGCTTAGAAGTTTCTAAATCCTTTAAATGAGACCCAAATGAGCAACACATACAACTACAATCTTCCCTTAGCATGGAGCTCCAACTCAAAACCATAGAAATGCAACCCGACATCCTCTTATGGCAACAACTCACAATACCCAAAATTTCAATAATTCTTTTCTTGGTAAAAGCTTTTCTCACACTCGAGGATTGAAAGAATTTAGGAGAATTAAAAATATTTACTTATTTTGATTATTTCAACATTTTATTTTTTTCATTTATTATTATTTATTTAATTTTATTTCAAATGATTTAAATTATTTATTACTTTAAAATTGCTTTAATCATAGCCACACAAATGCCCGCACGTGCATTTACCTTATCACGAAAATATCTTTATTTGAGAAACATACGAATTACATTGATCGTTACTCATATTACAATTTACTTAGATCAACTTTAACGCTATACACAAAAATACAAATAAATGTTTCAACTTCAAGATTCACAATTGCTCTCGAGTTGAAAGGATCGTAAGAATAATGACGTCACCACACAAGCTGAAGGCACGAAGGCACTTCAAGGGTTCCAAAGGTTCGTTTGTGAAAAGACAACTTCCAAATTGCCCTTATTATTTTATAATCACAATTGCATAATTTATTTCATTGCCAATTTTATTTACGATCACTTTGTCGATGGTCAAAATGACAACCGACACGAGCCCAACATTCAACAACCATCCCACAATCCTTGGGCAAGGGTTCTAAACACATTTATTCAACAACCACGATAGGGTTATCTTGATCCCCTTGGCACATAGGGACTGGTGATGCCACGAACATAGAGAGGGCACTACATTTTGTGTGTGACGCTAGCGCGTATAAGAGAACACTAACACGTGAAGGCAAATTTCTATTTGACGCCTAGATGACTACGCAAGCACGTGCAAGGTGCGTAAAGAAAAAAACTAGTTGGATGGAGGCACGTGAATCATGACATAGGCACATGTACTATGACACTAGCACGTGTAGTGATATACTAGCGCAAATCATGTGCGATGCTAGAGTGTTTAGCTCGTGGGTGGACAAAATTAAGGAAATACAACCATAAACTTGGTTTTTTTCTAATTTTCTCCTTCTATGTTGTACTTAAAAGTCCTGAAACTGAACAATGAAGTTAAAACAACACCAATAACACAATGAAATAATCAAATTAACAAAAAGTAATATGAAAACTATAAAAGAAAGTGGATGTCTTTGACCGAGCGTGCTAGAATGTAGACTATGGAAAATCACAAACAAGATGGAAAATAAATACAATAAAGAGTGCAAACCTTCCGTTGTAAGAATCCTAAGCCACCTCGGATCAAATCTCGTTGAAATGACAGGGTTTTGTGATACCCTTTGTTGGATCTGTTGGATTTGTAAGCTTTTGTGGATTGTGGATGCTCCAAGTATTCTAAATGAAGTGAGCTAAGCAACAAACAATTTTGATTGATGGATTTGGTGTGATTTAATTAACACAATGGTATGAGGAATGCTTGGATTCACTAAATAAATATACAAAACAACAACATGAATTCTCTTAAACTTTGATGGATGATTTTTAAAGGGAGGCTCATTGATTAATAGCTGAAGAAAGTGAATCTTCAAGTTACGTTCTAACTGAGTTTGATTGGAGATAACTAAACAAGACTGAGCTGTTTAGTTAAGTTTCCATATTTGATTGAACAATTAGATTGCTATTCTAAGATTGCATGGATGAGTTAACGTTGAGTTGGTAAGGGGTCTTACATGTTTTTGATTAATAATTCAATGTTAGCTTTTTACTCACCCAAAATGTGTCGTGAATAGTTAGCTTATGGAAGAAGTTGGATTGAATTTGAATTGTCATGACCTGGATGATAGCTCTAGTTAACTCAAATGCTGATTTGAGCCAATTTAAGCACATCTATTCGATCAAAATAAACATTTTTAGTTCTAGTTGAAACTTCAATTAACTTGGATTTGGGAGGTGGATATAATTTGATGATTATTTAATTTATTTAAAAGTGGAAGTGGACATGTGGATTTTTTTAATTTATTTTGATATTAAATTAGCTAAAGGGGTGATACAAGTGTAATAGAATTAATTATATAGAACGACAAGGAATATACTGATATTATGAAAGATTATGATGCATAACGGTAATTTGGGATATATATATATATGTGTGTGTGTGTGTATATATAATGTATGTATAAACATACATATACATACATTCACGTGTGACTGCACGGTAAAATAAAATCGTGGAAATTTCACGTCCGCCCTTCCGACGTCGTTCTCGCTGTGTTTTCCGACGTGTTTGTCTTTTCCGGCGAGCAACCATTTTTGCAGCGGTTGATTTCTAAAGGTGAGATTAGGATTTTTTTTTTTTAAAATTTAGAGCTTCCTGTGAGTTTAATCAGCGCTTCCCATTCTATGGCTTTTCAACGGCTAATTTCAAACGGTAAAATTATTCTCATTTGTAGAAGTGGGGCTTCTATAAATAAATTCCACTCCCTCTCTGGTCATTTCAATTTTCTTTCATTTTCCTTTCATTTTTGTTCTGTTTTGTTTTTGATCTTGCTCTGTTATTCTTTTTCTTCTGCTTTATTTGGTGTGGCCACATCATTTTTCAGATTCACTTTTCCTGAGCATTGCTTGTGTTCTATGTTTGAATGTTTTGCCTCTGTATTAGTTTGCATCTGTGTTTTTGAGTTCTGTGTTGGTTGCAACTTACTACATGTTATGTTTGAATGATTGCCTTTGTTTTCTTTGGCTTTGGAGGGTTCTTCACCAACGAAATGCTGCTGCTCCGTATCACATATGAGGTGAGTTTTATGACAGTTTCATCTTATAATATATTGTTCTGGTTTCTGAATAACCTAGTTGTTGTGGGTTGTATTTGTGCTTTTTAATTTTCATTTCCAAATCTCGTGACCAAGGTTATTTAAATTTTAGTTTAGACATTAGATTCTAACTCTTAATTTAAATTTTACAGTTTGTTCAACTAGACAGAGAGGTCCAACAAAGGTCTGACTGCTCATCTGTATTATCCTGCGTTTGAGTAGCAGAAAATCAAGTTTCTGGGCAGAACACAGGTACATGGATAGTAATATATCTTTAAAATTGATTAGGGTTTTTTATTTTTGGTGTCATATGTGGATTGATTTGTGTTTTAATTTGATATTTTTGAACCAGTTGTATGCATCTAAGACTTTTCAACTAAATAGTAATATGATAGAGATCAGATATTTTCAAACTTTGATTGATTAATGGAGTTATAAGGTTTCTCCTGTTATCCCAAACAAGGCTAATATCCAAAATTCAAGTAAGATATGTAGTTTGAAATTCTATAGATCTCATTTAATGCTTGTTTTCAAACATTTGTAATCTGGGCGTGATACAACAGTCTTTGAAAAAAAGAGTTAATGTACTGATAGTGATAGATCTGTTATTTTCTCCAAGGCAGATCCCATCTTCATTTTTCTATAATATGTAATCATTCTTCTTTTCCAAAGCTTGAATGCCCCCTCCAGGCTTTAGTGTCCACTATTAATGTCCAGGTTTGTTGGTCCAAGGCATCACCAACCCATAGATTGGTAAGATTATCATAAATTGTACTTTGACCTAGACTATGACCGTATATCACACAACCTTCTTGAGCATCGACCTCTCTATCTTAGGAAAGTTAGCGACCCATCTTTTCCTACTGAAATTCTCATCTAAAGAAGACCAGACATCTATGAAATATTCTATTCAGCCCTCTCTCTATTTAAGGAAATTTACAGACCATTATCTCTGCTTGACTGCAAATCTCACAGTGCAGTCTCACAAGGAGGCTCTTAGATTCTTACAAGGATTTCCAAATTGGATTAGACATTGCCTCTTGTGCTTGATCAATTGATATGTTATATGATATATGAATATCTATTGCTACCAGTTCATACTAGATTTCCCCTGCCTTGAAATAGATGTGAAGCCTGGACAAGTAATGCCGCTACTCCTCAGGTACCAAGATGAACAGGTGGAGAGAAAGAGAGAATCTCCCTATCTCAGACTCCTCTGAGGAGGAAAAGGTATTTTGAGTATTCTATGCGATCTAGGAATTTAGAAGTAGAATATCAACATTTCACCACTGCCTTCAATCCTTCAAGAAGAAAACGTTATGCAGCACTAGGCCCAAAAAGATCTCATACCTTGTTTGTGTCATAAGCATTTCTCATATCTGACTTTATGAGTATTTATTGATGCTTATTCTTGGATGTAGAGTGAACAGGGATGATTGCATTAATTGTTTTTCTGCCTGTTACAATATCCCCAGTTTATTTGATACAGAATTCTTTTAATCCATTTTTCTGTAACTGTTGGGATGATTTCGTGTATTGTGTTGTAGAGAGATTTAGATTTGAAAGTGTCAAGATTGTTGAATGTGGAGGACATGTGAATGAGAGTGAGAAAAGCAGTATATAATTCTTTTAAAATGGTTTTGGTTCTTAATTCCTCCACAGCTGCAACAACATCAATCTTCGCAATATCCCAAAAATGATGACAGAAACTAACCGGGAATCCATTGGGACCAGTATTAATTTCATCACTGCAGTCTTAATTTTGTCTTTAGTTTAGGGACATTGGGCTTTCATTCTGTTCTCTAGTGATAAGAGATGGGATGCATTGTGACATGTGAATGAGAGTGAGAAAAGCAGTATATAATTCTTTTAAAATGGTTTTGGGTCTTAATTCCTCCACAGCAGCAACAACATCAATCTTCACAATATCCAAAAATGATGACAGAAACTAAACGGGAATCCATTGGGACCAGTATTAATTTCGTCTTTAGTTTAGGGGACATTGGGCTTTCAGTCTGTTCTCTAGTGATCAGAGATGGGATGCATTGTGCCATTTCTATTTGAACTGAAGCCCCGTTGATCATGTGTTCAGAGAGAAGGGATTCCAGAAATTAAATTCTGTTACTAATTCTTCTAGCAATCACTGATTCGTGGAAGATTTTCATAGTCTCATTTTGTCACTTTTCCTCTTGCAGTAAAAATACCCTCCCAAAAGTTATCCTTTTGATCTTCGATTCTTCTTGAGAGATTCATTCTACCACTGTTGTCTCATCCATCTCATGAATCTGCAACTTTTCATATTTTTGAAGTTACTATCTTCGTCCTTGAGAGTAGCTTCATCCATCCCATGTTGAATCTTTTGTGTGTAAAAATACCCTCCCAAAACTTAAGCTCTGCTTTGACTGTTATCAGATTTTAGGTGAGATTAAATAGGCAGGTACCGCTGTTGTTAAGAGATTCATTCTACCACTTTATTCTGTTATTTTGATGTAGCATCCATACGATATTTAGGTTTTGGTTCCAAATCCATTTGAAGGAGAATCGATCAACGATCTTACCCAGAAGCCTTCAAAACTCTAGCTTCTAGGGATTCTAGGCAAAAGGTTCTAGGGCAAGACTTCAACGCTCTAGTTTCAAAGGCCAAGCTGTCAATCAGCCATTGGTAATCTAAGAGGAAGTGGTCTAATCTCTCTGCAATGAGCCTGTCCCATGTCCTATTATCACCAGGTGTATTTACCCTTGTTTGGTTTTATGTCCAATTGGCTGTTGTCTGTAATGAAGGTCCCAAAACCATCCTGAAGAAAGAAGTGTGATATCCCATGCTTCTTTTCATGGGCTCTTAAGATCTATTTAAAATCCCCACCAAAAGCTAGGGTATGTCATTTTTCTTTCCTTGGTCTAACTTAATTTTGTGCATACAATCATCCTCTGCTTGGAAATCTAGGAGCATAGACATGGGGCCAAAAGGAGAATATTTCTTTTGAATCTTGGACATGGCAGAAGATCCAATGGTTGGTGGCAAAGAAAATAAGTATTCCAAGCTACAATAATACGCTTTGAATCACCTTCCAAGTTGGAAGTAATGATTTTTGAATGATTTTCAAACTCTTTTGAACTAAGTAGATGCTGGCTTCCTGAATAAAAATCATCAAGGTATGGTTCCTGGATTTGTCTTCTTTGCTTTGGCAGTCGGCCCCTAATATTCAAGAATAGGACAATCATCATAAGATGGAAGTTCCAGTATATTTTTAAATATGAACGAGGAACAAATGCCTAACAAGTATAGGCCAACTCAACATACAAATCTCACTTCTTCACAGTATTTTCATATACAAAGTAATAATGCGATGTGTTCAATCTCCAATAGAATATTTAAGAATAGGACAATCATCGTAAGATGGAAGTTCTCATCTTATTCTGCTGGACTGCAGATGTTTCTTCTTATGCGAGCCTTTAGCTTTAGCCCAATCTTCCTTTATGCAAGGTTGCATACCATGTTCAATCATGGAACGGACCTTCTGTTCTGAGTGATTCTGCTTTTGATTTCATCCCATATTGGGGGCTCGTGTTTGGTTTGCAATCAGTCTCAAACCGTATCTTCTTTCCCAGACCACATTTTCTACTGCCCCAAACTGCTCTCTGGATTTCTTCCTCTGAGCTTGATTCATTCTGTTCAAGGAAAGGTTGTGCTACCCCAGCAGGTCTTCCATTCCTTGCATTGATTTCTTTAATTTCAATCTCCACTTCATCTGTATCTTTGCATTATTGGCCCCCAGATCTGAGTGGCTATTTAGTACTCCAAAACTATTTCTCAACGGCAGGTCTATAGATTTTGAAGATTTTGCCACGTCACTTTTAGGTGTCTGCTGTTTGAAAATTACCTGGCCTTTTTTTTCTCTTTGGAGATTCTTCGCAATCACCTTGTTTAGGTATGGTTCAGACTATTTGGTAAGACGAAAATCTCTAGCCAAATGGCTGTGTGGAATTCCGCTCTGAGTGATTCTGTTTTGATTTTCTCCCATAATATCGAGGTGCAGCATTGGGGGCTCACTTTTGGTTTGTCTGCTGTCTCAAAATTGCCTGGCTTTTTTCTCTTTGGAGATTTTCTTGCCCCAAACACTCTCTGTTTAGGGTCCTCTGAGTTCTTGATTCATTTGTTAAGACAAAAATCTCTAGCCAAAGGCTCTTCCTTCGCTCTGCATTGATTCTGTTTTGATTTTCTCCCCATCATCTGTATCTTTGCAGCATTGGGGGCTCAGATTTGGTGGCAATCAGTCTCAAAATATCTTCTTTCCCAACCAGCATTTTCTACTAGACTTTTGAAGATTTCTTCCTCTGAGTTTAGATGTCTGCTGTTGAAAATTGGTTGTGCCTTTTATCCTTGAGATTATTCGCCTTGATTTAGGGAGTGGCTATTTAGTAAGACAAAAATTTCTAGCCAAATGGCTGTGTGGAATTCCACACCAGTGATTCTGTTTTGTCTTCTATTTAAAAGGTGCCTGGCATTGGGGGCTCGCTTTTGGTTTGCAATCAGTCTCAGACCATGTCTTCTTTCCCAGACCAGATTTTCTACTGCCCCAAACTGCTTTCTGTATTTCTTCCTCTGAGTTTGATTCGTTCTGTTCAAGAAAAGGTTGTGCTATCCTTGCATTATTCGGCTCCAGATCTGAGTGGCTATTTAGTACTCCAAAACTATTTCTCAAAAGATTCAGAAGATTTTTCCACACCACTTTTAGGGTGTCTTCTATTTGAAAATTGCCTGGCCTTTTTCTATTTGGAGCTTCTTTCCAATCATCTTGTTGAGGGTATGGTTCAGGCTTTTGGTAAGACAACAATCTCTAGCCATTGGGGGCATTTGGAAGGGATTGACATATAAAAAAATGGTGTTGTCTTAGGTTAACCAGGGTGGTGCCTATTTTAGTCAGACTTGGTTCCTCAAGTACTCCTTTGTAAAGTCTGATATAGGCCCATATTGATAACTCCTTTGTAAAGTCTTGATAAAAGTCAAAGCATGGTTCCCATGGTTTCATTAGAAAACCCTAGCTCTTCGAGTATAGTCAAAAAAATACGCTTTTGGGCCAAATCTGACTTCAAAACCCCCTCTTATGCTTATTCATGCTTGCACATCTTTCTCCATGAACAAGCAACCATTAAAGTTTTGATAAAAGTCAAAGCATGGTTCCCATGGTTTCATTAGAAAACCCTAGCTCTTCGAGTATAGTCAAAAATACGCCTTTGGGCCAAATCTGACTTCAAAACCTTGCTTGTTCTTATGCTTGTTCATGCTTCAAAGCACATCTTTCATTCCATGAATAACAAAAATAACCTTTGGGCCAAATCTGACTTCAAACCCTCTTATGCGTTTATGCTTGCACATCTTTCTCCATGAACAAGCAACCATTAAACATGCAAATTACGACTTTTCTTGCCGTGTTTCTGTTTGTGATTCAATGGCCCTTGGATCCATTCCACCATGGTTCAGCCTGGGCAGCCTTACGTCTTTGCTAGTAGCGAGTGAAGGGTTTTGGCCATTTCCCAGTCTTAATTTGCACCCATTTGTTGTTGTGATATTTTCTGATAAGGCTACTTGATGAGTGGTGGGATGATTTTCCTTTAGATTCACTGTTGTCCAAAGGGCAGTGGCAGGATTGATTTTCCTTTGCAAGTTCTGATTGAAGGAAGAAGGCAAGTCTCAGCATTATAGATTATTGGAATCCTTCTATAAATTAAAGATACAATTTATATTCTAAACTAGATAAATTTTATCTTTAATTCAATGAGCAATGAGGGATCTCAATAAATGTAGTAAATGCATGGAAAATCTCACAATAACTGTATAGTGCGAGAGAAATCTTATGCTAGTAAAGAAATCGAATATCCGAATCTCAGTAATTGAAAATGAATCTGATGTATGATGTTCTAGCATAATAAAATAACAATCAATTATCTTATTTGTCTAAAAGGTAATTGAATTGGAGCATGTTCAAACTTAACTTGAGGAAAAACAGCTCCTGCATTACACTACCCCACTTCATTCATGCTCCCTGCATTACACCAGGCCTCACACAATCCAAACCAGAAAGAACAGGCCCAATTACCCAACAGTTGAATGGGCTTGGAACGGTCCCTTGCAAAGAGGCATGGTCTCCTTTAAAGCTTCTCTTCCTCAACAGACCACAAAACCACATCTCGATTGAGACAAATCAGATCTGCAGAAAGGATCTCCTCTTCAGCCAAAATCGTGGTCATCATTCCTATATAAGAAAGAAAATAATTGTTATCTCCAAATGGGAAACCCTCTGAGGGTCAATTTTTGCATGGAAGAAATGAAAACAAACTTGGATTGCTTAATGAAAGGGCTTGATCTGCAGGTTTATTAAAGCTTTTTCCAAGCTCCAGAACAAATCTATGAGTGCAAGATTTTTCTTGAAGATGCTTGCATGGAAAAGATATTTCTTGGCAGTTTTCTTGTCTAATCCAGAACCCTATGAGTGCAAGAATTTTGAAGATGCTAAAGATATTTTTGAGATTTCACATTCCACCAATAACCATATTTTCCTCTCTCTCCATCACCAACTGCGCTGTTTTCTCTTTTTAGTTGTGTGAGGAGGCTATGGATTCCTCCCTTCCTCCTCCTGGCCAGACTGAACTCTAGTTTCAAAATATGTATCCTGCAGCAAGTCAGATCCACGAGGAGGACTTGAAGCAGGTCATACAACATCATGCCCAAGAAACAATTATCAGGTTCCAGCTAAGAAGGAAAAGGGTTACACACGAGTGAGAACTCATCCCCGGAGTCTCAAGGAGCAAGCCTTGAATTTGGAGCATTTCTAGGCCGCAAGACTCTGACACTTTGGGTGCAATAAAACTAAAGCTCATGATTCCTAACGGATATTTTATGGCGGTTTTTTTACTCCAAGCAAGGAAAAGACCATATTTTTCAAGGAGGCTCCTGGTTATTTAAAAATGAGGGCTGTTTATGAAACACTAGTCTCTGGCTTTCAACCCCACTGAGAATCTCCCAAGCACAGTTTCAGTTTGGCTTAGGCTCCCACTCCTCCCAAGTGAGTATTGGCAAAAAAATACTTTGAAGATGATTGGGGGAGCTGAGCCATAGATGAATGAATTCACTAAACCATGCCAAGCTTTGTGTCAATATTGATCTGTAAAAACCTCTTCTGGATCTGGGAGGTAATGAATGGGAGCAGCCAGTGGACTATGAAAGTATTTATTATAGGTTCAGATCTTTCAACGAACATGGGTTTTTGGCTACCATATACCCCTTAAACACCTCCCACTTAACCATCAAAGGTAGGCAGTCAGATCCCTAGAGATCAATTACCAGCACCTAACAAGGAAACTATTTCAGCTAGTCAATCGGGTGACCTGACCAATCCTTTTCGTGTCCCTGAAAAGACAAAAGCATAGTCCTTATTTCTAACCCCTACATAGCCATAAGGACTGTGCCATTTTAGAGTTGGATTCAGGGAAATAGTGACAAATTATCAGAAAACCAGCCTATTAAAGTCAATTTAAAAAGTAAAAGCTATCCCTAGAGATCAAATACCAGTACATAACAAGGAAACTATTTCAGCTAGTCAATTGGGTGACTGACTAATCCTTTTCGTGTCCTTGAAAAGACAAAAGCCATAAGGACTGTGCCATTTTAGAGTTGGATTCAGGGAAATAGTGACAAATTATCAGAAAACCAGCCTATTCAAGTCGATTGAAAAAGTAAAAGCTATCCCTAGAGATCAAATACCAGTACATAACAAGGAAACTATTTCAGCTAGTCAATTGGGTGACCTGACTAATCCTTTTCGTGTCCCTGAAAAGACAAAAGCCATAAGGACTGTGCCAATTTGAGTTGGATTCAGGGAAATAGTGACAAATTATCAGAAAACCAGCCTATTCAAGTCAATTTAAAAAGTAAAAGCTATCCTAAGGCCTTCCAATACAATTTGATTCACTTCTATCACAGCTATGAAATATCCCTTGTGGGATACCACTTAAAAATGCACAAAATATTGAAAATTTGCAGCCAAATAAAATACTGTTTTTTGCAGATTTTTACAGTTAGGGCAGCGAACTAAATAAAATTAATATCTCCCAAAATATCCACCCAAATCACTTGAAAATTTAAAGAGAGCTTGCTAATATTATAAAGAACATAAGAAAACTGTTTTTGAAATTTTTCAGATGATAAAATGCTGCCAGAAAATTACAGCGTGCCTTAGACAGCTGAAAAACTTCTAAAATTCGTAACTCTCGAATACAAGTGCAAAAATTATGAAACTTTGGAAATAACATTTAAAAATATAGGAGATGATATTCTTCCAACCTTGATCTAAATCCATACCACTGGAAACCCCTCAAATAAAGGCTGCAATATTCCAAACAAGTTGCCTAGCTTGGAAAAGGGTTGGAAATTGATGAAAAGGCCTTCAAAGTGATGCTAAACCCTGCTCAAATGGTTGCCGTAAATCTGATCTGAAAACCCTCTGATTATCTTCACCAAATGTCTCCAAAACCCTCAAAACCCTTCTTCGAACAAGTCGCCTAGCTTGGAAAAGGGTTGGAAATTGATGAAAAGGCCTTCAAAGTGATGCTAAACCTTGCTCAAATGGCTGCCAGAATCTGATTTGAAAACCCTCGATTATCTTCACCAAATGTCTCCAAAACCCTCAAAACCCTTCTTCTGAAACATCATAAAATATCTTTGTAAATCAGCCCTGAAAACAACTCTGAAATGACAAGCTAGGGTAGATCTCTCACTATCAAAGAATGCCCTGCTAGCTAGGGATGGATATCTCCAAAACCCTCAAAACCCTTCTTCTCTCGAACAAGTCGCCTAGCTTGGAAAAGGGTTGGAAATTGATGAAAAGGCCTTCAAAGTGATGCTAAACCTTGCTCAAATGGCTGCCGTAAATCTGATTTGAAAACCTCCGATTATCTTCACCAAATGTCTCCAAAACCCTCAAAACCCTTCTTTCACAAACATCATAAAATATCTTTGTAAATCAGCTCAAAACAACTCAAAATGACAAGCTAGGGTAGATCTCTCACTATCAAAGAATGCCTGCTAGCTAGGGATGGATCTCTCCAAAACCCTCAAAACCCTTCTTCCGAACAAGTCGCCTAGCTTGGAAAAGGGTTGGAAATTGATGAAAAGGCCTTCAAAGTGATGCTAAACCCTGCTCAAATGGCTGCCGTAAATCTGATTTGAAAACCCTCTGATTATCTTCACCAAATGTCTCCAAAACCCTCAAAACCCTTCCGAACGAAACATCATAAAATATCTTTGTAAATCAGCCCTGAAAACAACTCCAAAATGACAAGCTAGGGTAGATCTCTCACTACCAAAGAATGCCCTGCTAGCTAGGGATGGATCTCTCACCACCAAAGCTAGGGTTCTGTGGGATTTCACTCCACAAGCTATAGATTTGCAAACAACAGTTGCACATGAAGGAAAATAATTATGTATGCAAGAATGATCTTTCCTTTTTCCTCCCAACTCCTTATATAACTTCTTTCAAGGCAAAAGAGCCCCAAAAAACCCAAGTCACATTTTTCCTTAGGAAGGGCCAATAAAATAAAAGTAACTTAAGTTATTTTTCCCTTTTAAGTCGCCATGGTCCAAAAGTGACCCCCAACGCAAAATTAGAACATTAGTACCATGTGGCCCCTTCCTAATGACAAAACATAATATCTAGTCCCTCCAAAACACCTTTTTGCTTATGTCAATGAAGAATTATAACAAAATGGACTAGATATTCATACCCAATAGCTCCCAACGTCCAAAGCCCCTTGGGTATGACCAAGGCTTGGACTCAAATTGGCCCTTAGGCCTTTGGCGTAGGAAAGGGGACATCACAAGCTACTTCTAACTCTAAGGACAAGGACTTTGGAAGGAACAAAAATAGCCAAAACATTTCTAATATAGAACTCTTGGTCAGTAAATAAAATACTTTTTGTGAATAACATCAATCTTCACAATATCCCAAAAATGATGACAAAAACCATTGGGACCGGGAAACCATTGGGACTAGTATTTGAGACCTTTAATTTGGGACCATGTGGGCCCTTCCGAACGACAAAACATAACATCTAGTCCCTCCAAAACACCTTTTTGCTTATGTCAATGAAGAATTATAACAAAATGGACTAGATATTTCATACCCAACAGCTCCCAACGCTTGGACTCAAATTGGCCCTTAGGCCTTTGGCGTAGGAAATGGGACATTACAAGCTACTTTTAACTCTAAGGATAAGGACTTTTGGAAGGAACAAAAATAGCCAAAACATTTCTAATATAGAACTCTTGGTCATAAATAAAATACTTTTGTTTTGCTTCATTTAATTTCTGACTAAAGAAAGCTATTGGTCTGCCCTCTTGACTCAACACAACCCACTTGAAACACCTTCTCAAGATCAGGTGGTGCCAACACATGCTGTTATGTCACCTTCTTCTTCAAAAGCTCAAAGCTTCTCTCTACATGTTGTTTTATTGCCATGTAAATATGAAGTTCTTCAAGGAATGAAAATAGCCAAAACACTTCTAACATAGAACTCTTGGTCGTAAATAGAATACTTTGTTTTGCCTCATTTAATTTCTCAATAAAGAAGGCTATTGGTCTGCCCTCTTTACTCAACATGAGCCACTTGAAACACCTTCTCAAGATCAGGTGGTGCCAACGCATGCTGTTATGTCAACTTCTTCTTCAAAAGCACTTTTGTTGTCCATGTAAATATGCCCTTCTTCAAGGAACGAAAATAGCCAAAACACTTCTAACATAGAGCTCTTGGTCATAAATAAAAAAATTTGTTTTGCCTCATTTAATTTCTGACTAAAGAAGGCTATTGGTCTGCCCGCTTGACTCAACACAACCCACTTGAAACACGCTGTTATGTAACCTTCTTCAAAAGCTCAAAGCTTCTATCTACTTTTGCTGTCCATGTAAATCTACTTCTTCATACAAGAAGAAGTCAATGGTGCACAAATTCCACTAAATTGTCTAATGATTTTCTTTAAAATTTAGCCAATTCATGGAAACTTCTTATCTCTCTAGCACTTTTCTTTTTCCATCGTTATGTCACAGATTCGTTGAATTTCAAATAAAAAATTCGGCTAAATTGTTTTTTTAAACAAAACAAATAAAAATCGCTAAAATTTGGGAAAATTTTTGTTTTTTTTCCATTATTATTTTTTAACATGTTGCCATGCAATGTCGAGAAGCCCTCCATGGGTGTACCGAGATATGCATGGTACCGACTCGGTGGGGGCACCAAGTGAAGCCAGCCCGTAAAAAAATAAAAATTGTATCTTAGTTTGTCGGCTATGTTTTTATATTTTTTATACAAATAGGTTTAAATCTCTGTTATTTTTACAATTGCAAGTTTGATTAACAATCATCTACGAGTAGTTCCACCTAACCGGAGGGCATTTTGTAAATATAGCAAGTGGAAGTCCTAAGTTTCTTGTCTACGACATATCATGGACAACAATTGTCAAAGTTTCTAATCACGTTGTTTATTATGTCGATGCTTTCAATCTCGATGTGCGTAACAAGTTGCCCATCGATTTGATTAACTGATCCGCGTAATAAGTTGCCCATCGATTTGATTAACGATTTACCTATGTTCCATGACCTCAACTCGTATTTCATCACTACCACTGCTTGCATTTTGCACTTGCAGCTTGCAGCTTCAATTTAGTCTCAACCTAAGTTTCTTTGTCTGCTTACGCTTTACATGTCTATCATGGACAACGGTTGTCAAAGTTTCGATCGCAGATTATTATGTCGATGCTTTTGAATTTCGATGTGCGTAACAAGTTTCCCATCGATTTGATTAACTCGATCTCAAGTTACCTATGTTCCATGACCTCAACCTCGTATTTCATCACCGCCGCTAACACTGACTTGCAGTTTAGTCTCTAAGCATTTAAATTTTTCTATATTTTTTCATTCTTGTTATTTATTATTAATTTTGAAAACAAAATAATAAATATAGATTTATGTCAAAACAGTAATACCTAAGTGGAGGGCATTTTCAAAATATAGCAAGTGGAAGTCTGAAGTTTCTTGTGTCTACGATATTGCGGACAACGGCCGTCGAAGTTTTTGATTGCATTGATTTATGTCGATGCTTCTAAATCTTGATGTGCGTAGCAAGTTGCCCATCGATTTGATAAACTGATATGGTTACCTATGTTCCATGACCTCAACCTATATTTCATCATCGCTAATTTCTGCAGCTTGCAGTTTAGGCTCTAGCATTTAAATTTTTCTATATTTTGACATTCTTGTATATTTATTATTGATTTTGAAAACAAAATAATAAATATAGATTTATGTTAGATGCTTCAATCTCGATGTGCGTAATAAGTTTCCCATCGAATTGATTAACGATCAGTTACCTATGTTCCATGACCTCAACTCGTATTTCATCGCCGTCACACGGTTGCAACTTGCGCTTTAGGCTCTAACATTTAAATTTTTCTATATTTTGACATTCTTGTATATTTATTATTAATTTTGAAAACATAATAATAAATATAGATTTATATAATTCAAACTTATCGACGATTTTTTTCCCCAAATTCTATTTGTTGGCGAATTTTTTTGAATTTTATCCTCACCGAACATAAACATGAACTTGAACTTGGTTGGCGACTTAGCTTTTCGGTGTAGGCCACTCCCAATTTGTAGTTATCTTTGTAGGATCCATCTTTAACCTTTCTCTATACATCACAAAACCCAAATATATATTCTTTCTTAAAATGAACATTTCTTCGATTTACCAACAAACTTCTCATCTTTTAATTTTTTAAAACCCGTCCCAAATGCTACGAGATATTCTTCGTTGGTCTTTTTAAATATCATTGATTTTAACACTTCACTCATTAGTCTCATGACATTGCAGCATTAGCTTTTGGTGTAGGCCACCCCATTTGCAGCTATTATCTTTGTAGGATCCATCTTTAACCTTTCTCTAGACATCACAAAACCCTAATATATCTATTCTTTCTTAAAATGAACATTTCTTCAGATTTACAAGTAAACTTCTCATCTTTTATTTTTTTTAAAACATGTCCCAAATGCTACGAGATATTCTTCATTAGTCTTGTTAAATATCAATGATTTTAACACTTCATTCATTAGTCTCATGACAAGTATTTAATGACATTAGTTAATCCATCTTTAACCTTTCTCTAGACATCACAAAACCCAAATATATCTATTCTTTCTTAAAATGAACATTTCTTCAGATTTACCAGCAAACTTCTCATCTTTTAATTTTTTTAAAACCTGTACAAATGCTACAGATATTCTTCATTAGTCTTGTTAAATATCAATGATTTTAACACTTCATTCATTAGTCTCATGACAGTACTAATGGCATTAGTTAAGCCAAAAAGAATATCTAACCATTCATGTAATCCATCCATAGTTCTAAAAGCAATTTTCCACCTATCACCCTCTCTTATCTTAATCTAATGATATCCACTTATTAAATCTATCTTAGAGAAATATCTAGCACCATTTAGATAATCTAATAAATCATCTTTTCTAGGTAAGGGAATGTAGCGATCTTATTGATAGCCGTTGAATCAGCGCATTTGCTCTATTCATTGCCCTTTGATTTTAAAACTCGCTGAACTGCATGAGGACTCTAAACTTTCCTAATCGATAAATCATGTATTTGCAGTCATCTTTGGATCCATTTGGTGGGGTGCCTTGTTGGGTAGACTAGCTCCTGGGATCAGATCCATCTGATGTGAGATTTTTCTCATAAATGGAACCTCACAGACAAGTACCTAAAGACAATTTCTGCACAATCTTTCAATATGTTTGCAACTTCTATTGGAAACTCATCCTCCTTAGGTTCTTCTTGAGGAAACACATCATAACACACCTTGGAGTTTTAGTTTCCTCTGAAAATTGATTGCAGATAGTCTATTAGATCCATTTGATGTGAGATTTTCCTTTAAATGCAACCTTGCAGACAAGTACCTAAAGACAATTTCTGCATAATCTTTCAATATGTCTCGTAGGTTCTTCTTGAGGAAGCACATGCGACAAACAAAAGTTTCTATGCCTCTCCATGAGGGAGTATAAAAAGAAGAACAAGTCACCAATCCTCACAAATGAGAGGGTGGCATGTGTCACCCATTCATCCTCAACAAAGATTCCCAAAATCACAATGAGTATAAAACAAAACACATTTAAAAGGTAATCTCCAAAATTCCTAAAATGCCAATAATCCAATACACTTCAACTTTTAAGAAAATCATAAGAATCAACCACACTTACAACATGGTGATATGAGAGGGGTCATATGGGAGAGAAAATCTCATTTGACTTTTTGGGGTCTCCCTTACATGGAAATGAGCCCCTTGGACCCTACCTATGGGTAGGGGGGTCTCTTTTCAAGGTCAAATGGGATTTTCCCTCCCATATGACCCTCTCATGTCACCATCTTGTAAGTATGGTGGATTCTTGTGATTTCTTAAAATATGAAGTGTGTTGGATTATTGACATTTTAAGGAATTTGGGAGATTACCTCCAAAATATGTTTTGTTTTATGCTCTTTGTGATTTTGGGAATCTTTGTTGGGAGATGAGATGGGTGACACATGTCACCTCTTGTTTTTGTTTTTATAGTATAATGTAGAAAAGAAAGAATAATTGCTTGAATCTTGTATTTTGCATGTTTGTTGTGAGAGTGTTTTGTGTTCTTGTTCCTTTGTTTTTCTCCATCCATCCTACTTTAGTGGTGGATTTTAGAATTGTTGGGGAAGAGGGAGAAGACCCTCTACACCACATGGCTTGATGGGAAAGCCATGATATGGTTTGATGTGGTAGAAGGATTGTTCATATGGTTTGAGCCTCCTTCTCCATCCTTGACTAGGAAACCATATAGTTTGAAAATCTTCCAGAGGAGGCATGGTGTTGTCACCCTCTCATTTGTGAGGATTGGTGACTTGTTCTTACCTCTTGTTTTTGGTTTTTATAGTATAATGTGGAAAAGAAAGAATGATTGCTTGAATCTTGTATTTTGCATGTTTGTTGTGGGAGTGTTTTGTGTTCTTGTTCCTTTCTTTTTCTCCATCCATCCTACTTTAGTGGTGGATTTTAGAATTGTTGGGGAAGAGGGAGGAAGACCCCTCTTACACCACATGGCTTGATGGGAAAGCCATGATGGTCCATGTTTTTATTCCTCCCCTTATATGGTTTGATGTGGTAGAAGGATTGTTCATATGGTTTGAACCTCCTTCTCCATCCTTGACTAGAAACCATATATGGTTTGAAAATCCTCCCGAGGAGGTTTGGTGTTTAGGATGGAGTGATAAGGAGGGTATTTTTGAATGGAGAGGTAAGGAGGGCATTTTGGAGATTTTTATAGTGTTCCTATGGGTTCACATTATGGCTTCTTTGGGCTCCTTGTCACTTTCCCTTTGAGGAAAACATGAAGTTTTCCTCTTGTGACAAGTGTTGTTCTTTTGGTTGTGTTCCTATGGTGTTTAGGATGGAGTGATAAGGAGGGTATTTTTGAACGGAGAGGTAAGGAGGACATTTTGGAGATTTTTATAGTGTTCCTATGGGTTCACATTATGGCTTCTTTGGGCTCCTTGTCACTCTTTCCCTTTGAGGAAAACATGAAGTTTTCCTCTTGTGATAAGTGTTGTTCTTTTGGTTGTGTTGAAAATGTGTGTGTGTGAGTGTCACCTTTGTCTCACTTTTCTTGTGCATTCTTGAGGCTTGCTACTCTCTCTTCCATGGGTTTGGAGGGAGGCTAGCATGTCCTCCATTTGGTGGAGATGGCATGTGATGATGCCATTTGGTTGGGAGGAAATTGGGCCCCTTTTCTCTTGTGCTAAAAGACTATCTTGGAGTGGAAACTTGCAGATTTGGCTTGGAGTTTGGAGAAGAAAAGTTGGAAATTTTGACATGTTCCCCATTTTGGGGAGGCTTATCCTCTTGCATTTTAGTATGCTTTTGAAATGATGTTGTAAATTATTGTTAAGTTTTCTTCTTTATTGGAATGAAGCTTGAATATTTGCATTTAGAATGTGAATCTTTTATCCTCTCTTTGAGAAGGAATATTGACATATTGTAATCTTGATTCCTTCATGTTGTAATAAACTCCTATCCTTGCTTTTGAGCATGTTTGTAAATCTTGTTTTAAGGAAGTTTGTGGGTATGCTTGTATTCATTGAAAGGTATATTGTAAGGCTTTGGCTATGGGATGGGAAGGTTGCATTATCATTTGTGTTGGATTAAAGATTTGAAGAAATGAATGCATGTTTAGTACATGGAATTGGTTACCTTTGTTCTATTTGTTTTGTCTATTTGATTGAGAGAAAAGAGTTTTTCTTAGTAATCCATTGTGTTTATCAAATGATGATTTTGATTGCATGAGTTATGGAAATGAAGAAGGCAAATTTTATGTTGCATTTCTTAGCATATGATAGTAAAGGAATGTAAAGTGATAGTGTAGTTTTAGTCTTGATTCAACTCCTAAAAGAATCATTTTATTGTATTCTTTGCTCTTTTTATGTTAAACTTGGTAATAGGTATATAGTGAACTGGTTACAAAACTAGTTAAATCTTCCATCTAGATCTCCAAGCAACTTAGTGTCATAAAAGAAACTATAATACTTCTAGTTGAAAATCTTCTTTTAAAGCAAACCTTGCAATGATTGCCCCAAAAGTTGAAGGCTTCAATCCATCTCTTCTCTTGAAATGATTGCCTCATTAACTTATTGTATTAGTTGCTCTTCTTAAAGAGAAAATAAGAAAGGAGTTTTCAATAAATTTAGCTTTCCATGGTGCTTTCTTCCTCATTATTTCTATAATATTTTTCAAACCAGAATTAATTCATGTTATTTAATATTAACATGTATATAGGAACACCTACATTTATATATGTGTGTGTGTGTGTGTGTGTGTGTGTGTGTGTGTGTATATTCCACCTCATATACTTTAATATATACCTCATTGTGTGAAAATGGGGGAAACCCAAAAATAAAGTCACGCTTTTTTTTTTAAAATCCTCGATGATTGAATGTCATTTGATATATATATATATATATATATATTATGTTTAATATATATGTATATATATTTTAATATAATTTAAACAAAAAAATATAATCTTATTACAATGTATTCGGCTGAGCCGATATGGTTTCCGATTTGTGAGTATGAAATAATGTTAGGGCCGTGATTTTGGGGGTGGGGGACCGACACGCTGCCCCCCCCTTTGCCATTTGCTTTACAACTTAGAGTGGCCACACCACTCCACCCTTACCTCATACTCTATCGCGGCCTTATGACACCTCCTTCTACAAAGTTGGCCCTCCCCCTCACAAATTTCTACGACCCCGTCGCTTTCCTCCTCCTCAATTCACCTTTCTTTCCCCCACGGCCATTATTAACCGGCTGCCATTCTTACACAAGGGTCGACATCTTCTCACCGCATAAATTTGTTTATTTAAATAAATAGATATTTATATATATGTATAATTTATTTAAATAAACAAATTTATACAGTGAGAAGATGTCGGGGAAGAATGGCAATGGGTTGATAATGGCGCGTGGGGGAAGAAGCAAGTATGGTAGATTGAGGGAGGAGGGGTGGCACGGGGTCGTAGGGGGTCTCGCGAGGGGGAGGGGTCACCGTAGAAATATATATATATATATATATATATATATATATATATATATATATATATATAACCAGAGAATCCATGGTTATTTCACAACACAAAGAAAGAAATAATAAAACCCTAGATGGGGAGAATAACCCCAAAATTATCAAAACCCTAGTGGCGGATTGAGTGGAGGAGGGGTGGCATGGGGGTCAAGGGGTCTCGAGGGGAGGGCCGACAGCATGTGTGTGTGTAGTAAGGCGGTATATATATATATATATAACCAGAGAATCCTAGTTATTGCCAACAAAAAGAAAGAAATAATAAAACCCTAGATGGGGAGAACAGCCCTAAAATTATCAATAAAAAGGGGTAATCCCTTTTTCCATGAGAAGAAGCACCAAATTTCTCCATAATCCCTTTCCTCCTCCATCCTTCTCCCAAACCCTACTTGTGCAAATGAAAAGGAGAATTAACAAAAGACAAAAGTTATAAAACTTACTTCAAGAAATTTAGGGCTTTTAGAATGTCACGGGATCTAGTGCTTAGATTCATTTATTCCAAGGGTGGATATAAGGTCCTCATATCTTTTAAGTTATGGGATTTAATGAATTATAATGGGGTGCGAGGTGAATAAATTTAACAAGTGCATCGATTAATTTAGTGACCATGTTAGGTTTTGACTTTAATGTGACCCTTTATATATTGGTTAAATAAATAAATGTTTGAGCATGGGTGCATTAAATTAGGAAATAAATTAAATGTGGACTAAGGATGTACCTTAACCCGGTGCCTTAGGGAAATTTAATTAGTCGTAATACATTTAAAAAAATTGTCGACAATTTTTGGGTGTTTAGGTTTGGTTTTGGTCGTACTTAATATGGGGCACTACATTTTCCCATCAACATTCACATAACACGACCTTAAAGTAGTAAAAAGAAGGAAACCTTGAAAATGTAGGGGACTAATGATGTATCTTAACCCGGTGCCTTAGGGAAATTTAATTAGTTGTAATACATTTAAAAAAATTGTCGACAATTTTGGGTGTTTAGGTTTGGTTTTGTCGTGCCAATATGGGGCATCGCATTTTCCCATCAACATTCACATAACACAACCTTAAAGTAGTAAAAAAGAAGGAAACCTTGAAAATGTAGGGGCATTTCGCATGCAAACCCCCATCAAATCTAAAGAAATCACTTGAAGACTATAACCGAGAATCACAATATTCCATTGCGAAATAAATTTCATTCTTTTCTTGACCGTAACATCTCGTGCAACAAATCAATTCTCACTCGCCCATCTGTTTCTTGGCGCAACATTTTCCCATCAACATTCACATAACACAACCTTAAAGTAGTAAAAAGAAGGAAACCCGAAAATGTGGGGGCATTCTCGCTTAAAACCCGTCAAATCTAAAGAAACCACTTGAAGACTATAACCAAGAATCACCAATATTCCATGCGAAATAAATTTCATTCTTTTCTTGACCGTAACATCTCTCGTGCAACAAATCAATTCTCACTCGCTCCACTGCTTGGCACAACACAAAATCCATCTCGAATGCTTTGATAGCATCCGGTAGAAGAGGCATCCTCATATCAAAAACAAATATATTACCCGAAGGCAAATCTAGTCATCGTCGATTATCCCACATTATAAAACATCTTCTCATCCACTACAAGTTTTTTTTTGATACAAAAACTGCACAAAATTTTTCTATCCCCATGAATACCCGTGAGAAGAGGCATCCTCATATCAAAAACAAATATATTACCCGAAGGCAAATCTAGTCGTCTGTCGATTATCCACAAGATAAAACATCTTCTCATCCACTACAAGTTTTTTTGATACAAAAATTGCACAAATTTTTCCTATCCCCATGAATACCCGTAGAAGTTTTCTAAACTTTATCCGCAAATGGTCAAATCCATCCACAAACACGCCTTTTCTCCAAAAGCGCATTCCTTATCCCCCTTTCTCCAAAAGTGCATTCCTTATCGCCCCCACTCTCTCAAGTTTTATTATTTGGAACATATGCAAGGAAAGGAACAACAAAATATTTGAAAGCACAAAAGGAAAAGGAATTGCTAGTAGGAAGGATCATGGCTAAAATTAGGAGTAGATTGTTATCTTATTCCTCTCAAATACATCACAGCTTGAGTTGGCATATATCTCCCATTCTTTATCCCCCGACCCAAGTTTTACTATTTGGAACATATGGAGGGAAAGAAACAACAAATTATTTGAAAACACGAAGGAAAAGGGAATTGCTCGTATTTAACGATCATGGCTAAAATTAGGAATAGATTGTTGTTATCTTTCTCCTCTCAAATACATCACAGTTTGAGTTGGAAAAGCCCCAACCCCTCCTCCCCCAAGTTTTATTATTTGGAAGGGAAAAGAACAACAAAATATTTGAAAACAAAGAAGGAAAAGGAATTGCTACAAGATGAACGATCATGGCTAAAATTAGGAGTACATTGTTATCTAAGTCCTCTCAAATACATCACAGGTTTGAGTTGGCAAATATCCTCATTCTTTATCCCCCTACCCAAGTTTTACTAAATATTTGGAACATATGGAGGGAAAGGAACAATAAGATATTTGAAAATACAGAAAGAAAAGGAATTCTTGCTAGTACGACGATCATGGCTAAAATTAGGAGTAGATTGTTATCGTACTCTCTCTCAAATACACCATAGGTTTGAGTTGGAAAATATCCCCTATTCCTTATTCCCACCACGCCCCCTCCTTCACAAGTTTTATTATTTGGAACATATGGAGGAAAGGAACAACAAAATATTTGAAAACAAAGAAGGAAAATGAATTGTTAGTACAAATGATCATGGCTAAAATTAGGAGTAGAATTATCGTATTCCTCTCAAATACATCACAGGTTTGAGTTCCCTTACGGTTATCGCTACAAATATTGGACTCATGTGTTTATCCTCCCTGGAAAAAGGATCATGGCTAAAATTAGGAGTAGATTGTTATCTAAGTCCTCTCAAATACATCACAGGTTTGAGTTGGCAAATATCCCTCATTCTTTATCCCCCTACCCAAGTTGTACTAAATATTTGGAACATATGGAGGGAAAGGAACAATAAGATATTTGAAAATACAGAAAGAAAAGGAATTGCTAGTACGAACGATCATGGCTAAAATTAGGAGTAGATTGTTATCGTACTCCTCTCAAATACACCATAGGTTTGAGTTGGAAAATATCCCCTATTCCTTATTCCCACCAAGCCCCCTCCCTCACAAGTTTTATTATTTGGAACATATGGAGGGAAAGGAACAACAAAATATTTGAAAACATAGAAGGAAAATGAATTGTTAGTACAAATGATCGTGGCTAAAATTAGGAGTAGAATCATCGTATTCCTCTCAAATACATCACAGTTTGAGTTCCCTTACGAAGTTACCACTACAAATATTGGACTCATGTGTTTATCGTCCCTTGGAAAGGATCCTGAAGCTCTTTTCTTGATTTATTTACTATTGAAGTGCCAATATGGTTGTTTATTATAGGCAAAACATAGGATTTCAACAATATAGCAAAATTGAGGGGCCTTGCCTTTGAAAAAGTAAAGGCAATCCCCTAATTATCTGGAGATATTTTAACAAGAATAGAATGGAGTCTTTGATCAATCCCAACAATTGGGATATGGAGCATATAAAGCTTCAAGATTTCTAAGTACATGGAGAAAATTGGGGGTGACAAATTCAATGTTGCAAAAGACACTTCAACAAAGTTGCAGATTTGCTTTTGACAACACTCTTAAATTTTGATTTAATTTCCTGTTCAATGCCTTAAAGTGTTTAGAGATGTCAAACTAATGATCACTTTATCCATGATTAAGCACTGTCTTATCTTGTCTAATGCAGTTGATAAAAGACCTTTTTTTTCCTATTGCCCCCAACAATTTTGAATGCTTAAGTTTGGTCACGTGTGACTGATGTAACCTAGCATAAATAACTAAGGCATGGTTTTGGAATGCGGAGTCCTCGGTGCACAAAAACAAGATTGTTAAGTACATGGAAAAATATAGGGGTGACAAATTCAATGTCGCAAAAGAAACTTCAAAAATTTGCAGATTCGCTTGCCAACGACACACATAATTTTAATTTATCTGTCTTGGTCAATGCCTTCAAGCATTTAAGAGGAGCAGTGAGGATATCCGCTGGACTCATTGTCGTATTCTGTCGATGTGGTTGATAAAACAAAGACCTCTTTTTTACTATTGCCCCCAATAATTTTGAGTACATAAGCTTGGACACGTATGACTGATGTAACCTAACATAATAGTTGGACTCTGCATTAAACACTTTGTTCATGGTTAAAAACTCATTGTCTTATTCTATCTTATGTGGTTGATAAAACAAAGACCACTTTTTCCTATTGCCCCCAACAATTTTGAGTGCATAAGCTTGGACACGTATGACTGATGTAACCTAAATAAATAGCTAAGGCATGGTTTTGGAATGCAGAGTCCTCGTGCACAAAAACAAGATGTGCCATCATTTTGAAAGTGGAGCATCGGGTTTAGAAGATAATCAACATGGAGGTTGAGCAAGGAAAGGGTGAGAGTCTCACGACAGAGCACAAATGCGTGCCACATGGCAAAAAGGCAAGCACAAGAAAGGCAACATCATGTGTTAGAGGGAAAAGGGAATAATAGGTGGATACAACTAAAAAAATTTCCTTATTTGTCGGTGTGAATCACGGGTACGACGATGTTTCAGTTCTTTGAGGAACCTAAGGAAGTAATGGCACCAAACCATCCCAACCACTTGCATTAAAAACATCCTCAACCACTTGTCTTAATGGCATCCTCAACACCTGCCTTAATGGCATGCTCAACCACCAACATTAATGGCAGCCACCGCCTTAGGGAAGAAGGTTTGTTTTTATGATTATATCAGGTGCAATATGCATAATTAGCTAACATAAATAGCTAAGGCATGGTTTTGGAATGCAGAGTCCTTGTCGCATAAAAACGTGTCATCATTTTTGAATGTGGAGCATTGGGTTTAGAAGAGAATCAACGTGGAGGTTGAGCAAGGCAAGGGTGAGAGACCAAGGCAGAGCACAAATGCATGTCACATTGCAACAATTCAAACACAAGAAAGGTGACATCATGCATTAGATGGAAAGGGGAATAATAGGCGGATACAACTACAAAATTTCTTGATCTCATCGGTGTGAATCATAGGTGTAGACACAAAATCACGCACTTACTACTATTTACTATACTGCCAAGTATGTTGTTTTATATATGGATATTGCGTAAGAAAAGTCTTGTTGGTTTCTATTGCTTTTATCTTTCACACTTGTCACTCATACACTCGGTTCAGGTCAGGTCATGGAGGATCCCTGTCTATTAGTCTTCACTCATTTGTCATCACTTGTCTCTCGGACACTAGCGCTGAGCACTCCTATCCATCTTGGGCACCCGTGTCTTCTTTATGTTTGATCTTATTTTTGACATTTGAAGTTTGTCTTTTGTTTTCCCTCTCATATCCCGAGGTACTAGTTGGCATGTTGGGTCATTAGTGTCGAAATTCAATCAAGAGTTCCCTATATAAACACAACATACATCTCAAGGGACTATCTACATATATCTTATCAAGGGCTATCTATCTACATATCTCAAGGGACTGCATTTGGGTGCATTACTCTGCATACACACTGCATAAGAAGGGGAGTTCATTCTATTCCATCCACATATTTACATTTTATCTAGCTACCGCCCGCTATCTTGGCGTCATTGACGCTGAGGGCGACCTAGAGCACTATTGCACACACAAGCACATAGAACTACATCGGGTTTGAGATGTAGTGTAACGCTCAATCATAAGTTCACCATTGTGGCAGTTGAAGATAGTCCGACCCCTCATTTTGCATCTTTCTTTTTTAGGATTTGATGTCTTTTGAGGGTTTTGTAAGAGGATATTTGTGTGCAGATTTACAGTACCCGACGATCCAAGTGCATAACCAAGTTCCGACCATTTCTCGCAGACTTTAGGGCCCCCATAGAGGTCTTGGCGCCCGGGTGCCCCTATCCTTTCCCAGGCGCCCGTGTCCAAGCATCGCAAGCATCTTTGCATTTTTCTCGAGCTTGATTGTGACGGTCCGAGCTCCTATTCCATCACACTTTCTAGTTCGAGACTCACTTGGGATAAGCGAAATTTAGATAAGTACCTTACCCCTCTCATTTCCTTTCATAGTTAAAATTAATAAATTGTTTAGCATTTATATTTCATTGTTTATCGAGTTATAGGCGATATTTGCATTCAAATTTTAATAAAATAAACAAATTTTATTAAATCAACGGGATACGATGATGTTTCACTTCTTCGAGGAGCCTAAGTCGCCAAACCAACTACCATATGGTCCATCCCATCCCAACCACCTACATTAAAGCATCCTCAACCATCTGTCTTAATGGCATCCTCAACCTGTCTCGCTTTAATGGCATACTCAACCACCAACATTATTGGTATCCTTGAGTTTAGAAGAGAATCAACGTGGAGGTTGAAAGGCAAGGGTGAGTGACCAAGGTAGAGCACAAATGCGTGCCACATGGCAGCAATGCAAGCACAAGAAAGGTGACAACATGTGTTAGAGGGAAAAGGGAAATAGGTGGATACAACTACTACATTTCTTGATATGTCGGTGTGAATCACGGGATACAACGATGTTTAAGTTCTTGGAGGAGCCTAAGGAAGTAATGGCGCCAAACCAACTACCATATGGCCCATCCCAACCACCCACATTAAAAACATCCTCAACCACATGCTTGGATGGCATCCTCAACCTTCTGCCTTAATTACATGCTCAACCACCAACATTAATGGCATCCCGGGGTTTAGAAGAGAATAAACATGGAGGTTGAGAAAGGTAAGGGCAAGAGACCAAGATAGAGCACAAATGCGTGCCACATGGAAGCAAGGCAAGCACAAGAAAGTTGGCATCATGTGTTAGAGGGAAAAGGGAATAATAGGCGGATACAACTACAACATTTCTTGATCTGTCGGTGTGAATCACCGGATATGAAGATGTTTCAGATTCTTTGAGGAGCCTTAGGAAGTAATGGCGCCAAACCAACTGCCTGAATGGCATCCTCAACCTCCTGCCTTAATGGTATGCTCAACCACCAACATTAATGGCATGGGGTTTAGAAGAGAATCAACGTGGAGGTTGAGAAAGGTAAGGGCGAGAGACCAAGATAGAGCACAAATGCGTGCCACATGGAAGCAAGGCAAGCACAAGAAAGTTGGCATCATGTGTTAGAGGGAAAAGGGAATAATAGGCGGATACAACTACAACATTTCTTGATCTGTCAGTGTGAATCACCGGATGCGAAGATGTTTCAGATTCTTTGAGGAGCCTAAGGAAGTAATGGCGCCAAATCAACTGCCATATGGCCCATCCCAACAACCTGCATTAAAAGCATCATCAACCTGCCTTAATGGCATGCTCAACCACCAACATTAACGGCATCTTGGGGTTTAGAAGAGAATCAACGTGGAGGTTGAGAAAGGTAAGGGCGAGAGACCAAGATAGAGCACAAATGTGTGCCACATGGAAGCAAGGCAAGCACAAGAAAGTTGGCATCATGTGTTAGAGGGAAAAGGGATAATAGGCGGATACAACTACAACATTTCTTGATCTGTCAGTGTGAATCACTGGATACGAAGATGTTTCAGATTCTTTGAGGAGCCTAAGGAAGTAATGGTGCCAAATCAATTGCCATATGGCCCATCCCAACCACCTGCATTAAAAGCATCATCAACCTGCCTTAATGGCATGCTCAACCACCAACATTAATGGCGTCAAACCAACGACCATAAAAGCATCATCAACCTGCTTTAATGGCATGCTCAACCACCAACATTAATGGCAGCCACACCATGGCATGCTCAACCACCAACAGTAATGGCGTCAAACCAACTACCACAAAAGCATCATCAACTTGCTTTAATGGCATGCTCAACCACCAACATTAATGGCAGCCACACCAACTACCATATGGCATGCTCAACCACCAACAATAATGGCGTCAAACCAACTGCCATATGGCCCATCCCAACCACCTGCATTAAAAGCATCCTCAACCATCTTCCTTAATGACATCCTCAACCACTTGCCTTAATGGCATGCTCAACCACCAACATTAATGGAAGCCACACCAACTACCATATGACATACTCAACCACCAATAGTAATGGCATCAAACCAACTACCATATGGCCCATCCCAACCACCTGCTTTAATGACATCCTCAACCACCTGCCTTACTGACGTGCTCAACCACCAACATTAATGACAGCCACACCAACTACCATATGGCATACTCAACCACCAACAGTAATGGCGTCAAACCAACTACCATATCACCCATCCCAACGACCTGCATTAAAATCATCCTCAATCACCTGCCTTTATGGCATCCTCAACCACCGCCTTATGGAAGAAGGTTCATTTTTATGATTATGTTAGGTGGAATATGCCAAGGTTTTGCATGTAACAACCATTAATGGTGGCCTTACAACACCTATCTTATAAATGAATGCTCTTTTGCATGTGTTATGGGTATTTGGTTAGTCATCTAAGTGTTTAACGTGTGCTTGCTTAGAGGTGTAATTGTTCTTCGTTCATACTATTTTATTGTAGAGAATTATTAATCATTAAGTATGGGTGCATGCACCCCATTCCCAAACCAAGATTAATGGCAGCCACCACCTTAGGGAAGAAGGTTCACCCAATCTCTGTTGTATAAGCTATAAATATGAGGGCAATGCTCTTTTATCTATGAGCGCATGTGTTATGGCTATTTGGTTAGTCATCTAAGTGTTTAATGTGTGTTTGCTTAGTGGTGTAATCGTTCTTTGTTCATCCTATTTTATTGTAGAGAAGTATTAATCATTAAAAGCATCCCAAACAATTACATTAAAAGCATCCTCAACCACTTGCCTTAATGGTATGCTCAACCACCAACATTAATGGCATATACGTCCTTAGGGAAGAAGGTTCGTTTTATGATTATATTAGGTGCAATATGCCCAGGTTTTGCATGTAACAACCATTGATGATGGCCTTACAACACCTGCTTTATAAATGAATGCTCTTTTATCTATAAGCGCATGTGTTATGGCTATTTGGTTAGTCATCTAAGTAATTAATGTGTGCTTGCTTAGTGGTGTAATCAGCATGCACCCAATTCCCCAAACCAAGATTAATGGCAGCCACTGCCTTAGGGAAGGTTTACCCAATCTCTGTCATATAAGCTATAAATATGAGGGCAATGCCCCATATGAAAGGATGCTAAAAGTTGATAAAGAAGAGATTGATAAATTATGATTAAATCAGGTGCCATATGTCGAGGTTTTGCAGAGATGTAACAATCATTAATGGTGGCCTTATAACACCTATCTTGTAAATGAATGCTGTTTTATCTATGGTCCATGTGTTATGGTTATCTAGTTAATCATCAAAATGTTTAATGAATTTTTCTTACTGGTGTAATCCTATTTTATTGTAGACATGTATTAAACCCCATTCTCTCGAATCAATATGGTTGTGTGCTTCGAGTGAGCGCGTGAGGACAATGTCTGCGCATGATATGTTGTGCGCAAAGTGTGTGTGCTTGGATCAAGTCCCTTTAGGTTAGAAGGTAGGAAAGAATACCTATCTTGTAAATGAATGCTCTTTTACCTATGAACCATGTGTTATGGTTATCTAGTTAGTCATCCAAATGTTTAATGGATCTTTTCATAGTGGGTGTAATTCTGTTTTATTGTAGACATGTATTAAACCCCATTCCTCGAATCAATATAGTTGTGTGCTTTGAGTGAGCGCGCAAGGACAACATCTGCATGATATGTTGTGCATAGAGTGTGTGTGCTTGGATCAAGTCCCTCTAGGTTAGAAGGTAGGAAAGAATACCTAGCCTAGGAAAGCATATATGCTCAATAGAGTGTGTGGAGAGGTGGTTGGATGAACAAGGACTATGCACTCAAACATCCAAGTTGTGGACGTTGAGACCCAATAAAGTGGTCAGGGTAAAAGATTGATGACCCTTTGTACTCAATATTTTTATGCGAGTTTCCCCACCACTTGTATGCATGGATCTAGAGCGTGTGGAGAAGTGGTTGGATGAACAAGGACTATGCACTCAAACATCCAAGTTGTGGAGGTTGAGACCCAATAAAGTGGTTAGGGTAAAAGATTGATGACCCTTTGACTCAATATTTTTATGCGAGTTTCCCCACCACTTGATGCATGGATCTCGAGCTTGTTGTTAGATAACCGAGAAACATGGGAAGAAATTACCCCTGACGGAGGAGCGCATCACGTTGTTGAAAAACAACAAGACCCAATAAAGTGGTTAGGGTAAAAGATTGATGACCCTTTGTACTCAATATTTTTATGCGAGTTTCCCCTCCACTTGTATGCATGGATCTCGAGCTTGTTGTTAGATAAACGAGAAACATGGGAAGAAATTACCCCCAGACGGAGGAGCGCATCATGTTGTTGAAAAACAACAATGAAGATGGTGCGAGGGCGCTATAGGAAGCTATCTCTTGGAGTTTGCAGTTTCAACATACTCGTATTCGGAAGAGGCATAGTACTAGTTCATGCGCGAGCAGAGAAGTGCATAGTACTAGTTCATGACGATGTTTGTAGATGGGGTATTGAGACTTTACCCATGAGCAATTAAACACTTTTTATGCAACTTTGTGGATGGCATGCTACATGTATTGAGACTTTACCCTTGCGCATAAATAGTGAGGCTAAGGGTCGCCAAAAAAGCCAAAGTTGGAAGAAGAGGATGAAAGAGAATTCAAAAGGCACAGATATGACCACAGAAGGAGAAAATTATTGGCATCGGTGAGGATCCTAGAAGGAAGTGAGTATGTCGTGATGACCTCAATTGATGAAGGGAGGCAGAAACCACCGATAGCCGAGAGGGACTCTACACCACCTTAAGAGACAGTTTGGGACCCCTTGAGCATACATGGCCATAAAAGAAGATGAAGGGTACTACTCCCGCCACCATCGGATACCAAACATCATGCGATCGTGTGAACCAATATAGAAAGAGGCGATTACACAAAGCACTATCGATAGAAGAAACAGACCATCACTCGGGAATAGGTACAAACTTTGTTTTACATCAGATAGTCCCATACCCATCTTTACCAGTACTAGAAGACATAATAACCATACAAGAACGATGCAATCGAAATTTTGAAGTGTGAGTATCCCACCAATTCAGAATAAAACTGTTGTGAACTATAACCCCCTCTTGTTTAGAAAATTCTTGTTCGAGAACCTTCCGAGTTTTGAACCCCACTTGTGCCTATCTAGCCCGCCTCAAAAAAAAGAAGGCAAGCCGGTTTCTCACTACGCTTATGGATTGTGCACACATATGGTACCCATCTTTACAGGACTAGAAGACATAATAACCATACAAGAACGATGCAATTGAGATTTTGAAGTGTGAGTATCCCACCAATTCAGAATAAAACTGTTGTGAACTATAACCCCCTCTTGTTTAGAAAATTCTTGTTCGTAACCTTCCAGTTTTGAACCCCTCAGGCCTATCTAGCCCGCCCCCAAAAAAAAAAAGAAGGCAAGCCAGTTTCTCACTACGCTTATGGATTGTGCACACATATGGTACCGAAAGTATGACCCCCTACAACAAGTAATTGACTATGACTTGTTAAAGAGAATTTTTGGAGGAGTTCGACATCCCAATGTTCGAGCAACAAAGTCTAGGATTCTTGAAGGAAATAAAACAAGGCCCCACATAAAGCATGTACACATATGATTAAAGGTTCAAAACCTTGACATCAAAGTTGTCCCATGAACTCCACCCGGTTCAACAAGTAATTGACTATGACCGTTGAAGAGAATTTTTCGGAAGAGTTCAACATCCCAATGTTCGAGCAACAAAGTCTAGGACTTTCTTGAAGGAAATAAAACAAGGCCCCACATAAAGCATGCACATATGATTAAAGGTTCAAAACCTTGACATCAAAGTTGTCCCATGAACTCCACCCGGTTCAAGCACGTGCAATGGTTCATTGACGGCGCCTTACGGATTTTATGTGCATGTTGTCAATGAACACATTTGTAGATCCATTCAGAGCTTTGGTGGCATTGTGTATAGAAAGCAATAGGGAGTGTGGATATTGGGTTGAGCCACTTTTAGAGGCACAAATCTCTAATATGGGTGAGCACTTGCAGTTACCCACAACCAATGGCGTGCACGAGAAGCGTGTATATTATGGTGCTTAGATTGTTAAGTGGAAGGGCACATTAAAAATAATTTCCCAAGGAAGAGTGTGCGCCTTGTGGCTAAAGTGTGCGAAACTGTCGAGAGAATCATGACATATAGTTTTGTCTAATGCTCTAGAGGGCTAGGCAAGTAAAGGTATCCCATGGTGTAGAGTCTATGAGACTAACACCTACAACATGGAACATTGTTGTGTGATTGAAGAAGCAAAGGAAGCTCGTTGAAGGGCTCACCCAAGCAATTTTGGGCCATCATAGCCAAACCAAGGATATGCTAGAGGGAAAGGCCAAAGCACGAAAGAACAATGGGAAAAGGGGGAGACAAATTTCCCCCAAGAAACTACTTCAAGTGTGGGGATCCTAGTCACCATCACACAATTGCCCTAAGTTTTTACTTGTGGATATTGCAAAAACATACACGCAAAACCAAAGACCGCCCAAAGTTATATAAGAAGATGGCTCGAGTTCGGAAGGTCCTACCTAGGCGTTGAATGATCAAACTTAGGCGTAGGTGCCCAAGAAAACCATTAGCCAAAGGTAAAGCCAAGGTGCACAGAACCACATGTAGTGGTCTAGACGCTAAACCAAAAGGGGAAAAACTTATTCTACAAGAAGATATCCAAACCGCGCACGAAGGTGAAGTTGGGCAAAAACTTATTCTACAAAAGGCCCAAGAAAGGGTAAGGGAACTACAAGAAGATATCCAGACCGTGCATAGAGGTGAAGCTGCACAAAAACGTATTCTACAAAAGACCCAAAAATGATAAGGGAACTACAATAAGATATCCATATCGTGCACGAAGGTGAAGTGTGTATGAGAGGAGAGAGTCCTTGAGATAGAACTCAATAGAAGAACAAACAATGCACAAAGAAGTAACAAAAATCCTTTAAAGACTAGTGGTGTACTAACCCTTCTTAAGGAATGGTTGAGAGAGCCCTTGAGATAGAACTCACAATAGAAGAACAAACAACATATCGAGAACTAGGGGTAGCTGACAAGGATTTGATAGAGAACTACTGCGAGATGTAGCGTTAAATGGACATGATATGCGCAACATCTTGATTCATATAAGGGTTGAGGTAAACATCCTCACTAAGGATGCATGGATGCGCATGGGAAGACCAATGTTGGAAACAATACCAAACACTTTGTTTGACTAATAAAATAACAAGATAAGAACAAGTACAACTAGGGGCAGCCCGACAATAGAAGAACAAGCAATAGATCAAGAACTAGGGGTAGCAGACAAGGATTTGATAGAGAAACTTTTGCTAGATGTAGCATTAAATGGACATGATATGCGCAACATCTTGATTCATATAAGGATTGAGGTAAACATCCTCACTAAGGATACATGGATGCGCATGGGAAGACCAATGTTGGAAACAATACCAAACACTTTGTTTGACTAATAAAATAACAAGATAAGAACAAGTACAACTAGGGGTAGCCAAACAATAGAAGAACAAGCAATAGATCAAGAACTTGGGGTAGCAGACAAAGATTTGATAGAGAACTACTGCTAGATGTAGCATTAAATGGACATGATATGCGCAACATCTTGATTCATATAAGGGTTGAGGTAAACATCCTCACTAAGGATACATGGATGCGCATGGGAAGACCAATGTTGGAAACAATACCAAACACTTTGTTTGACTAATAAAATAACAAGATAAGAACAAGTACAACTAGGGGTAATGACAAGGATTTGATAGAGAACTACTACTAGATGTAGCATTAAATGGACATGATATGTGCAACATCTTGATTCATATAAGGGTTGAGGTAAACATCCTCACTAAGGATGCATGGATACGCATGGGAAGACCAATGTTGGAAACAATACCAAACACTTTGTTTATGGTGATAAAATGACAAGAGAAGAACAAGTACAACGGGTAGCAAGACAAGGATTTGATAAAGAACTACTGCTAGATGAAACGTTAAATGGACATGCTATGCGTAACATCCCGATTCATACTGGGGTTGAGGTAAACATCCTCACTTCCTTCCCTAGCTCATTCAACTTCATTGCCACGAAAAAGGAAATGACAAAAAGTCCATTGTTAGGATGTTCGTTGATCTCATTTTATATCCCTCCTTTGCGCCAAAATCCAAAATAGAAGGACCTACCTCAACTTCATTGCCACGAAAAGGAAATGACAAAAATCCATTGTTAGGATGTTCGTTGATCTCATTTTATATCCCTCCTTTGGCGCCAAAATCCAAAATAGAAGGATACCTCATAAAGCTTCATTAGGGACTTTTAAATCGTTTTAAAACTCTTCATCATTAGGGACTTTTAAATTGTTTTTAAAAATCTTCCAACCTAGTCAACCTGTCTAAATGAAGAAAACATTGAAAATTAGTAAAACAAAAATGGAATGGAATGAAATTCCTTCCCTAGCTCATTCAACTTCATTTCCACGGAAAGGGAATGGCAAGAAGTCCATTGTTTTTAAAGAACTACGCTAGATGAAAGCGTTAAATGGACATGATATGCGTAACATCCCGATTCATACGGGGTTGAGTTAAACATCCTCACTTCCTTCCCTAGCTCATTCAACTTCATTGCCACGAAAAGCAAATGACAAAAAGTCCATTGTTAGGATGTTCGTTGATCTCAATTTACATCCCTCCTTTGCGCCAAAATCTAAAATAGAAGGACCTACCTCATAAAGCTTCATTAGGGACTTTTAAATTGTTTTTAAAAATCTTCCAACCTAGTCGAATTGCCTAAATGAAGAAAACATTAAAAATTAGTAAACAAAAATGGAATGGAATGAAATTCCTTCCCTGCTCATTCAACTTCATTTCCATGGAAAGGGAATGGTAAGAAGTCCATTGTTAGGCTATCAAGTCGAAAAGGCGACATTACAAAGCGGGAATCATCTATCTCATAGAAGAGTCCGAATGGATAAGCCTTATGACGATCAACATCAAAAAGGAAATAGAAGGACCTACCTCATAAAGCTTCATTAGGACTTTTAAATTGTTTTTAAAAATCTTCCAACCTAGTCGAATTGCCTAAATGAAGAAAACATTAAAAATTAGTAAACAAAAATGGAATGGAATGAAATTCCTTCCCCTGGCTCATTCAACTTCATTTCCATGGAAAGGGAATGGTAAGAAGTCCATTGTTAGGGCTATCAAGTGAAAAAGGCGACATTACAAAGCGGGAATCATCTATCTCATGAAGAGTCCGAATGGATAAGCCTTATGACGATCAACATCAAAAAGGATGGGTGCATAAGGATTTGCGTCAACTTTTGCATGCTTAATGAAGCTTGTGTGATAGATGGGGTGGCACGACAAATTATTTGGATATTTATCAAGTCCAGAATGCGGAGGAGGACAAAGCGAAGACCACCTTTGTGATTGAATGGGAATAATTTGTGTACAACGTTATGCCCTTCAGTTTGAAGAATGTTCCAATAGTTTTCTTATGGATAATGATTAATGTGTTCAAGGACTTCATTCATAGGTTCTTACAGTGTATCTAGATGAACCACCATGCCAACCTAAGGCTCATGTTCGAGAGATGTAGGCAACAAGTTTCTTGCGCATAGTGATTGAGGCGTTTAAGGACTTTATTTACAAGTTCCTATAGGTGTACCCGAATGACTAGTCTATGGTTTAGTGAGAAAACACCATGCCAAATTAAGGCTCATGTTCAAAAGATGTAGGCAATTGTAGATCTCCTGAACCTTCATACGTGCATATCCCCGACACCATTTAGGATCTTGTTGTGACATGTGATTTCCAAAGAAGGAATGCTTGGTAGACCCAACAAAGATGTAGCGATCCTAAGCTTGGAAGACCCGATACCCAACACAAGTGTACCCTAGTGATTGAGGCGTTCAAGGACTTCATTCACAAGTTCCTATAGGTATACCCAAATGACTCGGTCTATGGTCTAGTGAGAGACCACCATGTCAAATTAAGGTTCATGTTCAAGAGACGGGCAATTTTAGATCTCCTGAACCTTAAGACGTGCATATCCGTGACACCATTTAGGATCCTATTGTGACATGTGATTTCCAAAGAAGGAATGTTTGGTAGACCCAACAAAGATTGTAGTGGTCCTAAGCTTGGAAGAACTTGGTACCCAACATAGTGTAGGCCTAACATAGTGTACCCTAAAGGTGTACCGAATGAATGGTCTATGGTTTAGTGCGAGACCACCATGTCAAATTAAGGTTCATGATCAAGAGAAGTGGGCAATTGTAGATCTCCTGAACCTTAAGACGTGCATATCCGTGACACCATTTAGGATCCTATTGTGACATGTGATTTCCAAAGAAGGAATCTTGGTAGACCCAACAAAGATTGTAGTGGTCCTAAGCTTGGAAGAACACGGTACCTAACACAACAGTGTACCCTAAAGGTGTACCCGAATGAATGGTCGATGGTTTAGTGCGAGACCACCATGCCCAATTAATGCTCATGTTCAAGAGATGTAGGCAATCAGTAAATCTCCTTGATTCTTAAGACGTGCATATTCGTGACACCATTTAGGGTTACTGTTGTGACATTTGATTTGCAAAGAAGGAATGCTTTGGTAGACCCAACAAAGATTGTAGCAATCCTAAGCTTGGAAGAACTCGGTACCCAACACGGTGTACCTTATAGGTGTACCGAATGAATGGTCTATGGTTTAGTGTGAGACCACCATGCCAAATTAAGGCTCATGTTCAAGAGATGTAGGCAATCGTAAATCTCCTTGAACCTTAAGACGTGCATATTCGTGACACCATTTAGGGTCCTATTCATGACATGTGATTTGCAAAGAAGGAATGCTTGTGCAGACCCAACAAAGATTGTAGTGATCCTAAGGTTGGAAAATCCTCGGTACCCAACACAAGTGGACACGCCAATTCTCATAGAAATTTCATTAGGGACTATGCGAATGTAGCGGGCCATTTGGAGGAACTACTCAAAAGGATGTACTGCTCCAGTGAACGGAGTGCTAGCAGGAGGCACTCAATACCTTGAAGGAAAAGTTAGCTAGTGCCTCAAGAAACTATATTGGAAGAAACCCTTCCGAGTTCACGCGGATGCCTCAAGAACAATGATAGGGTCTGTTTTAGCCCAACTAGGAGAGGGCAAGATTGATCATCTAATCTATTTTGCAAGTAGGAAGCCATTTTATGCTAAACGAACCTATACAACATTTGAGCGAGGCCTTTGTAATGGTCTATGTAAGTATCTCTTGGCTGACATATTTTGTGTTCTAGGAAAATCCCGGTATCCAACACAAAGTGTGGACATGCGATTCTTATAGAAATTTCATTAGGGACTTTGCAAATGTAGTAGGCCATTTGGAGGAACTACTCAAAAAGGATCCATACGAAAGAAAAAGAAGAAGAAATTTTCAAAGTATAAATTCAAAAGAGATTCTTTTAGGCAGCCTACAAAGCAAAAGTATGTTTTCAGAAAAAGAAAATACATAGGAAAGCACAAAAGATTCAAGCCAACGTGCTTTATATGCAAAGGAAATCACTATGCAAATAAATGTCCACAAAGAGATTCAGAAAAGGTAAAGCCAAAGTTAACGCTTTATCTATTAGAGGAATTAATGAAGAAGAATATGCTCTGGTTTCTGATACAGAGAGTTTTTCCTCTGACATCATATGCATCACTTGAAGGAGAACAATGTAACCTCATTCAAGCAAACATCGATTCAAGTGATAGTTCTGATGATAGTGGATATGATACTATTCCTTCTTTTGCAGATTTTACTATTAATATGGTATCTAACTTTGCTCATCCTATGATGCCTCCAAGTGCAGAGTTACTCAGAAAACATTAGAATGTTTTCAGAGTGAATATGATAGTTGTCCCCCTTGGGACACTACAAGAAAAATGTCTTTAAGTAAAAAGCTCAGAGAAATGCAGGACAAGTATATCGGGTAGAGTAAATGAAGCAAAAAAAAGGCAAAGAAGATGATTTTGATCGAGATAATTATCGATGAATCCTTTGATCCTTTCCAAACCTCCACCATTTCAGCGCGTATCGTGCAACGCCGATTCCCACCAGGGGAAGATCAGGTCCATGGAGAGGACGAGGACGAGGTAATCCTCCTCCTAGATCATTTCCTTTTTTGTTCCCTGAAGAAAAGTATTCAAAGACTGCAGAGCAAGAATCGAGAAAGCTCTATAGAAGTATACAGAACATGGAGAAAGAACATAATAGAACTTCTAGAAAAGTTATTACAAATGCTAACCGATGAATTTACAAGACTTCTTGCGAAGAAGAAAAAGAGAAACAAGCTTCACAGAAAGCTTAGAAGAAACTTATCAAGACATAGCCTTTCCAGTAAGAAGGACATGAAGAGGTATGTACAACAATTTGTACACAAAATCCTTTTTTGCTATTACCATATGCATTCCAATATTAAGCCTTATGTTTTAGATGCAATGGTATAATCTTGGTGCTTGAAATAAGTTTGCTTAGAGAAAATGCTATTCCTTGATTGTTGGAAAAATACTAGCATTAAGATCAAGTTTGATAAAAGAGAAGTTGTTTCAAGAGCCATGGCTCAGGTTTTGATCAATATTGAAGGAATCTCCATGAATATAAATTTCTATCAGCATAATATGGAGAATTATGATTGTCTACTTGGAGTGGATTTTATGAAGGAATGCAATACTTTCAGTATTTCTAAAGATTATATATCTTTGTTTAATCCTCCTATTCAAATTCCTAGAAGGTACTCTTTTCAGTCCATAGTACCTCTTCCAGAGAAAAAGAAGGTAGTAAATAATATTTGGATTCATAAATCCATTGCTACTTGCCAAACCAGCATTGAGGAAATAGTTTCTAAAATTAAGAAGAATGTCTGTAGTGATAATCCTCATGCTTTTGTACTAGAAAAAGGCATAGTTGCTCTCTTAATCTGCAACTCTTAAAAGATGCAGATGGTAAAGAAATTGTTCCAAAGTTTAAAGCACACCATAGGGGAATGATTCCTTCAGAACGAAAAGAATGTCACGAAGAAATACAAAACTTCTTAAAGGGGTTTTATTCAAGAATCTAATTCTCCCTGGTCATGTGCAGCATTTTATGTTAACAAGAGAAGTGAGCAGCTCAGAAACAAGAAAAGATTAGTGGTAGATTATAAACCACTAAACAAATATATTGCAGCAAGATAAAGATCCCATCCAAAGAAAAGATGATCTACTCAAAGTAGAATCAAGAATTCAAAAGTTTATAGCAAATTTGATTTGAAAAGTGGATTTTGGCAAATCTTCTTGCAACCAGAAGATATGTACAAGACAACATTCATTGTCCCAGGAGGACAGTATGAATGGAAAGTTCTTCCATTTGGTCTCAAGACACTGACTCCTCAATCATTCCGAAGATCATGGACAAGATTTTTGGTGAGTTATCTGATTTTTTGATCGTCTATATAGATGATATTCTTATATTTTCCAAGTCACCAAAAGAGCATGTTGAACATCTAGAAAATTTTATAATACTGTCTATCAGAATGGGATTTGTCTCTCTCCCACTAAGATGGAAGTCTTTAAAGAAGACATTGATTTCTTGGGAATAAAATCAGTTCTGGAAATATTGAAATGCAAAAACATGTAGTATCTAAAATCCAGAATTTTCCTGATGAAATTCTTGATAAACAACAGTTACAAAGATTTTAGGATGTGTTAATTATATAGCTGGTTTTTATAAAAATATTGCTGCTGATCGCATCTTGCTGAATAAGAGACTCAAGAAGAATGCTCCTAGTTGGAGCTGAGATGACATCTGCTGTTCAGCGTATCAAGAACCAGGTTCTTGATCTTCCTCCAATGTCTCTCCCAGATCGGGATTAAAAGATCATTGAATGTGATGCCGTGATCAATATGGGGAGCAGATTAAAAGAGAAATCGAAAATGGAAAAGAAAAGATTATGCAGGTATGCCTCTGGTGCATTCCAAGGATCCGAGGTAAATTATCACTCCTCTCACAAAGAACTTTTAGCTGCAAAAAGGGCTATAAAAGCATTTATTGTTTTTGTTCAAAATGAATCTTTTTATTTAAGATCGATTTGAAAGATTTCAAGAAAAGATTAAATGGAGGAGATCCTGCTAACAAGTCAGCTTTTAATAGACTCCAGAGATGGGGTTTATGGTTCGATAATTTTGATTTCTCTGTTGAACATATTTCTGGAAAATCAAATTCTAGCAGATTTTGCTAATGTGAGCTTAATTCTTCAAAGCCATTAATGTAACACACAGTGTATTTCATGAGCCACAAGGAAGCTATTTGGGATTACAGAAATGCGTAAAAGACAGATTGATACTCTACTGATCAATGATCATAATATGTCAAGAGAAGCACAGAATTTGTTATTATCCAGAGAATATATATCTTTCTGTGAATATGCTATGTCTGAGTTAGAATGTAGATTGTTTGATCCAGAAATTCCAGGAAGAGAATTTCATACTCTTCAAGATCCCATGGTAAAATGTTGTTTACATTGGTTATGGAGATCTTCATATTTGTGAAATGCCAGATCCTTTACCAATTGAAGGATTAAGACTCAGGCAGTTGATTCCAAGGCCCAATACTCTATGGAGATTCGAGTATTCAAGACTCTGGACTGAAGAGCATCCTCTTCAAGATGATTTCATGGAATGCAGACCTCCATCCATTGGAGACAGAAGTATATTTCCAATCATTTTAAATTTTTCTTGCAAAAGTTTTTACCAACAAAGCTTTCTGATTCTCCATTTTAAATGTTCATCCTGACATTGCTCGTAATGTTCTTATTCAATGTAAGATACCTTGGTTTGTCAAGGTAAATTATTATGTAAAAACTAATAGTGTCAGGAATCTTGGTGAGCGCCCAAATGCAACACTATGGCGCCGTATCATCTTCATCACACCATGGTGGTTCATCCTCCTGCTCCAGGACAAGACCTTCGCATCTTGGATCATTATCTGTTTCCCACACGTCATCATCTCGCAACCTAACATTGATGGAACAGCCACTATCTCCAGAATATGGCTGGAAAGATCTACAAGGAATCTCGAGGAAGCTCCAACAAGACATGACAGCACTACTTCCTCCGATGATGATGATGTTCCGGGACCATCAGTCACTTTTGATAGTCCTTAGATTCCTTTTAGTGGGTTTGCTTTTTGTTTGTCGGCCATGACGGCAGGCACATTGCCACTGTCTTTTCAATAAAGAGAAGATGCTTTCTTATCTCTTCTCGGTGCGTGGTGGACCCTACCACTTTGTCTAAAGGCACTTTAATGAGTGGTGTGTACTCATTTGGTCGGTTAGTGGGAATCTACCGGTTACCCCGTTATCCGGTTCCCGGTCTCTCGGTTCTCCGGTTCTCGGTGAAAAGCTATGAGAAAAGCCTATAAAAGGAACTCTCTCATTTCATTCAATACACCCTTAGAACTCGGAATCAAGAGCAGTAACTAGCTAAGAATTTGGAGACACATAGTCTAAGGAGTCTTTCTTTTCATGAAAGATCTTTTTCCTATATTTCTTCGTAAGTTATTCAATTCTCGTAATTAAATCTTCTATCAAGTCATGTTGATACAGTTCATGTTCTTATTACTGTAAATGGTGATCATAAGTTGATCATAATAGAATCTTCTCGAGTTTCAAGAATACTATGAATGTGATGATGTATTTGATATTGTTGTAAGCATCGTTCATGAGTTATTTGGAGATCAAGATATTTGTATTCTGTTCATGTTTACTATTTAAGATTTAGAAAAGATATATATTTCGTTTTTAAAGTTTGCCTTTTGAGTTAGAGTTTAGTTGAATGGTATGAGTCTTGGTTTTCATATTGCAGTTAGAGTGGTAAGTTTGAGCTGGTTTGATAATTTGTTATTCGTCATCTGTGACGACAAGTTCATACAAAGAAACTTTTCAAAGTTAATTGGTGTGATCCCTTCAAGTAAGTCGCCGTGTGTCAAGGCGCAGTTGAATAGGTTGATCCGATTATATTTAACTCGCGTGCTCAGTTGCTTGTCTCGATAGCAGTTAAAATGGCTGATGCAAATACTAGAGTCTCCTCTCTTTGACAACGATGACCAAGAGTTGGTTAATCTTTCAAGTATTTTTCGTAAATTCGATATAGATGTTGTAGAAGAGTCTTCCCTACTCCCGAGTGGAGATTGCCTAAAAATCTTATAATGAAGTCTATGCAAAGATAAGTAAATTCCATTTGTAGCCAAGATAGTCTTCAAAACCGAGAATCGCCATACAGTCTCTCAAACCAAGAATTGTGAATATAATATTCCCTTGATTGATAAGGCCGATATTAAAAGTCTTAAAGCGTCAAAATACCTATAAGTTTGCACATGTCGGTTGTGTCCAAATCGGCATCACCCTCTGTTCCGCCGTGGTCTCAATGCCTCCATCCTCTGTTGTCTCATGGATTTGCGGTTTGATAACTTTAAAGATTCCCTTTTAGCAGCTATACAAACAGGATTACATAATGGTCCCATCTCTTTTGAAGTTTACCCAAATTATCCTGTCTCTCACCAAAGAAGATTTGTTACTGAGGATGTTCTTAAACTTCATTTAGCCACTTGGTCTTAATATGAGATCTGGTTCCTGTCCTTTAGCCATCCATTATAAAATTATTTACAGATTGGTCAATACTATGTATCCAGCTGTCAAACATGGTGTCTCTAAAGGCAGCAGCGTGGTGTCACATGTGAACCTAGAAAGTCAGAAAATTGAACCAGAGTTAATCTCGTGGTCAGAAATAAAGGTTCCCAAAGAATGGACGTTGTCCAAAAATTTATTCGATCTTCTCTAAGCCTAAGCTTGAAAATGCCACAAATTATTCTGAAAATAAGAATAATGTTACTTTGAGTTTCAGAAATAATTCTAATATTGGTTTGTCTAGAACAAATTCAGTGTCTTCAATACCTCTTATTTTACAAGAGGAGAGTCTCTAATCAAATAATCGAGAAGCCACCGAGAAAGACAAAAGAAAACCTTTTCTCAGAGCCATAGTTCTTTAGTACATGATCCCTCTACAGATTTTTTATGGTGTTCGATTGAGAAAACTAGTTAGTCAAAGATATGCTCCAAGTAATGGTCCCCGCAATAAATATGGCATCAGCATCTAAGAAGTACGAGTCTTTGCCATTAACAGAACCTCATGAATTGATCTCTCCTGATCAAACCCAAAAAGCAGTTTTTTGGTATCAACGATAATGATAAACAATTGATAAACATTTGGATCCATCGAGAGTTCCAAAATGATTAATTGGACAAATAAAGCTTAAAAGTAGTACATGAAGAAGTAATCGCTAATTAGAAAAATAGCTTCTTTAGAAAGAACTTTAAGAGCATATAGAGCTTAGAAAAATGGTGATTCTACAGGTGCTTTAAAAGTTTAAATGAAAGAATAGATGCTATAGATAAATCAGTTAAAAGAGTAGAAACTCTAGTTCAGCATAATCACAGGATAGTTTCTACTGAATTACCACAGTCTATGACTCAAAGAATAACTGATTTGGTTCAGCCCTTGGTAGATCACTCTACTAGTATTAAAAGTACTTTCACTACTCAGTTGTCTCATACACATGAGTTAGTTGAATCAAGTATGTCTCATCTTCATGATGACATGAAAAAACTCATCAAAAGCTTGATGAGATTCAGAATGTTTAGCGGAAAATTCCAGGTCTTCCCTAGTATTCTCCCCAAATTACAAGAATCAAGGTGAGCAAGTAAAGAAATCTCTAGAGTCCCAGAAGGTGATTGGTCAAATGTAGTCTCATGGTCGAGTAACAAATTTAGCTAGAAACTTTACTAAAGAACCACATAAAGAGATTCTAGATGAATACAAGCCTCTGTTTTTCAAAGGGATAAGAATGTAAATATGCTTAAGATAGAAGCACCTCTGGAAGACTGACCCTATGATAATAGGAGAACACTTCCAGTCCTCCCCATACAAGAACCATTACATGGTATGACAAGAGTCCAGACATTCTCCTTGACCAAACTATTATAAGATAGAATGTAGAGAAATTTCTGAGATTAAAGAAATAGTTCATGGCATGATTGGATGGGGAAATACACAACATGAAATTCATAGAAAAGTCCTAGAAGTATCAGCATCTTCTATTGCAAATGGATTTGTTGGTATTCTAAAAGAATGGTGGGATTTACTCCCAGATAAAGAAGCTATTTTACAAGCGGGATGTACTGACTTTCTCTTCACTGCATTTTGTTATTAAAGAATTCATAGGAAATATAGATGATGACAAAATGATGAATACAGCAATGTTTCTTAGAGCAAGATCTGTGTGATATGTCTCGAGTCAAAGAATATCAATGTTTCATGCAAAAATTGTATTACAATTCGTGAAATATAAATGATGAAACAATGAGACTCAGATATATAGAATCTTTTCCATCTTATTTTTCCACACAAGCAAAAAAGCCATGCATCTCCTATTATCATAGGGTCTCGGTCCAGGAGGTGCTTCTATCTTAAGCATATTTACATTCTTATCTCGAAAAATAGAAACAGTATTCTTCTAGAATCTCTTTATGTGGTTCTTTAGTAGAGGTTCTAGCTAAATTTGTTACCTCTGACCATGAGACTGCATTTGACCAATCACCTTCGGGACTCTAGAGATTTCTTGTACTTGCGTGCATCAATCTCTTGTAATTTGGGGAGAATACTAGGAAAAGTTCTTCTGATAAACATTCTTGAATCTCATCAAGCTTTTGATGAGTTTTCATTGTCATCATGAAGATGAGACACACTAGATTCAACTAGCTCATGTGTATGAGACAACCGTGCGCAAATAACTTTTAATACTAGTAGAGTGATCTACCAAAGGCTGAACCATATCGGTTATTCTGAGTCGAGTCATTGCTTGTGGCAATTCAAGAGAAACTATTCGATGATTATGCTCTTGACCTAAAGTTTCTACTCTCTTAATCGATTTATCTATCGTGCATCTATCCTTTCATGCAAAACTTTTAAAGCACTGTAGAATCACCATTTTTTCCGAGCTCTATAGCTCTTAAAGTTCTTTCTAGTGAAGCTAGCTTTTTCTTAATGAGCAATTACTTCTTCATGTATCACTGCTTTGATCGCTTTATTGGTCCAATTAATCATTTTGGGAGCTCTCGAGATGGATCAATTGTTTATCTATTGTCGTTGATACCAAAAAGCGCTTTTTGTGTCTTATCCGGAGAGATCAGCTCATGAGGCTCTGTTAATGGCAAAGACTCAGACTTCTAGATCTGATGCCATATTTATTGTAGGACCATTCTTGAACTGGGAGCATATCTTTGACTAACCAATTTTTCACAATCAGAACACCATAAAAAATCCGTAGAGGGATCATGTACTAGGGAACTGTGGCTACAGAGAAAGGTTTTCTCTTTACTCGATCGATGGCTTCATTCCGATGGCTTTTGAACATTAGAGGACTCTCCTACTGTAAAATAGGAGGTATTGGAAGACACAGAATTTGTTCTAGACAAACCAATATTGGAATTATTTCTAAAGCTCAAAGTAACATTATTTTTATTTTCAAAGATATGTAATTGTGGCATTTTCAAGCTTAGGCTTAGCAGACTGTATAAATTTTTTGGACAACGTCCATTCTTCGGGAACCTTTATTTCGACTCACGAGATAAGCTCGGGCTCAATTTTCTGACTTTCTAGGTTCACATGGACACCACGCGCCGCCTTTAGACACACCGTGCTTGATAAATATGGATACATCAGTATTGACCGATCAGTAAATGATTTTATAATGGATGGCTAATGGGACAGGAACCAGATCTCATATTAAGACCAGTGGTTGCTAAATGAAGTTTCAAGACATCCTGTAACAAATCTTCTTTGGTGAGGGAGACAGGATAGTTTGGGTAAACTTCAAAAGAGATGGGTCCATTATGTAAGCCTCGTTTGTTAGTATAGCTGTTAATAAGGGAATCCTTAAAGTTATCAAACCGCAAATCCATGAGACAACAAGAGTATGGAGGCATTCAGACCACGGCGGAACAGAGGGGTGATGCCGATTTGGACACAACCGACATGTGCAAACTTATATGTATTTTGACGTTTCAGACTCTTAATATCAGCCTTATCAATCAAGGGAATATTATATTCACAATTGTTGGTCCGAGAGACTCGTATAATGATTCTCTCGGTTTTGAAGACTATGTGATCAAGCAATGATGGAATTTACTTATCTTTGCATAGACTTCATTATAACCTTTTTTAGGCAATCTCCACTCAGGAGTAGGGCTAGACTCTTCTACGACATCTATATCAGCATTTACAGAAAATACTTCAGAAAGATTAACCAACTCTTGGTCATCGTTGTCAACAGAAGAGGAGACTCTAGTATTTGTATCAGCCATTTTGATCGCTATGCAAGCAAGCAATGAAAGCAGTGTTAAATATAATCGGATCAACCTTTTCACTGCACCTGACACACGGCGACTTACTTCAACGGGATCACACCAATTAACCTGAATCTTCTTTGTATGAACTTGTTTCACTGATGACGAGATAACAAATTATCAAACCAGCTCGATACCACTCTAACCGAGGATGATAAAATCGGACTGATATCTACCTGGAACTCGAAACGAAAACTCAATCAAGGACTCGAATACTGAAATATATATGCTCGAATCGGAAACTTAAATTGTAAACATGAACAAGATACAGATATCTTGATCTCCAAATAATTCATGAACAATGCTTACAACAATATCAAATACATCATCACACTCATAGTATTCTTCAAACTCTGAGAAGGATTCTATTATGATTAACTTATGATCACCATTTACAGTAATGAGAACATGAACTGTATCAAACATGACTTGATAGAAACAGACTTCGGAATGATAACTTACGTGAAGAAATATAGATCAAGACTGATTACAAAGAAAGACTTCGACTCGTGTCTCCAAATTCCTTAGCTAGTTCTCGGTTTTGATTCCGAGTTCTAAGGTGTAGTGAATGAAATGAGAGAGTTCCTTATATAGGCTTTTCTCATAGCTTTTCACCGAGAACCGAGAGACGGGAACCGGAGAACGGGTAACCGGTTAGATTCCCACGACCGACTACAATGAGTACACACCACTCATTAAAGTGCCTTTAGACAGTGGTAGGGTCCACCACGCACCGAGAAGAGATAAGAGAGCATCTTCTCTTTATTGAAAAGACCGGCAACAGGCCTGCCGTCATGGCCGACAAACAAAAAGAAACCACTAAAAAGGAATCTAAGGACTATCAAAAGAGACAGATGGTCCAGGAACATCATCATCAGAGGAGGTAGTGCTGTCATGTCTCTTGTTGGAGCTTCCTCGAGATTCCTTGTAGATCTTTCCAGCCATATTCGGGAGATAGTGGCTGTTCCATCAACATTAGGTTGCAGAGATGATGCCGTGTTGGGAAAAGATAATGGTCCATGATGCGAAGGTCTTGTCCTGGAGCAGGAGGATGAACCACCATGGTGTGATGAAGAATGATACGGCGCCAAAGTGTTGCATTAGGGCGCTCACCAAGTTCCTGACACTGTTAGTTTTGACATAATAATTTACCTTGACAAACCAAGGTATCTTACATTGGATAAGAACATTACGAGCAATGTCAGGATGAACATTTAATAATGGAGAATCAGAAAGCTTTGTTGGTAAAAACTTTTGCAAAAAGAATTTAAAATGATTGGATATATACTTCCTGTCTCCAATAGCAGGGGGTCTGTTCCATAAATCATACTGAAGAGGATGCTCTTCAGTCCAGAGTCTTGAGTACTCGAATCTCCATAGTGTATTGGACCTTGGAATTAACTGCCTGAGTCTTAATCCTTCAATTGGAAGATGATATGGAGTTTCACATCTTGAAGATCTCCATAACCAATGTAAGCAACATTTAACCATGGGATCTTGAAGAGTATGAAATTCTCTTCCTGGAATTTCTGGATCAAACAGTCTACATTCTAACTCAGACATAGCATATTCTGCAACAGATATATAATCTCTGGATAACAGAAAATTTCATTGTGCATCTCTGACATATTCGATCATTGAGCATCGAGTATCAATCTGCTCTTTACAATTTCTATAATCCCAAACACTTCCTTGTGGCTCATGAAATACTGTGTAACATTGATGGCTTTGGAAGAATTAAGCTCACGACTAGCAAAAGTCTCTGTAAGAGAATTTGCTTTACCGTATATATGTTCAATCAGAGAAATCAAAATTGTCGAACCATAAACCCCATCGCTGGAGTCTATTGAAAGCTGACTTGTTAGCAGGATCTCCTCCATTCAATCTTTTCTTGAAATCTTTCAAATCTGATCTTAAAATAAAAGATTCATTTTGAACAAAGAACAGAAATGCTTTTATGGCCTTTTTGGCAGCTAAAAGTTCTTTATGAGAGGAGTGATAATTTACCTCGGATCCTTGAAATGCACCAGAGGCATACCTGCATATTTTTTCTTTTCCATTTTCTGATTTCTCTTTTAAGACTGCTCCCCAATATTGATCACTGGCATCACATTCAATGATCTTTAATCCTGATCCTGGGAGAGACATTGGAGGAAGATCAAGAACTTGAGTTTGGTTCTTGATACACAACCAATGTCATCTCTTGTTCCAGCAGAGCATTCTTCTTGAGTCAATATTTTTATAAAACCCAGCTATATAATTGACACATCCTAAAAATCTTTGTAACTGCTGTTTATCAAGAATTTCATCTGGAAAATTCTGGATTTTAGTGACAACATGTTTTTGCATTTCAATATTTCCAGAACTGATTTTTATTCCAAGAAATCAATGTCTTCTTTAAATACTTCTATCTTGAAGGAGAGAGACAAATTCCATTTTGATAGACAGTATTGTAGAATTTTCAAGATGTTCAACATGCTCCTTTGGTGACTTTGAAAATATAAGAATATCATCTATATAGACAATCAAGAAGTCAGATAACTCACCAAAGATCTTGTCCATGATCTTCTGGAAGATGGAAGGAGCTGTCTTGAGACCAAATGGAAGAACTTTCCATTCATATTGTCCTCCAGGAACAATGAATGCTGTCTTGTACATATCTTCAGGATGCAAGAAGATTTGCCAAAATCCACTTTTCAAATCAAATTTGCTATAGACTTTTGAATTCTTGATTCTGCTGAGTAGATCATCTTTTGCTGGAATGGGATGCTGTACTGCTGCAATGTATTTGTTTAGTGGTTTATAATCTACCACTAATCTTTTCTTGTTCTGAGTTGCTCACTTCTCTTGTTAACATAAAAAGCTGCACAAGACCAGGGAGAATTAGATTCTTGTATAAAACCTCCTTTAAGGAGTTTTTGTATTTCTTCATGACATTCTTTGCGTTCTGAAGGAATCATTCCCCTATGGTGTGCTTTAAACTTTGGAACAATTTCTTTACCATCTGCATCTTTTAAGAGTTGCAGATTTAGAGAGCAACTATGCCTTTTTCTGTGTATGAAAGCATGAGGATTGTCACTACAGACATTCTTCTTAATTTTGGAAACTATTTCCTCAATGCTGGTTTGGCAAGTAGCAATGGATTTATGAATCCAATATTATTACTACCTTTTTTTCTCGGGAAGAGGTACTATGGACTGAAAAGAGTACCTTCTAGGAATCGAATAGGAGGATTGAACAAAGATATATAATCCTTAGAAATGAAAGTATTGCATTCCTTGATAAAATCCACTCCAAGGAGACAATCATAATTCTCCATATTATGCTTTGATAGAAATTTATATTCATAGAGATTCCTTCAATATTGATCAAGACTGAGCCATGGCTCTTGAAACAACTTCTCTTTTATCAAACTTTATCTTAATGCTAGTATTTTTCCAACAATCTGAAGGAATAGCATTTTCTCTAAGCAAACTTATTTCAGCACCAGTGTCTACCATTGCATCTAAAACATAAGGCTTAATATTTGGAATGCATATGGTAATAGCAATAAAAAGGATTACGTGTGCATGCGAGTGTTGTACATACCTCTTCATGTCCTTCTTCCGGATGGGCATGTGTTTGATAAGTTTCTTCTAAGCTTTCTGTGAAGCTTGTTTCTCTTTTTCTTCTTCTGCAAGAAGTCTTGTGTATTCATCAGTGGCATTTGCAATAACCTTTTCTAGAAGTTCTATTCTGTTCTTTCTCCATGTTCTGTATACTTCTATAGAGGCTTTATCAGATTCTTGCTCTGCAGGCTGCTGAATACTTTCTTCAGGAAACAAAAAGGAAATGATCTAGGAGGAGGATTACCTCGTCCTCGTCCTCTCCATGGACCTGATCTTCCCCTGGTGGGAATCTGGCGTTGCCTGATACGCTGCTGGAATGGAGGTCTGACTGGAGAAAGGGATCAAAGGATTCATCGGGATAATTATCCGATCAAAATCATCTTCTTTGTCTTTTTTGTTACGCTTCACTCTGCACGATATACTTGTCTGCATTTCTCTGAGCTTTTGCTTAAAGACATTTTTTTGCAGTAGTGTCCCAAGGGGGACAGCTATCATATTCACTCTGAAAACATTCCAACTGTTTTCTGAGTAACTCTGCACTTGGAGGCATCATAGGATGAGCAAAGTTAGATACCATATTTATTGTAAAATCTACAAAAGAGGAATAATATCATATCCACTATCGGAACTATCACTTGAATCGGATGTTTCTTTGAATGAGGTTACATTGTTCTCCTTCAAGTGATGCATATGATATGTCAGAGGAAAAGCTCTCTGTATCAGAAACCAGAGCATATTCTTCTTCATTAATTCCTCTGATAGATAAAGCATTAACTTTGGCTTTACCTTTTCAGAATCTCTTTGTGGACATTTATTTGCATAGTGATTTCCTTTGCATACAAAGCGGTATGTTTTCAGAAAAAGAAAATACATAGGAAAGCACAAAAGATTCAATCAATACTTTGAAGGAAAAGTTAGCTAGTGCCTCTAGAAACTAGATTGGAAGAAACCCTTCCACATTCACGCGGATGCCTCAAGAACAATGAGAGGGTCATTTCTAGCCTAACCAGGAGAGGGCAAGATTGATCATCAATCTATTTTGCAAGCGGAAGCCATTTTATGAAACGAACCTATACAACAATTGAGTGCAAGGCCTTAGCGATGGTTTGTCAAGTATCTCAAGCAAATAGCATATTGTGTTCTTTATTGATCATGAGGTGCTGAAGTATTTTATGTTAAGTGCAACTATACAAGGATGTGCCGTTGCGGTGAGCGATGTGCTTGCTAGCAGGAGGCATTCGATACCTTGAAGGAAAAGTTGGCTAGTGCGCCCATCTTATGTTTCCCAGTTGGAAGAAACCCTTCAACGTTCATGTGGAATCCTCAAGAAGCGATGATAAGGGTTGTTCAAGCCTAACCAGAGAGGCATTCGATACCTTGAAGGAAAAGTTGTCTAGTGCACCCATCTTATGTTTCCCAAATTGGAAGAAACCCTTCCACGTTCATGTGGATGCCTTAAGAATGATGATAAAGGCTGTTCTAGCCTAACTAAGAGAGCAAGATTGATCATCAATCTATTTTGCAATCGGGAAGCCATTTTATGCTAAGCGTGACTATACAACAAGGGTGTATGAGACCCTTGATAATGGTCTATGTCGGTATCGCTAGCAATAAATTTTATGTTCTTTATTGATCATGAGGTGTTGAAGTATTGTATGTGTGCTAAGCGCAACAATACAACAAGGATGCATCGTTCCAAGTGGACGGTGCACTAACAAAGGCATTCAATACCTTGAAGGAAAAGTTGGCTAGTACACCCATCTTATGTTTCCCAGATTGGAAGAAACCCTTACACGTTCATGTGGATGCCTCAAGAACGATGATAGGGGCTGTTCTAGCCCAACTAGGTTAGGGCAATATTGATCATCCAATCTGTTTTGCAAGTAGGAAGCTATTTTATGCTAAGTGCAACTATACAACTGAGCACGAGGCCTTGTGATGGTCTATGTTAGTATATGCAAGTGACAAATGTTGTGTTCTTTAATGATCATTAGGCGCTGAAGTATTTTATGCTAAGCGCAAACTATACAACAAGTGAGTGCGAGGCCTTAGCAATGGTCTATGTTAGTAAATGTAAGCAACAAATTTTGTGTTCTTTACTAATCATGAGGTGCTGAATTATTTTATGCTAAGCAGAACTATACAACACGTGAGTGTGAGGCCTTGACAATGGTCTATGCTAGTATCTACTAGCCACAAATTTTGTGTTCTTTACTTATTATGAGGGACTGGAGTATCTGGTTAATAATCTAGTGCTACATGGGTGCATTTGCAGATGGATCATCTTGTTTCAGGAATTCAACTTCTCAATGGTAGTAAAACTAGTAAATTTCAACTATGCATTTGACCACTTATCTAGAATCAACAATGGAAAAACTGCTCCACATTGAGGATGACATGCTAGATGCGCAATTGTACAAAGTTCAATGAGTACCATAAGATCTTTACGATATAATATCCTTCCTTACATCGGGGATGACACCAGCTGGATGGACAACTAGTACAAAGAAATGAATGGTGGTACGTACACACCCTACCAACTTATTGGAGGAGCTCTACAAGTTAGGGCGAGATGAAGCCCTAAGGCGTTGTGTACTAGAGCATGAATGTGTCGATCTTTTACACATATGAAGCCCATGAAGGCATAATAGGAGGTCACTATCTTGGATAGGCCTCATCTCGCACAATTTTCTTCTCTAGACTTCAGTTTCCTTCACCCTTCAAGGATGCTAAAAGAATATGACACCAAGTGAAAAGAAATGACTAGCTGTACGTGCGGCGTCCCACCAACTCATTGGAGGGAACTCTACAAGTTAGGGCGGGATGAAGTCCTAAGGTGTTGCGTACTAGAGCATGAACGTGTTGAGATTTTGCACGAAGCCCATGAGGGCATAACAGAGGTCACTATCTTGAAGAGGCCATGTCCCAAACAATTTTCTTCTCTAGACATTGGTGCGAGAAAGTTGGCAAACCCAACATAAGTGATGAAATTGGGCTATTGAATTTGTAGGACCTATAACCCTTGTATTGCGTAAGATTGTAGTGTGGTACATCATTACTGCCACAAACTAGTTGACTAGATGGGAAAAGGAAACACCCACGAAAGATTGCATATGTTGGCAACGATGGCAAGATTCTTATGGACGAATATGATTAATAGGTATGGTTGTCGACCAAGCATAACCAATGGCGAGGAAGCATCCTCTTAGCACTAAAAGACAACTCCATACCACCTCCAAGCCAATGTAGGGCGCAAAGATTGGAGTGACTGAGCTTCTACTATGTTAATGGGTGTAGGCGCAAGTGCCTAACAAAATTCACACCCTTTCAGTTGGTGTTTGGGAAGGAGGCAATACTTCTCATAGCGTTTTGGTGCCACAGCCGCATAGCACACATTGGTAAGCTCATTGATAGAGCAGGGATTAGCCAAAGGCTAGAGACATTAATGGAGCTAGGCGAGAAAAGATTGCTTGGTAGATGGAGCGAGGAGTAGAAAAAGAAAGACCAAAGAGTTGGCATGACAAGCAAATTAAGAACAAAGCTAGAGAGTGGCACATGCAAGTTACTCGTGTTGGATGGAGGAATGCTACCAAAAGCACTTCAATGGTAGCTGATTAAAGCCTTACCAATCTTAGCCTAGAAGAGTGGCACATGCAAGTTACCCGTGTTGGATGGAGGAATGCTACCAAAAGCACTTCAATGGTAGCTGATTAAAGCCTTACCAATCTTAGCCTAGAAGAGTGGCACGTGCAAGTTACCCGTGTTGGATGGAGGGATGCTACCAAAGAACTTCAATGGTAGTTGATTAAATCCTTACCAATCTTAGCCTAGAAGACATGAAGAGTTAATAAAGGCTCCATGAGACACCCCCAAAACAATTCCTTAGTAATTTACCTTTATGCAATTTTTCTTTCTGCAATTTTGGAGGTATTATCATGACTGAGGCATGATGTGCATGCACAAGGCATAAATACTAAGAACATGGTTGTTTTGATTCATTTTTGGGTAAAGTGTGATGGAGCATGTTCCATGCCGTGAGAAGGAAAAGAATACTGTGTGCACATAGAAAAATAACCACAGATGAAACTAGTCAACAAGCACAACTACATGCATAAAAGTCGTTAAACCGCATTAATACGAGGATGGAGGGAGGAAAATGGTTTGCACGCACAAATAATATAGCCCCGAATAAAAATTTCATCGTGCGGTAGAGGAACACTTGCACAAAATTGAGGGGAGGGAAAAAAGGAAAAACAATAGGGATAACATCAAAATTGAGTATTAGGATATAAGATAGGGTGTTAAGATAGATTGCATGCAAGGAAGGTTGCACACGACCTATGAATACTAGTTAGGTGAAAGTCACTTTGGGATGTTAATGTCACCTAAGGAGGAAAGAAATTTTGAAAAAAATGCCTCGAGTGTTAAAAAGGTTGACACGATTCCCAAGTCATCTTTTTGACATAGAGAACTAACGTCATAGTGACATGTACCGAGAAAATTGCAAAAAAATGCCTTGCGTGTTGCCTAACGATCCATGAATGCTGGTTAGGTAAAAGTCACGCTTGGATGTTGATGTCACCTAAGGAATGCAATTTACGCGTGTTGGATGGAGGAATGCTACCAAAAGCACTTGATGGTAGTTGATTAAAGCCTTAACCAATCTTAGCTTAGAAGAGTGGCACATGCAAGTTACCAGCGTTGGATGGAGGATGCTACCAAAGAACTTCAATGGTAGGTGATTAAATCCTTACCAATCTTAGCCTAGAAGACATGAAGAGTTAATAAAGGCTCCATGAGACACCCCAGAAAAAAATTCCTTAGTAATTTACTTTTATGCAATTTTTCTTTCCTCAATTTTTTGGAGGTATTATTGTACAAGGCATGCACAAGGCGTAAATACTAAGAACATGGTTGTTTTGATTCATTTTTGGGTAAAGTGTGATGGAGCATGTTCCATGCCATGTACGAAGGAACAAAATACTGTGTGCACATAGAAAAATAACCATAGATGAAACTAGTCAACAAGCACAACTACATGCATAGAAGTCGTTAAACCATATTAATACCAGGATGGAGGAGGAAAATGGTTTGCGGTAGAGGACCACTCGCACAAAATTGAGGGGATGAGAGAAAAAGGAAAAACAATAGGGACAACAAAATTGAGTATTTGGATATAAGGTAGGGTGTTAAGGCAGTTGCATGCAAGGAAGGTTGCACACGACCAATGAATGCCGGTGAAAGTCGCACTTGGATGTTAATGCCACCTAAGGAGGAAAGGAATTTGGAAAAAATGCCTTGAGTGTTAAAAAGGTTTGCACGATTCCCAAGTTAGCTTTTCGGACATAGAGAACTAACGTCATAGTGACATGTACCAAGAAAATTGAAAAAACGCCTTGCGTGTTGCCTAATGACCCATGAATGTCGGTTAGGTAAAAGTCACACTTGGATGTTAATGTCACCTAAGGAGGAGAGAGACCAGAGAATTGAAAAAATGCATTGAGTGTTAAAAGGGTTTGACACGATTCCCAAGTTGGATTTTCCGACAAGGAGAATTAACATCACATTGACATGTGCTAAGAAAATGGAAAAAAATGCCTTGAAGTGTTAAAAGGTTTAGCACAATTCCCAAGTCAGCTTTTTAGACACAGAGAACTAATGTCACGGTGACATGTGCTAAGAAAATTGGGAAAAAATGCCTTGAAGTGTTAAAAAGGTTTAGCACAATTCCCAAGTCAGCTTTTTAGACAGAGAACTAATGTCACAAAGTGACATGTGCCAAGAAAATTGGGTAAAAATGCCTTGCGTGCAAGGGCACACTACCCATGAATGCCGAGTTAGGTAAAAGTCACGCTTGGATGTTGATGTCACCTAAGGATATTAGGTAAAAGTTAGGCAAGAATATTGAAAAAATGCCTCGAGTGTTAAAAAAGGTTTGGCATGATTCCCAAATTGGATTTTCAGACACGGAGAACTAACATCACGGTGACATGTGCTAAGAAAATTGGAAAAAAATGCATCGAGTGTTCAAAAGGTTTGCCATGATTCCCAAGTCAGCTTTTTTGGTAAATGACATTCATTGTGCGCACAAGTTCTAGCAATCAAAGAAAGGAGGAGAAGAGAGTTAAGAACCTTCGTGAAATGAATTGCTTATACTAGATGAAAGAGTTTGTGAATCACACCACAACATGATGTAAAGTGATTGGTCAAGGTAAGAAGTGAATGATTTGGAGCAATGGAAGTGGGAAAAACATAGTTTTAACGTTTAGCGAGTAGGCATCCGTCATTAATGGACATGGATGGAACCTCAAAGCCAAGGTAGGAAAACCCCTAACAACCACAATTATAGCTAGTGTTCCCACCTAGGATGTTAATGAGAAAGGTTTAGCGAGTAGGCATCCGTCATTAATGGACATGGATGGAACCTCAAAGCCAAGGTAGGAAAACCCCAACAACCACCATTATAGCTAGTGTTCCCACCTAGGATGTTAATGAGAAAGGTTGAGATGGTGGTAGGACCAAGCCGATTGAACAAGAATGCTAGTTAGGTTAAAGGCACGCTCGGATGTTGATGTCGCCTAAGGAGGAGAGAGGTAAGAAAATTGAATAAATACCTCGAGTGTTACGCCCAACAACCACCATTATAGCTAGTGTTCCCACCTAGGATGTTAATGAGAAAGGTTGAGATGGTAGTAGGACCAAGCCAATTGAACAAGAATGCTAGTTAGGTGAAAGTCACGCTCGTAAATGGGCAAAACACAGTTTTAACGTTTAGCGAGTAGGCATCCGTCATTAATGGACATGGATGGAACCTCAAAACCAAGGTAGGAAAACCCCAACAAACACCATTATAGCTAGTGTTCCCACCTAAGATGTTAATGAGAAAGGTTGAGATGGTGGTAGGACCTAGCCGATTGAACAAGAATGCTAGTTAGGTGAATGTCACGCTCGAAGTGGGCAAAACACGGTTTTAACGTTTAGCGAGTAGGCATCCGTCATTAATGGACATGGATGGAACCTCAAAGCCAAGTACGAAAACCCCAACAACCACCATTATAGCTAGTGTTCCCACTTAGGATGTTAATGAGAAAGGTTAAGATGGTGGTAGGACCAAGCTAGTTGAACAAGAATGCTAGTTAGGTGAAAGTCACGCTCGGATGTTGATGTCGCCTAAGGAGGAGAGAGGTAAGAAAATTAAAAAATGCCTTGAGTGTTAAAAAAGAAAAAGGTTTGGCACAATCCCAAGTTGGATATTTAGACACGAAGATCTAACATCATAGTGACATGTGCCAAGAAAATTGGAAAAAAATGCCTCGAGTGTTAAAAAGGTTTGCCATGATTCCCAAGTCAGCTTTTTGGACATGGAAAACTGACGTCACGGTGATATTGTGCCAAGAAAAACCGTGAAATACCCTCATAATGGGTAAATGACATTCATTATTCGCACAAGTTCTAGCAAGCAAAGAAAGGAAGGAGGAGAAGAGAGCTAAGAACCGCGCAAAATGAATTGCTTATACTAGATGAAAGAGTGTGTGAATCACACCGAAGCTTGATGTAAAGTGATTGATCAAGATAAGAGAAAGTGAAGGAAGACAACTACGAAGGATTTGGAGCAATGGAAGTGGGCAAAACATAGTTTTTACATTTGGCGAGTAGGCATCCGTCATTAATGGACATGGATGGAAGCTCAAAGCCAAGGTAGGAGAATCCCCAACAACCACCATTATAGCTAGTGTTCCCACCGAATGGTAATGAGAAAGGTTGAGGCGACAGACAAGACCAAGTCAATTGAACAAGAAGATGCGCGAACAAGAGGAAGACAAATAGATGCCTCCAAAGAGAGAAACGGAAGACATGGCCTCCAAAGTGATTGATCAAGATAAGAGAAAGTGAAGGAAGACAACTACGAAGGATTTGGAGCGGTGGAAGTGGGCAAAACATAGTTTTTACATTTGGCGAGTAGGCATTCGTCATTAATGGACATGGATGGAAGCTCAAAGCCAAGGTAGGAGAATCCCCAACAACCACCATTATAGCTAGTGTTCCCACCCGGAATGGTAATGAGAAAGGTTGAGACGCAGCGACAAGACCAAGTCAACCTGAACAAGAAGATGTGCGAACAAGAGGAAGACAAATAGATGCCTCCAAAGAGAGAAACGGAAGACATGGGCATTCGTGAGATGTTTTATGAGGAATGTAGTGGGATACCTTTATCTTGGAGGAAGAAGAACGGGTGCCTCAAAGAGAAAAATGGAAGACATGGGCATTCTTGAGATGTTTTGTGAGGAATTCAAAGCGGGAGAATAATGGGATACCTTTATCATAGAGGAAGATGAGCGAGTGCCTCAAAGAGAGAAATGGAAGACATGGCCATTCTGAGATGTTGTTTCATGAGAAATGCAAAGAGGAGAACATGCCTTTATCCTGGAGGAAGAAGAACAGTGTCTCCAAAGAGAGAAATGGAAGACATGGACATTCTTGAGATGTTTTGTGAGGAACTCAAAGTGGGAGAACAATGGGATACCTTTATCATGGAGGAAGAAGAACGAGTGCCTCCAGAGAGAGAAATGGAAGACATGGGCATTCTTGAGATGTTTCATGAGGAATGCGAAGCAAGAGAACAATGGGATACCTTTATCATGGAGGAATAAGAATGAGTGCCACCAAAGAGATAAATGGAAGACATGGGCATTCCCGAGATGTTGTTTCATGAGGAATGTAAAGAGGGAGAGCAATGGGATACCTTTATCTTTGGAGGAAGAAGAAGCGGGTGCCTTGAAAGAGAGAAATGGAAGACACGGGCATTCTATTGGCTAGATTTTCTGCGGATACCTTTATCATAGAGGAAGAAGAAGCAGTGCCTCAGAGAGAGAAATGGAAGACATGGGCATTTCGAGATGTTTCATGAGGAATGCGAAGCAAGAGAAAAATGGGATACCTTTATCATGGAGGAATAAGAATGAGTGCCACCAAAGAGAGAAATGGAAGACATGGGCATTCCCGAGATGTTGTTTCATGAGGAATGCAAAGAGGGAGAGCAATGGGATACCTTTCTTTGGAGGAAGAAGAACGGGTGCCTTGAAAGAGAGAAATGGAAGGCACGAGCATTCTGTTGGCTAGATTTTCTGCGGATACCTTTATCCTAGAGGAAGAAGAACGAGTGCCTCCGAGAGAGAGAAATGGAAGACATGGGCATTCTGAGATGTTTCATGAGGAATGCGAAGCAAGAGAAAAATGGGATACCTTTATCATGGAGGAATAAGAATGAGTGTCACCAAAGAGAGAAATGGAAGACATGGGCATTCTGAGATGTTGTTTCATGAGGAATGCAAAGAGGGAGAGCAATGGGATACCTTTATCTTGGAGAGAAGAACGGGTGCCTTCAAAGAGAGAAATGGAAGACACGGGCATTCGTTGGCTAGATTTTCTGCGGATACCTTTATCATAGAGGAAGAAGAACGAGTGCCTCCAGAGAGAGAAATGGAAGACATGGGCATCCTGAGATGTTTCATGAGGAATGCGAAGCAAGAGAAAAATGGGATACCTTTATCATGGAGGAATAAGAATGAGTGTCACCAAAGAGAGAAATGGAAGACATGGGCATTCTGAGATGTTGTTTCATGAGGAATGCAAAGAGGGAGAGCAATGGGATACCTTTATAGTGAGAGAAGCGGGTGCCTTGAAAGAGAGAAATGGAAGACACGGGCATTACTGTTGGCTAGATTTTCTGCATAGTTGAAAACCTAGGCAGTCATGAGATAAATCTCCCTCATTTACCAGTGAGGCTCCCGTGTCAGATTTGTCAATTAAAATATGCTAGTATCTATATGGGGGTTTTACTTTAACCATGCAGCTCATGAACCATAGCTGTATAGCTCTGCAACAAGTAAGCAATTGTTTAAGAAAGAAAATATTTATAGAAGAAGGAAATAATAAAACACAGGGAAGAAATGGGGAAGATGTGCAACCCAATCAATAGATAACAAAGTTGATTGCATGCACATAGAAGAAACCAATAGATATCAACACACATAATTATAAGCAAAGGCAACTCCAGATCTAGATCTAAAATAACACAGTTTATTAGAAGATCTAAGATAGAAAGCTAGAAACAAAATGCACCGTGACACAAAGTTCTTTAGAAACCTGCTCCTTTATATTCCTTTGCTTCAAGTGGCTATCAAGGGTTTCAACACAAAGTCTAGAACACAAGAATGTTGCTTACAAATTTTGATCCTTAACCCAAAGGTTCTTCTTCTACTTATAGAATGTAGAAGGGAAAGTACAAATGGGAAACTCAACTGAACTGAAACATAAACAAAAGGTAAAGATAACATCTGGCAATCATCCTCCTCTAATTCCTCTTTAAGTGACACAACTGTCACTTAACTAATAGAATTGTTCCACATAACTTAAAGTAATGGTTTCAAAACCAATAACTTTAAAGTTTTACAATTTCATCCGGGAACGTGGAAAATAGAAGAAGAAAAAGTAGAAGAAAGACACGCCAGCTATAACATCTATATCTTCTTTTTGTTAAATCTGATATTGAATATACTTGTCGAACATGTAATTCAGCATCTTCCCATTTGTCTTAGCCACAACTTCCTTTTCTATCCTGAACTGCAACAATCCTTCGTTCAACACCCTGATACATGCTTCTACCTCCTCCAAGCTAGGCCTGAACTTCTCAATATCCGACTGCAGTGCCACCAGTCTGCTGATGGAATTCATCGTGAAAGGCTTAATGGCTCCATCAATTCTCCCTTGCACCATCAGAAGAGACCCTTCTAGGGAATTAGGCACTCTGCTAGGAATGATCCATGTGTATGAAGTAACATTTCCGACCACTTCCTCATGAGTGAAAGCAATGATATTGTCTGGTAAAGACGATGCCATACTCTCAAGTGCTGCATCCTCCTTGCACCATCGAAGAGACCCTTCCAGGGAATTAGGCACTCTGCTAGGAATGATCCGTGTGTATGAAGTAACATTTCCGACCACTTCCTCATGAGTGAAAGCAATGATATTGTCTGGTAAAGACGATGCCATACTCTCAAGTGCCTGCATCCTCTTCAACATAATTCTGCAGATCTCCAAACGGAAAGATACTGCAAACTCCAGTTGCTTCCCCTTCTCAACTGATCCGTCAGGTACAATCTGTTCCGCAATCAACACTTCTCTCGGCAACTTATTGATTTCGGCCAAAGTACTCAGGTTACTCTCAGCAACTGTGTTCATATCTACTATGCTTGTCATCAGTTGCTTCAGCTGATCTGCTGCATCTTTCATAACCTTTAGGCGGGCTGGCACCTCTCCGAGTTGTACAGAAGCTTGACGAATGATCAGACTTTTCCATTCGTCGATAGCTTTCACCTGGTTGCTCGCATCTTCCATCTCCTGCATCGGATGATTGTCATCGTTGCTTCACTGATATGCTTGCATATTTCATAACCTTTAGGCGGGCTAGCACCTCTCCGAGTTGTACGAAGCTTGACGAATGATCGGACTTTTCCAATTGTCTATAGCTTTCACTGGTTGCTCGTATCTTCCATCTCTGCATCAAATGATCACTCACCTGCTTCTGCGCTGAAATGGGCTGAGTGGAAGATTTAGCAACCTTGGCAATGATCTCGCACAACTGAGATACCTGCTTTTGAAGTTCAACTTTCTCCGCCTTTTCTCTGTCAAGCCTAAGGAATAGAGCATCTATCAATGTCTACGTATCCTACTTCAATCCTTCTGTGGTGGCTTGACCTATGGGTACTCTGGTCACCTGTTATGTCTTCACCGTGAGCTCATCCTCCTTCCCTTCTGCTTTGGAGGCCCGACATCTTAACAAAACACGTCCGACTCCTTGATGATCAACCTTGAAGTTACCTTAGCAACTTTAGGTTTTTCTGTCTTTTTCTGCTTAGACTCGGGGGAGCATTGTAAGTCGTGTTCCTCCAAGTTGATTTCCTCTCTACAGCTTCACGGAACTAAGCTGAAGTCAACCATTCTCGAGAAATTACATCTCGGAGAATGAGAAGTTCTTGAGTGTACCACTATCTTGCGCTATGATCTCGCATACAATGAGATACACCTTACGAAGTTCAACTTTCTCCGTCTCTTCTTTGCCAGAAGCCTAAGGAATAAAGCATCTATCAATATCTCAGTGTGTATCTTGCTTCAATCCTTAGAAATCGTGGTGGCTTGACCTATGGGTACTCTAGTCACTGTTATGTCTTCTACCGCGAGCTCATCCTCCTTCCCTTCTGCCGGAACTGACATCTCAGCAAACTTTTGTCTTGACTCCTCGATGATCAACCTTGAAGTTACCTTAGCAACTTTAGGTTTTCTGTCTTTTCCGCTTAGACTCAGGAGTAGCTGCAAGTCGTGTTCCTCCAAGTTGATTTCCTCTCTAGCTTCTGGAACCAACTGCGAAGTCAACCATTCTGAGAAATTACTTCTTGGAGAATGAGAAGTTGTTGAGTGTACCACTATCTCGCTCTAATTCCTCTCCATCTGAAACCGCTACAGTGTTGTGGCTACCATCCTTTGAATCATCCAAAGACAAAGCTCTTTCAAACTCTGCCATCTGCAACTTCAACGTTTCTTCAGGAACAGGCGCTGAACGGAGTGGCTGAGGAGAGAAGATGAATGTTTCCGGATTCAACGGAGGAATGACAGTATCTGCTTTGAGGTGCAACAATCGGTGAAGTACTTGGTGTTGGAGAAGCCGGAACTAACATCATAGCCGTAGAAGTGATCTTCTCCTTTGATTGAGACCTTCTGTGCACTTTCATCTTCTCAGGCCTTGTGTTGCTTTCTCCTCCGTGCTTCCTCTTGAGGGAATCTCCTGTGCCGAAGTTGCCCATGATTTGATTCATCAATGCTTCATCAAGGCAATATCCCTTCATCAGCAACCAGTTTGAAGTGTTCACCAGAACAGCGGCAGACCTTTCCTCAATCGTATGGCAGCCCCCTACATTCTCTTGAAGTACAACTCTATCTCCTCCCATTTGATGGTATGTGTCAAGTAACACAGGCCCATCATCTTTAAGATCTGCAGGTATCCGTGCTAATCCAAAGTCAAACACTTGCCGTGCTGATAGCCTACTGAAATCTTTCTAACCTCGTACTCACTTTTGCACTTCATCCAGAAATCTTCTAATGAAGGCGCATGTGCATACTCTTAGCAGATCGTCTTCTGGCTACTCCAAATGGATCGAAGTTCAGCCGTGCCAGAAAGAACTCTTGCTTATACTTGGATAACATTTCCGCTTCGATCCTTGGGCCTTATGAATGCTCGCAGCTATAATGTCCACGGTGATTGGGAAGAAGCCCGTAGGCGAAGGTCGTGTATCTCCACAAGTTGTCTGCTTCGGCTCCATGGTGGCCAATCTATCATTCGGATATCTGGGCGGTTTAAGCGGTTCTCGAGAAAAAGCACCGGTAACCACGAGGTATGTGAAATTTGCAAATTGAATGAATAGACTGCCAATTCTGGATACAACTTCCCACGCTTCCTTGCTCACCCTGTTGGCCTTTAGGTCCCTGTCAGCCTGCAAATGAATTCGTAGAAGAATCCATCGTTGACCACTTTGAAATCTTTCTTGCACGCAGGTACAGTAAGTTGTGGGTAGCACTCGAAAATGGGGTCCTTAGAAAGAACACCACATCTATCCAGCTTGGAGAAGATGCCTTGTGAAGCTGCTGCATATACCAAATAAGAAGTCATTTTGAAGCTGAAAGTATGCTTCACGTTCGGAGTTGCTCACCAATGTTGTCGCTAATGATTTCCGACCAATTGATTATGGAATCAACCTTGTTGACTTCAATGGTCCTGATGAAAGCATACATCCATGTACGAAAAGTGTGAGCGTTCGCCGACATGTATCTGCATAACAATTTGGCGATATCATCTACCTCTCTGTACCAGATTGGACCGCGGAAGAGTTCTTGGGAACTTAGAAGGAGATTTGGGCTTCTTCATGTATCTGTTGTTCATTATGTTCACGCAGTCAACTCTATGCTTCTCCCACCTGCTGCCGGCATCCTGAATGCTAATGGAAGTCACCACCTTTCGAGCTGGAATCTTCAAGCAATAATTGATGAACTTTCGTCAATCGAATTATTGTTTTCTTCGTAGCATCTCGCCCGATTTGGATGAAGGATGGTAAGACCTAGCACACTCCATGAACGAACTCGCAGCCCAAATTTGTGTATAGAAAGGCTGCAGCTCGAATAATTCCACTTCTTTTAACTGTACACATGAAGTCTTTCCTACTCTAGATCTATCAATCAATTCGGAAAGAGGTTCCGGACCTAGATCTGTGTCTCCTATGTTTGCAAATTTGGAAGTGATGCATGACTCCGTTGTGCTTTCTTTTTCATCTCTCTTTGCCATGGCTTTGTCTATCTTTATCGAACAATTCTTTTTCTTCTTATTCGGCCGGAATTCTTCAAAACTGGTGCAGATCTGGATAATTCTTCAGATTCGGAGGATATATTCAATGTATTGGACATTGATTTAAACTCTTTTTCTTTTGTAAAGCACCTGTAATGAATTCCTGTAATTAATTTAGACAAAGATGGCAACTGGAACATGAACAGTGAATTTTAATCATAAAAATTTGCATAATTCAAGCCTGCTGCCCCAAAATTTGATGTTTTATTTACATGCAAAGCAAGCATGAATTTTTCAACTTCACCTGAGCACCTGTATCACTTATGCAAACAATTATCCAAACACAAATCAACTTCCTTCAACCTGTGTGCCAAAATTGGAAGCTTTTAGCATTAATTTCACCTTCTGGGCAAAAATCCTCTTCAAATGGGACGCACTTTTCCTCGGCGCACTTATCTGCTGTGAATTAATTAATTCATCCTTATGGCAGCCCCTGCTTATATAATCCTTATGATTCTATAATTAATTAATGTTTTTCCTATTACTGGCAATTAATTAATTAATTAATTTATTAATAAGCTTCACTCTTCAAATGGGCGCCTATTTTGTGCATGTTTATGGCTGCCATTAAATAAATTAAATTTATTTAATTTTAGACTTAACTTCCGATTAACTCAAGCCTCACGGTATGCTTTGACCATAGCCACCTTTGAAAATAAAAATTAATTTAATCATTTAACACTTTAACAAGCATTATTTCTCTCCCAAAAGGGCGCATTTTTGACATAAAGGGGCTGCATTAAATAAATATTATTTATTTAATTTTAGAATAGTCTATTTTCAACCACCTTTTGTCATTTACACTCTGTTGACTTTTCCACAACCCTGGGCGCCAAAATTGGGTGAATAATTAATTAAATTAATTAATTTAAAGACTGCGCCTTTCCTTCCCAAAGGAGTCGCACTTTTTGGCATAAAAGAATTCTATTGTTAAAAATCACATGACAATGGGATTATTTACCCTGCAAGGCAGCCTTGAAAATCCCATGATTCACTTAAGTCATTTGACTTTCATAATGGGATTATTTACCCAGCAAGGTAGGCAATAAAATCCCATGATTCACTTAAGTGATTTTTCTTTTATTCTGATGAGAATTTTTACCTGCAAGGCGGGTAAAAATTTCCGCTTGCTGTTGCCTCTAATTTTCCCATTGTCACTTAAGTGGTGTTGCTTTCATGGGAAAAAGTACCTGTAGGCAGGTACAAAATTCCCACCTGCTGCTTTGCTTCTAATTTTCCCATGATCCACTTCAATTCTTCTTTTTCCAAAAATGCGGCCAGCCCAGAAGAGACTTTTTGGTGCACAATTCGTCTTTTCCTAGTGAACCAGACCTGCGATGGCGACTTCCTTTTGGCACAACGTGCGTATGTGATCTGTAGATACTCCAGGCCAAACCGACAAAGGAATTGATCCAGAGAAATTTCACAGAAAATGAAAGCGGGAAAACACAAAAATACAAAATGTTGCGAAGTCACAAATAAAGCCCAGGATTCATTCTGGTTAAAACTCTCTTGGTATCTTTGGAATAATGATATGTACGATCACAACAAAGTTAAAACCGGAGCGCAAATTGCCTCAAATGGGGCTCAAAATAATTAAATACAAATTTCCCACAGGCAAATCCCGACGACAGAATGTAACAATTTTGGGCATCTGGGTATTTGGCGAAAATGGCTAATATGGCTCTTTGGGAATATCTTAACACAATACAAGAAGTTTTTGGCAATAAAAACACAAAACGACCCATTATTTTAAAAGTATGAAATTTTTTTGGATAGGGTTGTCTCAGATTTCAAGATGAAATCTAGGGACACCGATCGGCTCCGTCTGTGGACATTTTTTTCTGTCGGAATGTGAGGAAAAGATGAGATCCCAGCATCTTTGGTTTCGTATCTTGTCTTTTGGGCACGGGGTTAGGCAAACAAACACAACACAAAAACAAAAACAAAACAAACAATGTTTTATTTATGTACATATAGGTTTTACCTGCTCTTCATGTTGAAACAACTTCAAGTGTTGCCCATTGAAAGGCAACGGCAATTCAACTCCATCCTGATGAGCAAGAATGAAGCTATCTGCTCCGGCGATCTTTTTAATCACAAAAGGCCCTTTCCATAGTGAATCAAATTTTCCATGCATGCCTTTTGCTTCTCTTCTTTTGTCCCATAAAAGGACCTAGTCATTGACTTCAAACTTTCTTTCCCTAGCTTTTTTGTCAAAGATGATTTTCACCTTCTTTTGATGCTCTGTCAGTCTATTTGCAACTTGAGTCTGTACCTCCCGCAATTCAGTCAGGTACATTATCCTTTTATCAATAACATCAATGAATGTAGAATCCTCCAGGGCTCACGGAAAGTTGTAGAGGCGCAGCGCAGTTCCAAAGTAAGAGGCAGCTCCGTGTCTCTACCATATAATAGCTGAAATGGGGACATGCCTATAGCCCTTTTCGGTGTAATTCTATCGGCCCATAATGCATCAAACAACTTCTTATGCCAAGTCCTTTGATTCTCTGTTACTAGCTTTCACACGATAGTCACCAAGTTTTTGTTACTTGATTTAGCTTGGCCATTCCCTTGTGGATAGTAGTTGGAGGAATGTACCAGCTGGATCCCATGAGTGTAGCAGAAATCAACCAGCTCCTCAGAAGACAGATTTGGAGCATTGTCTGCTACTATCTTATTGGGTATGCCAAACTTGACAACAATATTTTCTTTTATAAAACTACACACCTCGGCGGAAGTGGCGTTCTTCACAGGAATGGCTTCTACCCACTTACGAAATAATCGTGAGATCGGAATATAGTGATGGCGGCTTTGGAAGCGGGTTGAGCATACCAATAAAATTCATTCCCCATTGCTGGAAAGGTTCTTCAATTACAATTGGTTTTAAAGGTAATGCAGACAATTTTACATGCCCAACAAAGTGTTGGCACGCTTGGCACTTAGATACCCACTTTGCAGTATCTTGAAAAAGTGTGGGCGAATACATTGCTCGAGGATCTTGTGTGCAGTGACTCGGTGAGAAATGACCACCGCAAGCCATGTCATGAAACTGTTGTAAGAGTTGATCCTGCTGAGCTTTACCCACGCATCGGAGAAATATGCCATCAATCCCTCTTTTGTATAAACCATTATCCCATAGAACAAAGTCTTTGGATTTCAGTTTAATAGTTCGTTTCTCTTTCCGAGAAAGTTGATCCGGGCATTCTCCATACGTCAGAAAATAGGCAATGTTACTGTACCACTCCTCCACCAGATCTATAAAAAGTACCATAGGCAAATCTTCATCTACCTCTTCTTGATCTTCCTCTGGCGTTGTTGCTTTCATCTCTGTCATTAGTTCGCACAGGCCTCTTCCTCGAACCAGCTTTGTAGGTTTGATATCCAGGTCATATTCTTGAACTTTTGTCACCCATGTGCCTCTTAACAACCCTAACTCTTGTTGAGTGAGGATAGATTTCACTGCAGTATCTGGAACCAAGACCACAAAGTGTGTGAGGAAAGAATATAATACCTGAATGCTTTACACGCCTTCACCACTGCATATGCATGCTTTTCCATTGGAGTATATTTCAACTCATAAGCTTTAAGGGGCGTGCTCATGAAAGCAATCGGAGCTTCTACATCCTCTTGATTTTTACGCATCAATATTGTTGACTATTCGGAGGAATAACAGTAAAGAATAAATTCTTTACTGAATTTAGGTGAAACCAAGACTGGGGCTTTTGATAGGGCCTCCTTAATCTTCTCAAAAGCTTCCTTCCCTTCGTTGCTTTTTTAAAAAATAAAAAGAAAAAGAGGTAGCATATCGTGAATTATCCATTATGATCTTTCAAAGAGAGGATCCACTCAAAACTTCCTTCCCTTCGTTGCTTTTTTAAAAAAGAAAAAGAAAAAGAGGTAGCATATCTGTGAATTATCCATTATGATCTTTCAAAGAGAGGATCCACTCAATTTGCTTTCTTTTCTCCTGCGACCAAGTGAGGGGAAGAGGACCAAAGTGTATCAGATTTGAATGATCTAAAGCCCAGTTGGCCAAAGCATCCGCCATCTTATTCTGCTCCCTAGGCACATGAGAATATGTAATAGAATGGAACTGGCTAGCAATGATTTTGATATGATCCTGAATCCTGGCAATAAGCCAATTATTAGACAGTGGTGATCAGGGGCTCGAAGGATGTTGATAACAACCTTGGAATCCGATTCAACAATGATATTAGGACATCCCAATTTAGTAGCCTCCAAAAGAGCACGATAAACAACCATAATTTCAGCAACATTGTTAGTGTAGTGCCCCAACTGATGAGCAAAGAAGAAGAGAGGGGTCCCCAAAGAATCATGAGCAATTCCTCCCATACTAGCAGGACCCGGATTTCCTCTCGCTGCCCCATCTGTATTAATTTTGACAATTCCAAAAGGAGGAGGCTGCCATGAGCGAATAGTGGAAGGTGTCCTTAGTTTAGTATCTCGCTTCAACTGCAATTGCCTATTATCCATATTCAGTTTTTGTAAGAGGACTAGCCACCTCACAAGGAAACGGAGAAGGAAGAGTCAAGTTGTGTAAGATAGATTCGGCAATATTGCTTCTAGTCATGTCCATGATGTACCACCTGTCTCTGCTTTCAAGCTTGAATATGCGTCTGTTTCTTTCTTTCCAAACATTCCACAACATAAGAGAAACAACAAGCCATATACCTTTGTAAAAGTCTTGAGTGTCCCTAACTGCATTTTTCCAACCTCGAGAAAGTGTCACAATATTACCAGTGGGAATGCCAAGTCATACCTCTTTTCATCAAGTTATCCCATGTGAGAAGCCAAACAAAGAATCTCACCTTAGGCCAAAGAACAGTTGTCATAGGTCCACAAATATATCTCTCCATGGATGAGGAAGAGGGGCAACCAAAACTCTATATCCCTCAGCTACAGAGTACTTCCCATCCTGCGCAGTTCCCCATCCCAAAGTATCAGGCAACTCAGTCGTAATAAGAATCCTGTTTTTCAGAAGCCTGTGAAAAAAGTGAACTTGTTGCTGAGTCAAGTTAATCTGCCACATCGAAGGATGAATCCATTCACTCCTTGGGTATGTATGCTGAAAATAGTGGCATATCTTAGTTTTGCCTTGAGCATGAAGGGTGACCATAATATTATTGAAATGGGGATACTGCATAATCAAAGGGGGTGGCCATCCCACGAATCCGTCCAGAAATTAGCTTGCTCACCATTTCCAATTTTCCAAAACAATTGTTTCTTTATGATTTCTTCTCCAATTCGAGAACAGAAAGAATGGGAGATCCCCTTGAAGGTAAGGAATATCTAACTATGTCATGTGGCCTCATACCCTGAGTATATTTAGCACGTAGATTAGTACTCCATAACTGATCTGGATTTTGCAATAATCTCCAATACAACTTAGCAACAAGGGCTTTATTATTCGGAACGCTAGCTCTGAACCCCAGTCCACCCTCTTTCTTTGGTAGACATAAGGTTTTCCACTTCACAAGGTGCCATTTCTTGGATTGTTGGTTGCCAGACCATAAGAATTTTTGACTAATAGAGTCTAAGTGCTGCAAAATTGTAATAGGGATGTGCAAAAGAGACGCAAAATACACAGGAATAGCTTGCAACACAACTTTGATCAAGGTGATTCTACCCCTGATGATAGCCATCTATTAGTCCAATTACTAAATTTCTGTTGAATCTTATTAATTAACCATCCCCAATCAGAGATCTTGGTGGAACTTAAAGGAATACCCAAATATTGCAGAGGTAAAGTGGCCTTCTGAAATCCAAGTTTCATAAGAATGTCCTGTTCCAGCCTTGGCGAGCAATGAAAGAAGATTATTTTAGACTTATGCTTGTTAATATCTTGACCAGTAGCCTTTGAGAAAAGTTCCAAATTTCTTTGTATCTGAGTGGCTTCTTTCAAGGATGCAGTCCCCATAACTGATGAGTCATCAACAAACTGTAAGTGAGAAAGAGGATTCTTATACCTTGCAACTTTCTCTAGATTCTTGTCATATAAAATAGCTTGCCAAAGGATTCAACAAGTATGATAAACAAAAATGGTGATAAAGGATCTCCCTACCTTATACCTCTCGACGCCGGAAAACGCTGAGTAGGGGTGCCATTAAGAATAAGAGAATAAGAAACAAATGAAATACAAGCTTGTATCCATTGCACCCATAAAGGGGAAAAACCAAAGCGAATAAGGATATCATAGAGGAAAGCCCAACTGACCCTATCATAAGCTTTAGATAAATCCAGCCTGACGAACATAGCTGGCTTCTTCTGAATGTCCATAGAGTGAAGAGCTTCTTGAGCCAACACTATATCATCATAGATTTGTCTATGAGGAACAAATCCACCCTCTGGAGAAATAACTTTATCAATGATGGATTTCAGTCTTTCAGCTATAACTTTGGTAATTATTTTATACAAAACATTACAAAGAGCTATGGGACGATATTCAGTAATGGTAGCAGCCTCTTGTTTCTTAGGGATCAAAGCAATATAAGTATAGTTAATGGCCTTAAGAACAGTCTTAGCTTGTCTGCACTCTTCCACCACTTCTAGCAAATCAATTTTAACAATATCCCAAAATTCCTGATAAAATTCAATTGGAAATCCATCAGGTCCCGGCGTTTTCCCTTTTTTCATGGTCCAAACAACAGTTTGAAGTTCCTTTTCAGTCACCGGTTGTAAAAGTGCCATATTGTCTTCTTCACTAACAAAAGGAATATTATTAAGCAACTGTTGTTGGGCAGTCTGTCCAAATTTGAGGCTTGAAACAACTCAAAGAAGTACTGTAAGGCAACCTGCTGAATTGCTTCCTGAGTATTTGCCCTGGTACCGTCCTCTTTATCCAGAAAAGCAATGTGGTTGTGTGAATGGTGAGCTAAAAAGATTTCTGTTTCCAGAATATTTCTTCATGTGTCTCCCATTCAGTTAATGATTGTTTGAGGGAGATTTCCTTCTTTTGCAGATTCTGAGTGAAGCCATGAAGCCTTATTTGCTGAGATACCCCCTGTAGAGCTTCCAAAACCTCTCTTTTCTTCCCATGAATATTTCCGAAGTCTGAAACATTCCATTTCTTGAGTTGGAATGTCAAGGTTGGCCTTCTCTCCACCATTTCTTAATCAAAGGAGGAAGATGTTCATCTCGCAACCACATCAGTTGAAATCTAAAAGGAGCTCTAAACGGAAGAGATTTGCCCAATTCTAAAGCCACCGGCCAGTGGTCAGAACCTGAATTATCAAGAACCATAGTAGAAGGAAGAAAATTGCATTCAAACCAATCTTCTGATACCAAAAATCTGTCCAATCTTTCCCTTATACACCCCTCCCTACTCTTCTATTGGACCATGTCATTAGACCATTGTGAGGTTGAATATCAACCAAATGCATCCTTTGTATGAAGTCCAACATATTAGCAGCAGAAGCATCCAAAATAGGATTCCCCCCTTGTTTCTCATGAGAGAAGAGAACTGTGTTGGTAGACCAAAATGTGCTGCCACAATATTTTCAATAATCTTCCACTGAGTTCTTTTTGCCTCAACCTGAAGAGGAGCATATATGTTCAAAATTAACATGATCTGGTTTTGGGGCACATAGTGCACAATCATATAAATAACACCCTGATTTCCTCCACTGCCAAGAAGGAGAATTTGGTGAGGATCCCATATACAAGCTAAACCTCCCGAAGCTCCTTGTGAGCTTAATGAGAGAACTTGGAAATTTTTATGAATATTAGGAACCACTGCTGCCATGAATTCTATAGAAACTTTAGTTTCTTGAATAAAAAACATGTGAGGATGATGTTGCTGTATAATACGCTTAATCTCATTTATTTTAGAGGGACTGCCCTTTAGCCCCCGAATATTCCAAGTGATCAACTTCATTTTGGATTTTGTTCAAAGATTGAGGTCAAATCCCCAACTTTACCATTTCCCGAAAGTTGTTGCCCTTCTTTCTGAAGACGAGTTTGGTTAGATTTCCTTCCTGCTTTTAAAGTAGAATCCATCCGAAGTTTCTTCTGCTGTTCTTGTTGGATTCCGGATGGATTATTATCCGGAAGGGTATTATCTCGTTATTATAATAAGATATTATTCTGAGCATTTCCCACTTCCTCCTTTCGGTGTTCTTCTACCAATTTATGTTTTCTTTGATAACTTTTGAGTTCTCCCACATTGCCTTGATGCACTAGTAGAGCTTTAGAATCTTGTGAAACTCGTTGACTTAGGGTTTTGTGCCTAATCTCGACCCTTTGGGGTCAGGAAAGGGTTTCGTTTTTGTTATTTTGCTCCTGAAAGTTTCGAGGATGAAGGAGACTACAAAATCTCAAGTTTTGAAAGAGGGGATAAGTCATTTCTTAAAGGATGCCATTCGTGGAACACGAGATAAGTCTATTTTCAATTCAAATGTTAATCAATCCTTTTGGGCAGTGAAGGAGGATCCACGCAAGACTCGAGCAGGTTGCGTGAAAGCGCCTCTGATGGGGTTTCTTTTCTCAAAATAGCAGATTCGATGTTCAAGTGGGATTCGTGATCGATGTTCAAGCTATTATTTTGCTCTGAAAGTTTCGAGGATGATGGAGACTACAAAATCTCAAGTTTTTGAAAGAGGGGATAAGTCATTTCTTAAAGGATGCCATTTGTGGAACACGAGATAAGTCTATTTTCAATTCAAATGTTAATCGATCCTTTTGGGCAGTCGAGGAGGATCCACGAGACTCCAGCAGGTTGCATGAAAGCCTCTGATGGGGTTCCTGTTCTCAAAATAGCAGAGTCTGATGTTCAAGTTGGGATTCGTGACTTGGAAGATAGGGCTCTTATTGTCCGCTTCCTTGGATTTAAGCCTTCTCTTCTGCATTCAAAGATTGGGCCGGAAAATATGGCAAACTCCAGGTGAGTATACAATTTCGGTATATCCGAATAGTTTTTTTTGGTCGTGTTTGCTAGTATTGCTGAAAAGGAATATATATTTCAAGGGGGCCCATGGTTCTATGGAAGAGTTGGTTTGTTCATGAAACCATGACAACCCTTATTTAAAGCAGAAGAGGAACTTCCTTCCGTTGTTCCAGTGTGGATTCGTCTATTTGGTTTACCAGCAGAGTTTTGGAACCCTGTGGTGCTTCAAGATATAGGTAATTCACTTGGTAAGTTTGTGAGGGTAGCAGTTCGACCATGAGGATGGAACAAATGGTCTATGCACGCCTGTGTGTATACATGGATATGAATCAACCGTTGCCTGCTAAAATTCTTCTGGAAGTAGGGGAAGATCGATGGGAGCAACAAATTGACTATGAGAATATACCCTTTCGGTGTCAACATTGCCATGAATATGGCCATCTGGTTAAAGATTGCCCAATGCAGATTAAGGAACAAACCAAGGATAATCCTAATTCTGAAGAATTTATTACACCGTCAAAAAAAGAAGATTATCAAGGAAAAAAACTCGGGCAATGTTCAGATTAATAATAATAACAGATTTGCAGCTCTTCAATTGGAAGAATCAGAAGAAGATATGGAGGTTATCCAGGAAACCCAAATCCCATAAACCCAAATGGATAAAATTCAGCGACTAGGGCAAAATAACAATTCCTAGCTGTCTTAATGGCCAAATCGAGACACTTTTGCTATCGAGAAGCAAGAATAACTAGTTTGTTCATATTTGGCTGAATTCACATCGAAATCCCAAACCCTAAATTTTGACCTTGATCCCTAAATCCTACTATTTTGGGGCATCATGGCAGGGCCTTCCACAAGAGGAAAAAAGAATCCCATCACTTTGGGTAAAACCTAGACAAGGATGAGATAATAGTTGAGGAGTTAGAGTTAGAAGGGGTAACTACAAAGTCCTCAGGGCTAGGGTTTACTTCGACGGACCATAAGGTAAGCCAACTTGAGTTTGATCTGCGAAACCTCGAGTTTAGAATGGCCAACAAAGAAGATGTAGAAAATATTGGACAATGATTGGAGGATTTCATTCACCAATTCAGTTCAAATCTAACAGTCATCATCTTCTTCCAAATCAGCCACAACTCAATCATACTCATATCAACCAAGGTGGATCTTCATGTCAAAGTAATAGACAAACTAGCTAGGGTGGATCTTTGAGCATGCCCAATCCAAATACAAACACACTCTGTAGGCCCGTAACATGATTTCGAAAGTGGAAATGCATAAGTTTGATGGAAAGGATCCACTCAATTGGATTAACCAAATGGAGAATTTCTTTGATCTACATCATATTCTATTGGGACAAAAGGTGACCATGGCATCCTTGCATCTTGAACTTGACCAATTAAATGCAGTATCAATGGTTATGTGCTCAAAGGAAAAAGAGTGGTCTCAATGTTACATGGACAATTTTCACCGAAGAGTTGCAATTGCACTATAGTTCTAGTGTGTGGAGAATCACTTCAACTAATTACCAAAGTTAAAACAAACAAGATTAGTCAAAATTACATTCATCAATTCTAAAACCTTTTCTTGTGGGTGGAAAATATTCTTGAAGAGAATCGAATGACTTATTTCTGGGGGTCTTGAGAAAAACATTGAGAATGAGGCGCATATGTTTAATCCTCATAAGGTTTTGGATTCTATTATCATGACACGTAGGGTAGATGAAAACTTCCTTTCCAGCGAGAGACAAACTATCACTAATATCAGAGATCATAGCAGCACCTTGCCAGCATCATTCCTCGGCCAGTTAGGACCGACACCTCAACAAATTGAAAAATGAGGTGCATATGTTTAATCCTCATAAGGTTTTAGATTCTATTATCATGGCACATAGGGCAGAGGAAAAATTTCTTTCTAGCAGGAGACAAAATGTCACTAATATTAGAGATCATAGCACCTTTCCACCATCATTCCCTCGGCCAATTAGACTGACACCTCAACAAATTGAAGAATGGGAAGCATATGTTTAATCACGATAAGGTTTTAGATTCTATTATCATGGCACGTAGGGCGAGATGAAGCATTTCTTTCAGGAGGAGACAAAGCATGTCACTAATATCGAGACATCGTAGCACCTTGCCACCATCATTCCTTCGGCCAATTAGACTGACACCTCAACAAATTGAAGAAAAGAGAGCCAAAGGGTTATGTTTTAATTGTGACAACAAATATGGACCAAGACATAAGTGTGCTGAAAAGAAGTTGTTCTACATTGAGGGGCCTAATGAAGAAGATGAAGAGGTAGAGCCAGAGGAGGAATTAGGAGATCCCCAGCCAATGATATCATGTCATGCAATTTCAGGTATTAGCACTCCCAAACCCTCAAAGTGGTTGGATTCTTAAAAAAGCAGAGGGTAACAGTGTTGATTGATTTGGGAAGTACTCACAACTTCATCAATCATAAGTTGGCGGTATGCTTGAACTGCTTTGTTTATCCAGCTCCTAGAATGTCAAGTAATGATTGTTGATGGGGGAACTGTTAGTTGTTCAGAAAATGCCATAACATTAATCTCACCATGGGAGATTACTTGCTAACTAGCCCTATGTATGCCATTGCCATTGTGTTAGGAGTTCAGTGGCTTACCACCTTTGGAACCATTGAAATGAATTTCCAAGAGTGTTCATGCGATTTCAGTAAGAAGGAGGACTTTTAAATTAAAAGGATTAAGATCAAAGTCTCCACAGTTGGTGAGCTCTCACTAGATGCAAAAATTGCTTAGAAAAGGTGCAAAGGGGTTTGTGGCAAAACTATTTTCATTGGAAGCACATCAATCAAATACAGATTATAGATGAGCACTCAGTTGTTTTTGAGATATGCCAAAAGGTTTACCTCCAAAAAGAGACCATGACCATGCCGTCCAGCTGAAGTACCGAGAGAGTCAACCACCCAACATCAAACCTTATAGGTACCCCTATACGTAAAAGAGTGCTATATGTCCATAAAGCATCAACGATTACATTCTCCTTCCTTTTCTTGTATATTATCTCAAAATCATACCCCAACATTTTGAGCTCTATTTCTATTGTTCTTGGATGATAAACGTTGCTCTAAGTTAGATGTTAGAAGCGAGGAATTATTCGTCATAGTCGAGTGCTCACTCTTCTCCTGTAATGATGGTACGGAAAAAAGATGACAATCGGGCGCATATGTCTAGATTACATGAAACTCAATAAGTACACAGTCAAAGATGGGTTTCCTATTCTTGTAATTGATATTTGCTAGATGAGTTGCGTGGTGTTGTTTACTTTACAAAATTTGTTCTTTGTTCGAATATAATCAGATTAGAATCGAGAGATGAAGATGTTCATAAAATAGCCTTCAGAACACATGAAGGCCATTATGAGTTCTTGGTAATGCCTTTTGGACTAACAAATGCACCCTCTACATTTCAAAGCTTGATGAATTCTATCTTTAATCCATTTCTGTGGAAGTTTGTTTTAGTGTTCTTTGATGATATATTAATCTATAGTAAAACATGGGAGGAACACTTGCATCATGTAAATAAGGTGTTGGAAACTCTTGAACAACATCAACTTTATGCAAAGCCTTCTAAGTGTTCTTTTGGAGTCAAGGAGGTTGAATATTTGGGTCACATTGTCTCTTATGAAGGTGTTAAAGTGGATCCTAACAAGATAAAAGCCATGCTTGAATGGAAGGTTCCCAAAACCCTAAATAATCTCCGAGGATTTTTGGGGCTTATAGGTTATTATCGTAGATTTGTAAGGAATTATGACAGCATAACAACACCACTCACAACTTTATTGAAGGACTCTTTCCATTGGAATGAGGAAGCTACTATGACATTTGAGAAGTTGAAGGAGGCCATGTGCACCACTCCAATTCTAGCCACCCCAATTTTTTTTTCCAAAACATTCATTGTTGAATGTGATGCTTCAGGGTATGGTATGGGGGCAATACTCATGTAAGAAGGTCGACCCATTGCCTTTGAGAGCCGCTAGTTCAAAGGTAAGAATATATCAAAACCAATTTATGAGAAGGAAATGCTAGCCATACTTCATGTAGTGAAGCAATGGAGACCATATCTAATGGGTAGACATTTCAAAGTAAAGACAGATCATGATAGTTTGAAATACTTCTTAGAGCAACGTTTATCATTTGAAGAACAACATAAATAGGTCTCAAAAATTTTGGGGTATGATTTTGAGATAATATACAAGAAAGGGAAGGAGAATGTAGTTGTTGATGCTTTATCTCGGAAGGATGAATCAGCCGAGCCATTGTTTTTGTGCCATATCTGTATTATAGGAGGATTGGATAGAGGATGCAAGGTCTGAATGGAAAAAATGACCCAGGTACACAATCTCATTCATAATCTCCAACAGAATCCAAGCATTTTAGAAAAAAATTTATGGAAAGGAGATGCTTTATGGTACAAAGATAAATTATACTTATGTAAGAATTCAACCCTTAAAAATAGGGTTCTATCTGAGCTCCATGCTTCTCCGGTAGGGGAAGTCGGCTTCTTAAAGAATTATCATCGAATCAAGCACGATTTTTACGGGAAGGGTTAAAAGAGGATGTCCAAAAATTTGTGGCAGAATGCATGGTTTGTTAGCAACATAAGGGCAAGTCTTTTACAACCTCTATCAATTCCTAGCTAGAGGTGGGAATTGGGCACACAACTAGCTCGTAGTTCATCTTATCATCCCCAATCTAATGGACAAATAGAGGTGGTAAACAAGTGCTTAGAGGGATATCTTCGTTGTTATAAGCAAGCGAGATGGGTCAATGGTTACCACTTTGGTAGAATGGTGGTGGTATAACACCTCCTTTTCATTCTTCTTCTAAAATGTCTCTATTCTTTGCATTATATGGGTACCATCCACCATCCATCACCTCATCTTTGAGAGTCCAACCAAGGGTTCGAGCTGTTGAAGAGCATATTCAACACCAATAAGAGGTACTTTCTAGTCTCGGGAGAACTTGGCCATGGCACAAAACCGCATGAAGCAGCAGGCAGACCAACATCGCAGTGAAAGACATTTTGAAGTTGGTGATTGGGTTTTGTGCGTATACAACCATATAAAAAAATTCCTTGAAACAACAGAAGAAGTATAACAAGCTTTCGCCTAAGTATTATGGCCCTTATCAAGTGTTACAGAAGATTGGTAATGTAGCATACAAAGTGGAATTTCCTTCGGCCACTTGAATACATCTAATCTTCCATGTATCTTTCCTGAAGAAGATAATTGGACAGACAATATCAGCCCAAACACTGTTACCAAAGCTTGACGAGGAGGGAAGAATCATCTTGGAACAAGAATGCATCCTTGAGACACACACTAAGCAATTGAGGACAAGGGTCATCACCGAGTATTTGATCAAATGGAAGAAGATAAATAATGAAGATGCAACTTGGGAGGATGCAAATTTCCTGCAACAACATCCAGAGCTTCTCAACATTGGGGACAATGTTGCTTCTTGAAGGGAGGGGCATGCTACGCCCTTAATCATATATCTTACATTGGATGTGTATAGCCGACTTATGGCTATCATAACTTCTTATCATGATGTATCTCTTTCATATATGTTATATTATCATTAGTGGGTCGGCCTTGGTGATGGCCATAGCATAGGAATAGTATATATAAAGGTTAGTAGGTAGTAGTTCATCATCATATTGAGCACTTAAGTCTTATTGCATGGTTTGGAGGTTGCCCTCGAAGTGGCTAAGCTATTCTACTTGCATATTGTGATCATTTATCTACCACTTTGTGTTCTTTGGTACTATCTTCTTGCTGATATTCTTATTTATCCAATGATCACGGGAAATTTGCCAAAAGCCAAATTTGACAAATCACAAGACTTAACCTGCTTCCCCCTCTCTCTCTTGCTCTCTCACATTAATTCTCCACTTCCCGTAATTAATGGAAACAGTTATCGAGGCACAAAATTAATTTATTTCTTCCCTTCTACATGTGTATAAAGAAACACTTATTTCGACACGCACTTTGTTGAAGGATTTTAACTTTGTGGTAAAGGGTTGTATTAAAAATACCAAATGATATAGGAATAAAGAGGTGTTTGTCGGCGAGAAGAAATGGAATATTATTCTATTACCCCCTTAAGTCTCGGGCAATGGTAAATGGAGGAGTTTGAGTCACGAAGCACAATGCCGATGATCTAAGCATCTAACTAACGAGAAAATAAATGCGTAGACAAGTGGGAAAGATAAGATAAGATAAGATATTTTTATTAATGTCAAACTGTTAGCATATGGATTTGCACGCATGCAAATGACATGCAACAGTGTGGGAACAAAGTCCCTCCTCAATGAAGGTGAGGCTGCCTTTATTGAAAACCAAAACTGTATTTACATCTGTACATTCAAAATTGTATGTGGGGGTGTTTTGGAACATCAATGGAAAGGAAAGTGAATGAGGGAAATGGAATAGAAAGAAGGAAAGGAGTGGAATGGAATGAACTGAAAGAACATGCAAGAGTTAGGTAAAAACAGAGCCTAATATTGCATGAAGAGGAAAGATGAATAACCAACACAAATAAAACGGAGTTTGAGTTAGTTAAACAAGAACGTGTAAAAGGGAACACACATGAGCAAGTAGATAGTCAGAGCTTGATCACTGTGAACTAGAACAACTGATTAATAATGTTGACAATAAGATCAAAGATAATATCTGCATGCAAGATTCAAACACCTAACATCTAATGAACATAAGAACATCAAATGTTAGAAGAGACAATGAATGAGACACAAAGTTCGTATTTCATTAACTCCAAAATGTCTTTCACAAAAGAACACAAAGTTTCTTCTTGAAACAAAGCTTGCACAAAAGTATTTTCTTCTCCTCTCTCAAAGTCACCCTTACAAATGAGCCCCTCACTTCCTTTTATAACCCAAAAGTTGGTTACAAAGTAGTTAGGGTTTTAAATGCACATTAAATAGGGCACTTAAGTGACTTTGACTTTTTCAACCAACTTTTAAAAAGTGACTAAAAATAGAAACCACTTAAGTTAAAAGGTCATTTAAGGAAAAATACATAAATAAAAGAAATGGGTACATGTGGACCCCACTTAAATGACTTGTATGCACACGTAGACATCTAGTCAGTAATGTGCCACCCAGATCAAGACACCTAGGATCAGTGCCTTATCCATTGGGCCAAGAGTCCGCCTATCCCGATCGTACGGGAATGAACTCATTAACTGTGCTCTGCAATCCTCCAAATGACAAGAGTGCTGAGCTTGAAACTTGAGCAATTCATCCACCCCTCTGTCTGAGCAATATCCTGGTATGAGCCAGTTCGTATTCACATTCACAATTCTCCACATGCTCCGAGTACCTTTCCATGGTGAATTATTCATTTGTCGCGAGACCGTAGTCGTTACGCCACCTTGGTTTATCAGAATCCAACTTCTGGTCTTTCGCCGTTGAGAAGATCTCCAAGAGCCAAAATTGCAATTCACCTCCAATGGTATTACAAAACATGGCTTTAACAAACACCCCATGAATAAATATAACCAGTTATTTGCACTATACATCTGATTTGATGAAGTCAAAAACATTGTCTAGTTTTGCAAACACTTTCTACAAATTGAATAACCTGACTCTTCCATCTCACTGCACAGCCTATCTTTTATTGGTTCACTTAACATCACCAATAATCACCAAAAATAACATTTTCCTTGTTTGAAATGATGGAAGTACGACTGCCACTGCCTTTGAATCTCCTGTAGCATCCAAACAATCTTCACTGTTAGCTGCACTTGAACCTCCTACCAATCCAAAAGCTGATTCACTTTCACTTGATTTCAATGCCCCCATTTCAGCAACTAGTCTCTGGTCAGATGAAGCTTTGAATGTTTTCTCCCAAGCCATTGTACACGGCAGTGAATATTTGTTTCCTGCAGCTGCCATGGATCTGAGTTCAGAATAAGGATAAGCTTACAGCTGCATTATGTTTGCTATTTGTGACCTTCATTTGTTGCAGCTTTTAGCAATTAAACTGTAAGCTTTATCAGGGCCCCAGATCCATCCATATGCATTACGCATTCTTTCTGAAGGCCGATGAAAATGCAGAATATAACAAGTCACAAAAACAATTCATTTTTTCAAACATACTTGCCCATGGTTCGGTCGGGTCGCATTGACACCCGATTATCATCCCTCGTTGATCTTCTGGCGCCATCCTATCTCCTCTTCCCAAAGATTGTTGCCATGCATCCCTGGGTTTCTCAGATGCCTGCCAACTTAGTGACTCGTTGAAGATGCTCATATAATTGCAAAGCAAATTGTGCTTCATGAATATTCTTATATGAAACAGATCCACCTCTATGAGATTCTCTTCCATGAGTTACATCGTAAAACAAGTAAGGTCTCAATAGAGAATCTTTGTAATAAATTTCATCAGGTCTCCTGGTAACACTCTCACTGTCACTTAATCGATTTTGATAAAAATGTCTTGAAGGAAAATCCGAATTTGAGGATGCATTCCATACTGAACAGATAACAACATAGTTGGACAACCTGCTTGTTGGAAGCGCTCAAAAAGGCTTCTACTATACTGCAATAAGCCTGCTGCTTGGAAAGTCGTGGCTGGGAACCCTTCTTTCACAGCTGTGTGTGAAATTCTGCTTGGACTGTCTTCTTTTACCTTGGGCGCGGCTTTTCCTTGGCTGTGTTTTTATCAATTAAAAACTGTTCCCTTTTTTATATCAAAAACTGTGCCTTTCTCCTTTCTTTTTCCCTCGGCGCATGAGTGCATGGATTTCAAAAACAATTCTTTATCTCTTTGTTCAATGCGTGATGGAGCTGCTCCTTTCTGCATGCATGGAGAATGAATCTTCTTGGCTGGGCGCAGGTTTATTTCCTTTAATTTTCTTGTTGAAAAACCTTCTTCTTTCAGACCAATGCGTGGTCTTTACCCTCTTGGCTGGGCGTGGGAGCTAGTTTTCACCTCCACGTGGTCTTTTAGACAAAAATAGAAGCTTTTATTTGTCTTTTCCTTGGTTGTGCGTGGCCTGAGTGTGGACAGGTGCGTGGAAGACTGTTCTCTTCCTCAATGCGGTTTTGTTATCTTTAAAGACTGTTTTCTTATTTCCCTTGCTGCGTGTGGAGTGTGGACTGTGTGCTATTCCTTTTTTAATTTAAAAACTATTCCATTCCACCTTCATGCGCTGTCCTCCTTTCATAGCTGCGTATTTTTTGTATTGTCCAAGCTGTTGGACTGTTCTCCTGAAAGGTGGTATTTGTTTAGATTTTGATAAAACCTCCTTTGCATGCACAACTGATATTTCTTCCCTCACAATGGCGTGAGTTTCTCTTGCATGATGCTGACAAAATATTATGTCTTCTGAAGAAATAAGAAGCAATTGAAAGCTTCGCACGACTTTTTCCAACGGGTTTGATGGAGGAAGTTATGGGAATTAATCTAACTTCCTCTCTTCCCGGGTAGTGGCTTAAGTGCCAGGGGAAATGGGGAAAGCAACGGACAATTGCCAACGGGAATGGCAAAATGGGTTGGCAATCCCGTCAATTTCCCCATGTGGGAAATTGGGGAATTTTATGCCCGTTTGCCAATCCATGATTAGGCAATTGGTAGAGGAAAACCCCACGTGGAAAAATTTAAGGAAATTGCCAGTGAAGCGATATTTCTTCCCTCACAATGGCGTGAGTTTCTCTTGCATGATGCTGACAAAATATTATGTCTTCCTGAAGAAATAAGAAGCAATTGAAAGCTTCGCACGACTTTTTCCAACGGGTTTGATGGAGGAAGTTACGGGAATTAATCTAACTTCCTCTCTTTCGGGTAGTGGCTTTTCATAAGTGTCGGGGAAATGGGAAAGCAACGAACAATTGCCAATGGGAATGGCAAAATGGGTTGGCAATCCCGTCCAATTTCCCCATGTGGGAAATTGGGGAATTTTATGCCCGTTTGCCAATCCATGATTAGGCAATTGGCAGAGGAAAACCCACGTGTGGAAAAATTTAAGGAAATTGCCAAGAAAGTGGAAATCCGGGTTTGGGAAGCCAATCTGGCTTCCCGGCAGTTGGAAACGAAAGCTTACTTCCCCGGCACTAAAACTTGTCGAATGAACTTTAATTTATATTTATTTAATTAAATACTCCTTAAGTGATTTTTTAAAAATTAATTTAATCAAACAAGGAGCAATTAATTAATTAAATATTAATTAATTATTTTAATGTATTTTAACGCGTTTTAAAGCCTGGCGGGAAGAGTTCTCACCCGAAAATCATGAAACGAAGACCGAAACGATCACAAAAATAAGACGATCGCGATGAGTCCAATGAACCACGCAAAGTAACACTTTTCAAAATTTTCTAATTTTTCATTTTTTAAATTATTTTTAACAATTTTGCGAAGTCAAAATTGGCTGATAACACAAACAAATGACCACAAAAGTAGGTCGATGGGATTGCAAAGTACAAAGTCAATGGACAGCAAGAAGACCCAAAGCGGGTCGCTCAAAACACAAAGAGAGAAAAGAGAAGAAGAAAAGGAAGCAATAGGGGCAACAAGTGCCGAGAAACCAGAGAAGAAGAAGAAGAGGATGACGGTGTGGGGGGGTGCAGAAGGAGCAATAGCCCCAACAACATCACCTAACATTCAAGGCCGGTTGGAAGTAACTAGCGATGCGTTGATGTCCACTAATTGAAACAGTGGAATGTTTGGAAAGCCGATGTCCGAGAAAAAGATGGTGCCCTCTCCATAAGCTGGTGGATCTCTGTCAATGTGCGGAGGCTTGAGACGTGCACGAGGCGGGGATCCTTTGGTGTAGGAAATGGAGTTCAAGAGTGACAGATCTGAGTTGGGGATCGAACTCGTGACAAGATTCTTGCTGTGCCGCTCTGGGGAGAGCCTTTGAGAAGAATGAGGTGATCTGTCTAGTATCCATCCGTTTGGGAGGAGGGTGAAGGAGCCTGTCTCGAAGCCCGAGGGCCTCCTGCAGATAAAGAGCAAGACATCTCTGATCATAGTATCTGAAGAAAGCAACAAAGGAAGGACGCTCACGGAATAGACAATGGAATCTCCCCCTAATCTCGTAGTAAACAGGACACTAGAAAATAGGGCCTCCTACGAGATAAAGAGCAAGACATCTCACGATCATAGTATCAGAAGAAAACAACAAAGGAAGGATGCTCACGGAATAGACAATGGAATCTCCCCTAATCTCATAGTAAACAGGACACCGGAAAATAGTGTTCTTGCCAACCTCAGAGAGAGGAAAGAAATACATTGAACTAAGAGTAAAGAAGATAAAGAGATCTCTTTGGAATCATAGAAATCAACCCTGCCTTGTATTGCAAGTTTTGTTATTGAAATCCAAGAGTGTGCAATAGTTTTGATAAAGAGCAAGAAATCTTTGATCATAGTATCTCAGAAGAAAACAACAAAGGAAAGATGCTCATGGAATGACAATGGAATCTCCCCTAATCTCGTAGTAAAACAGGACAGGAAAATGAAGTGTCCTTCAGTTTCAACCTCTTGGAGAGAGGAAAGAAATACTTTGAACTAAGAGTAAAGAAGATAAAGAAATCTCTTTGGAATCATAGAAATCAACCCCTGCCTTGTATTGCAAGTTTTGTTATTGAAATCCAAGAGTTTGCAATATTTTTGACATTGGTGAAGTATTAACAAACTTATGCACTTAAAAATTTTCAAACCATGCTATTGGTCACCCTTTTGAGCCTGCACAAAAAGAAAGAAAGAGTATATAAAGAAGAAATAAAAACTTGCACACGAGGAGAAAATAAGTCGGACTTGTGCGGTAGAAGTGTGGAGATATAGAGGTGTCGCTCTTTGGGGAGAGCACCGAGAAGAATGAGGTGATTTGTCTAGTATCCATCCATCTGGGAGGAGGGTGAAGGAGCACGAGGGCCTCCTACAGATAAAGAGCAAGACATCTTTGATCATAGTATCTTGAAGAAAACAACAAAGGAAGGACGCTCACGGAACAGACAATGGAATCTCCCCCTAATCTCGTAGTAAACAGGACACCGGAAAATGAAGTGTTCTTCAGTTTCAACCTCTGGAGAGAGGAAATAGATACTTTGAACTAAGAGTAAAGAAGATAAAGAGATCTCTTTGGAATCGTAGAAATCAACCACGACTTGTATTGCAAGTTTTGTTATTGAAATCCAAGAGTTTGCTGATAGTTTTGACATTGGTTAAGTATTAACAAGCTTATGCACCTAAATTTTTCAAATCATGCTATTGGTCACCCTTTTGAGTCTGCGCCAAAAGAAAGAAAGAGTATATAAAGAAGAAAGAAAAATTGCGCACAAGGAGAAAATAAGTCAGATTTGTGCGGCGAAGTGTCGAGATAAAGAACACGAGCCAATGAATGAGTTGAAAATAAGTCAAAATCTTGCATTATAAGGCAAGGAAGCTCAACCAACGTTGGAGTACGTGGAGGGGAGATAAGATAAGATAAGATAATTTTATTAAATGTCCAACAAGTGACCACATAAATAGGTCGATGGGATTGCACCATACAAAGCGAGAAAAAGCAACGGAGAAAGCCCAAAACGGGTCTCCGAGAACAATAAAAGAAGAAGAAAGAGAGTACGAAGAAGAAGAAAGGGAGGTGGAGGGAAAAGCCTCAACACCGACCCTCATGACTGTCGCCCAAGGCTAGTTGGAAAGAATCTGGTGATGTGTTGATGTCTGATGTTCGAGACTGGGAGTTGTCTGAGACGCCTCTGATCCGTGGAGAGTCGAGCTCCCTGGATGAGCACAGTGTTCTCGGCGCTTTATGAAAAGGGCCCTTGGCCGGGTCTGAGTCCATAAATCACTGGCCTAGGAAGAAGCACCTCTAGTTACGGCGAGATCTGGAATGGGGTCCCCTACCAGGATTTGATCTCCGCTGGTACCTTTCTTACGAGGAGCACATCAAAGAAAGATGTGATCCGTCTAGTAGTAGTCTCCTTGGAAGGTGGATGGAGGACCCCGTCACAGAGCTTAAGAGCTTCTTGTATATAGAGAGTGAGACACCTTTGATCATAATACCTGAAAAAGGTCACGAAAAGGCCGTGACCGTTGGATGGACATTCATGAAAAAGACAATGAAACCTCCCTCGATCTCATAGGAACACAAACACTACGGTCGAGAAAGAGCAATGGCCTCGGAAGAAGAGCGGTAGGAAAGGTAGATAAAAATTCCTTGGATACGGTGCAAGAGTGATACGAGACCAAAGATGACCTCTAATCTAAAAGGCGAGCACCAAACTCAGCAAGGATGATATTATGAGGAACAATCTCTTTACACCTGATGATCCGTCTGAGCATAAGGATCTGAACTTGCTCAATAGAAGCCCAATCTGACTCGAGCAAGGAGGGACCCCAGGCCTTGGATCCATAGAGAATGGTAGGTCTCACAAGAGAGTCCGAGAGAGACATCTTGGACAAAGTGTCTTGAAAATGATGACGGAAGCACTGTCTCTCCAAGATCGCAAGGGAGCCATACCCCTTGATGCGGGGTTGAATAGCCGGGCGTAGACTGAAGCGGGGACCAGAGAAGAGAACCCCCAAATAGGTGTAGGAGTTGGTGATTTCCAACTCCTCCCCTCTGTAGAAGAAATGAAAGTCAGATGTCTTCAGCGAATTAAAAACCATAACCTTGGTTTTACCCAGGTTGACAGTAAGTTGTCTATGATCACAACTTGAGAGGGCTAATGCGTCAAGTTGTCTTTGTAACCCCTCCGCAGATGAAATGAGATGGACCACATCATCTGCGAAAAGGAGGGCAGTCCTGTTGAAGACAAAAATATAAATACCAAACAGAGTAGGAGAGAGACGGCAGTCTTGTAGAAGACAAAAAACCCAAAACGCATGCGTGAAAACCAAGACTGCAGATCTGTGAAAAATCAAGAAATCGGAAGACTACAGACCTGCATACAAAGCAAAGAAAAGTAACCAAAATCTCATCCAAAAGTTAGAGCCCATGTTTGAGAAGACAATCTGTGCAACCAAAGAAAGAGCCTTACCCACATGAGGAAGAAATCTTGGAACCTGTGCCAGTTTGGAGGAAACAAAGGAGAAAAGCCAAACACCCACGCTGCTAAGCCAAGATGAAGCAAAGAATGGTCACGTAATGCCCAACCACTGACCAACGTGTGAAGAGGAGAAATGCGACCAAAATGTATGTATAAAATAGAAATAAGACCTATTCAAGTTGAAGAACGTGGAGCATTGCAAAAGATCAAAAACATGGGAGAAAGAGAAGAGTCTTCCTCAGCATGGGAGATAGAAGGAGGAAACCTCCATAGCGCATGTGTGGAAATGGAATAACCAAATGTGAGCGTGGAAAAGAAGAAACCAAGCCAAGAAAGCAAGTCTGCATGTGAAAGGAGACATAGAAACCCGCATGGAGACACAACCAGGGAATGTGAGCAACCAAGAAGAAATGGTCTAAATGCAAGCAAATTATAAAACCCGCACATAGAGAAAAGTTTGAAAATCCATCTTGGAGACGACTTTGAGCCAAGACAAGAACGTGTCATTAGAAAGAAAGAAAGGCATGGCTGTTTCAGATATTTAATTTTTAAAATGCTTAAAAAGGGGATAAAATTATATTGTAAAAGTGGAAATTTAATAAAATCTCATTTTTTCTCTTTTTGCGGTGAACCCGAAACAGTGACCCAACACAAGTGTTGTTTTTATTGTTTATTTTTATGCTTTTGCTTAAAAATGTCGATATCAACAAATCGGCATTGATATACGACTTCAAGGTGTAAGGCACTCATCCATGCCAATCTGGGTCACGTTAATATGGGTCAATTCTGCGACAGAACTCGGTCTGAGGGTCACACAGTGTTTTCTCAGACCTGTACCCCAATAGTCTGCCATTGACAACAACCTTCCTAGTGTCGTTTCAATGTTCATTGTTCATCATTGCATGCTCAGAACACTATGATCCTGAAAAGAGATATGTTTTCAATAGCAACAAGAAGCCCATTCTCCTAGTCACTCCTGGGCATGTTGAAGAGCTACTAAAAATTCCAAAATGTGGGGAGACCGTCAAGAAAACAAGGAGTCTGCACAACAATATTGGGATGAAGACCTGCTAAAATGCTCCAAAGTAATGAATAAAAATTGGTTGGTCACCAAGAGGACTCGTGCCAATTAGCTTCCTAATGAATTGCCTTGCATTGGGTTCAGTGGAAATTACAGATATAATCACCTTACTCGGTAGAGTATTCAACATCCCTTCTACTTGTTATTTCCAACTGTGGATTTATAAATTCATTTGTGTCATCCTTGATAAAAAGCTTCATATTGATTCGCTACGATCATAAAGCGACCCATTGCACAAGCAGTTGATTGAGGTGAATATGATTGGTCGTTTTTACATGACATACTATCTTGTCTATAGCGTGGCATGGAGGAGAATCTTTGCTGGTATGGAGACTAGAGGCACGATGGCAGCGAGACTTTACACACAGCTGGAATTCAAGGCAAGTATGAATCATTTAGGATGGGTCAATGATACTTTCCTCTTTTACATCATCAAAATTCTTGAGAACAAGCTATAAGAAAGGTTTTCGCACTAGGCGAAGGAGGTGATTTCAAAATGGGGCACATGGTTCATGCAATTTCCCTCATATACATATAAACAATCGATACCAGCCTGGATTCCCAGACCAGATCTGTCAGGACCCGGGGGCTACCTCCCAGTCCAGAGGTATTCGTGATCGCACTCGGTTGGGGTCGCATCTGTCCAGGGAACCCAAAGGGCTCGTTTTGTTCGCCCTTCTTTCAGACACCGGCGTCCTAGTCTTCCCACGGCTTCAGTTACAGGACAGGCATATTGCCAACTACTTTTAGTCGGCCTCGGATGCTAGGTGACAGTGTCAGTGTCCCGCCCTCCTCTTTAGCTCCATCCATTTGCACTCTTCTGGCCACGGTGGCCTTTGCTTCTCCTTCTTCTTTCCTCTCTCTCTTCTTCTCTCTTCTTTTATTGTTTGGATGACCCCTTCGGGTCTCCCTTCTGGCACCTCTTGCATTGTACTGTACAGTCCCATTGACCTACTTTTGTGGTCATTCGTTGGACATTAATATAATTATCTTATCTATCTAGTCTTCACCTTTGTGTCACTACAGTTTTCGGATGTCTTAATCAAAACTTGTCCAGACCTTCCATTTCATTAGATGACAAGATACCTTCATGGTTTAAGGCAAAAATCACAGTCCTACCATTTTGACTGTTTCAAGAAGACAGACCCAGTCTTACAAAATGAGATGTTTACTTGATTGATCCCCTGTCCAAATCACTTTGGTACCTCTCTGAGAATCCCTTAACCTTTTGTAGCTTGCATTACCAGGTGCAACCATCAATTAGAGTGAGCATTAACATGAAAGGCATGCAAATCTGGGTTGAGTGCACAATTTGTTGAGGCAACACATGACAATCTTGACTTGGAGGTTTCCTTCTATCAAGCCTTCATTCTAATGACATTTATGACAAGAGCATTTCAATGAGAGCTTGTACACAATCTCTAAAGACTTGAAAACAATGGCTATGAGACAAAATGTACAACTGTAGCTCAGATGAAGTCTTCTTGACTAGGCCTATATGTTAGTTGAAAACCAATGAAACTCAACCTTCAAAAATCTTCACAAGATCAGACCATGGGTTCCTTCAGGTCACATTTTACCTATAGCAAGTGTTCATACCAATTTCTCAGCTCAACAACATGCTTATTCACAAAACCATCCTTCACACACCATAACTGGTTATAGCATGCATGTTCTTCTAGCTGTAGGTAGGAGAGATGCATCTTTAATTCAAAATTTTCCCACACACCTTGCTCAAAACACTTTGTGAGAACTTAGGGGACATCAAGAGCTTTCGGACCACCAAGACTTTCTTCATGAAGCACCCGACATACACTTGTACCTGCAAGTTTCATACAAACCAGTCCTTTTTGTAGGTACCGTCAGATCTATAGATGCACAAATGGATTTTTTTGATCCCTAGAGATCCCTCTGCATGTCTAAGACATCAGATGAGCTTTACAATGCATTTTATGCTCATACCTTGCATATTTCTCCTATCGCTCTAGGTGAGTGCCTTGGAGGGTTTAAAACCAACTTAGAAAAATAGTCATAACATTTTCATTTTACCACCTTTTGACTTCAGACCCTTTACATTAGCTTTTATCCCAAATTCCTCCGAAAAAGAATCTTATGACTTATGTGAAGAAGCTCTCGAGAATTTAGAACAATTGCTAAGAAGCGGAGGTGCTCAATTTGCTTTCTCAAAGACCAGTCTTAGAGAATTTTGCTCACACCATCAGTACTCACTCCTCTAACATCTCCCATGGTTTTATCATGAGGCACTCTATCCCATCTCATTTTCCTATGACTTCATTGTTAGTTCTCAAAGGCAGTTTTGGTGAGAATTTGAATTTTGCCTCCAAAAGCTAAATTAAGCCTTGTAGATGCTCCTACATGCTCTGGCGGTGTTCTTAGGCTCCTACCATGTTAATTTAGGCTTGTCATGGCCTTCTTTGAGCTCTTACACCTCATTAGGCTCTAGAACTATGCCTAAATGGGCTAGTTCAAACTGTGACTTACCACACCTAACTTGATGCTCATCCAGAAACTCTTGTACATCCTTGAGACACCATTTCGACTTGTGGGACACCTGAGCCAAGCACACCAAGCATCTCCATACCTCCAGTGGGCTCCTACCTCACTGACCAAGCCTGCAACACATTGAAGTCATCTTGAAACCACTTTGAATCCACTCTGTAAGCTCCAACCATCATTAAGAAGGCACTACCAATCAACCTTCATGTCCTTGATTGAGCCTCACTTCACCACTCACACCTTTGCCATCAATGCCACTTGACATCAATGACAACACTAATGACCAGGGTTCAACAACCTTAGACTCACTATGTCATGTGGTAGACTTAGAAGTTTTATACAATATTCTCCTTGGTCGACCATGGATTCATGCCATGAAAGCCGTCCCATCCACATACCACCAATGTATTAAATTCCCCACTTGGATAAGGAATTTACATTGCGTGTTGACACCCAACCCTTCAAGTATTGCAAATTCCTTGAAGGATGGTATAAAAATGCTAAAATGTGCTCCGCTTTACGTAATCCCTTTCTCTAACATACGTATTAATCCATATACGCTTCCAAAACATATTCCAAAATCATACAAGAGTCGTCCTCATGACTCTACTAGTCAACCATCATCTGCTAATCAACCATCATCTCCCAATCCATCCTCTTCTGCTAATCAACCCTCTTCATCTAAAAACCCTCCCCTTCTACTAACCAATCATCTTCTTCGCCTAATCAACCTTCCTCATCTAACAATACCTCTTCTATTAAAATACCATCTCCTTGATTAATCAAGCTTCTTCCTCTAATCCACCCTCCTCTTCTTATAACCCATTCTCTCCATCTTTTAAAACCACCAAACTGCCTTTTTCGCTATGTGAATACCAATTCTTCCTTGACACACGTCAAAATCATCGATAAATGTTGTGGTGAATACCAATTCTAGAATATCAAGAATTCGTTTGACTTTAGTAAATCCCATGCAAAACTATGGAAAATCCAATATTTCTCACATCATAACGCCTCCCACTTATAACATGGGTCAGTCGGTTTGGCAGAAGTTCAGTCATCTTGATGAAGAACATATTCCAAGTTCCTCAGGATCTTGGTTATACAATGACGAACTCACTTCCTGTTATGAGTCCCCTCAATTTACCAAAGCTCATCGAATAATGAAAAACATGTGATGGAAAGGTAAAGGACTCGGTAAAAATGAACAAGGTCTCTTAGATCCAATCACTTATATTAAAAATCCTGGTAAACATGGCCTTGGTTTCAAGATATTTAATGCAGCTCCCGTATTAATCTCAAGTAGCGATGATGATACCATTCCGAGCGGTGACATAGGGTCTACGCATAACCTCTTTGAAAATCTCACGAAACAAATCTCCACTTTGACCATCTTTCCATTAATATCATTTATTTCGAGCTTCTTCACCCAAATCTCATTGGTCACGCCTAATTACATCATGTGGCCATGGACATGTTTCAAAACGATGAGGCCATTGAAGATTTCCTTAGAACTTGTGATCAAATTCCCTCTCGATCATAAAAAGAATTTGATATTAACTTTGATGAATTACTTTGGCAAAAAATTAGAATATTCCAATCCTCTACCTTGTGAAACCTTAAATAACGAAAGAATCAAATCTCCCATAGTAAAAACCTTGGCGCCACACTATCCCAAAAACATATCAGTAAAAGGACCCAAAATTGCAAACAAAAACCATGCACTTCCCTAATACGAACTCCTCCGAATCACTTGAAACTGATGACTTACGTCAACCAATAGTGTCTTTTCAGAAAAAATACATTCAAAATGCTGGTTGAGGAAACCAAATATATTAACATCGTACACCTGAACAACCAAAAATTTAAAACTCGGCATCGTCTGTCCGACCAAGAATGCGTAGAGTTCACAACGCTCCTCATCGAATTTTAGGACATTTTTGCATGGACCTACAAAGATATGCCAGAGCTTAGACCCATCTCTTGTAGTACATCACCTTGTAGTACATCCAGACGTAAATCTGTAAAACAGAAATTACACAAAATACATCCCAAGGTAGCATTACTTGTAAAAGATGAATCTAAAAACTATTAGAGGAAGACTTTATAAGACCAATCGACTATTCTGAATGGATATCCAACATAGTGCATGTAGCCAAGAAAACTCTTGGCATTAGGGTATGCACAGATTTTCACGATATCAACAAAGCTTGTCCAAAAGACGACTTTCCCCTGCCAAACATAGACATGATTGTTGACTCCACGACAGGCCACGAATGCTTTCCCTAATGGATGGATTTTTGGATGTAATCTAATACGCATCATTGAATAAGATCAACACAAAACAACATTTACTACACCATGGGGCACCTTCTGTTATAAGGTCATGACTTTTACGCTAAAAATGCGGTGCACACATCGATGAGCCATGACAGTTATCTTTCATGATACGTTTACATGATAACATTAAAGACTATGTCGATGATATGCTAGCCAAATCCAAAACACGGATAGCTCATCCAGGGTGTGTTGAGACGCATCTTTGAGCGATTGCGTGAGTATAATCCAAAGAAATGTGTATTCAAGTGTGACTTCGAAGGAAAGTTATTAGGATTCGTGCGTCTCCCAGAGAGGTATCGAAGTTGATCCCGCAAAGATCAAAGCCATCATGGAAATGCCTCCTCCCTGAATCTCAAACAATTATGTAGTCTTCGTGGTAAAATACAGTCCATTCGACGTTTTATATCACGAGTTAGTCGATAAGAGCCATCATTTTAACCAATTGCTTAAGAAAGATGTAAAATTCCAATGGAATCAAGATTGCGAGGACTCTTTCACCAAACTAAAGGAATATCTCTCTACTCCACCTGTCCTTATGTCACCAGTCGTAGATAAACCCATGCTTCTTTATACATCTTCCTCTCGAACATGCCATAAGAGCTTTATTAGCACAACCTAACGATTAGGAAAAAGAACAGGAGTTTACTTTCTTAGTCGAACACTCATTGAGCATGAAGTAAGGTCTTCCCAAATCAAAAAGTATGTTTAGCGGCCGCTTTCGCATTCCATGAACTATGTCCTTGCTCAATCATACAACTAAATTTATCGCCAAGATTGATCCTCTCAAGTATCTCTTCTCTTAACCCATTCTCACGGAAGAATGTCCGGTTGGGTCATCCTACTTAGTGAATTTGACGTTGAATTCGTTCCACATAAAGCAATTAAAGGACAAGCCCTTGCAAATCAACTTGTTGAGGCACCTCTTCCTGGAATAGAACCATTCCATTTTACATTTCCTAATGAAGATCTCTTATACATAGATATAGCGCTAGCTTGGATGTTATTCTTTGATGGATCTTGTAACCTCCATGGATCAGAGTCGAGTCAAGATTCTACTTATCACATTTGATGAGGATATGTCACCCGAAATCATTTCGCCTAGCTTTCATGTGTACCAATAATATCGCAGCGTGAAGCTCTCATAGTGGGTTTAAAACTCTCTATATTGTGGAACATTAAAGAGTTGGTTGTATTTAGCGACTCTTTACTTATCATTAAATAGGTTACCGACGAATACCAAGTCAAGGATGAGATTCCATATAAGCGCATGGTAGATAGCCTCCAAAGCTATTTTCGGTTGATTAGTTTTGACCAAATCCCTAGAATTCGTAATAAATCTGCGATGCTATGGCAACTATTGGATCTCTGTTAGAAATTGCATCCAATCAACCCTAGGCACATTTTCTCGTAGAACACCTTTTAACGCCTACTTATAATCTACCTGAAAATACTATGGTATGCGAAATCGTGGGTCCTAACAACCCTTGGTACCATGATATTTACACTTTCATCCATGACAAAGTGTTTCTTTCCAACATGAATGCTAGTCATCGACGTGCTTTAGCGCAACGTGCCTCTTGCTACACAATTCTAGCAGACACTCTCTATAGACGAGGTTACGATGGCACCCTACACCGATTTATTAATCGGAAGGCCTCTAACGTTCTAACTAAAATTCACTGGTATCTATGGAGCGCACACGAATGGTATGGCTCTAGCTAAGAAAATCCTACGTGTTGGGTACTATTGGCCCACCATGGAGAATGACGCATGCCTTTTTGTCAAACGATGTCAAGCTTGTCAAAAACATGGCAACCTTATCCACGCACCTTCTCAATCATTACAACCAATCACCACACCTTGGCCCTTCTCTCAATGGGGGCTTGATCTCATTGGTAAAATTAGACCAACATCATCTGATGGACATAAATTTATCATTACTTACTGACGATTACTTCACCCAAGGGGGAGAGGCTATGCCTCTCACCTACGCATCTTGGCAGCCAAATATCAAAGTTTATTTTTAATAATATCATCTGTCGATTTGGCATTCCATCCTCCATTGTCACTGATAATGGAAAATCATTTAAAACCATCCTATCAAAGACCTAGCTAAGTGTTTCCACATCAAACTTAAATGGTCTACTCCATACTATCCCCAGGGTAACGGCCAAGCAGAAGCAACCAATAAAACTTTAAAATCTATCATGGAAAAAATTGTTGATACACATGGAAGAAATTGGCACACTCAAATTTACCCTGATCTTTGGGCTTACCGCACATCTTATTGCACACCTACAGGAGCCACCCCATTCTCCCTTGTTTATGGTTGCGAAGCCATTTTACCGTTGAGGTTGAACTCCCGTCCTTAAGAATATCCCTTAAATATGTAATCAATGAAGATGATTATCGACAATCATGGCTTAATGAACTCGAGCTTCTCGATGAAAGATGACTTAATGCTCTCAATCACCTTCAAGTCTATCAAAACCAGCTACAACGCAACAATCATAAAAATGTAAAGACTAGAGAGTTCGAGGTTGGTGATCTCATTCTCAAAGAAAATCAAAATAATACCACCAAAGAATGAGAAAAACAAGGGAAATTTGAACCTAACTGGTTAGGGCCCTATGTAATCACAACTAAATTTGGCTCTGGAGCCTATAAATTGGCCATTGAAGATGGTCAAGAACTTGACAAACCAATGAATGCAATCTAATCCATCTAAAGAAATTTTATTCCTGAGGTGCTCTCTATCCTGGGAGAAACCGCTTGTACATTCCTCATGTCTGACTTATCTCCAAATAATTTTAAACTTTTTCCTCCATTGGCAAATATTCTCATTATAAAAATCACACCCTCATACTCATCATCTTGAGAAAAGAGTTAATATAGATCCTATTAAGTCTTGTGCATCTCATACTTATAATTTCTCCCATTTCGATTGTTTTTGCCTATGGTCATTTCTAAAAGCTTATTGATGGTAATATATCCTCCAAAGCAGTCCTCTCTTTCACAAAAAAATTCTAAACTTTTGTACTGGTTCGTTTGACTTGCCCATCTCGGTCTTCGGTGTTGAAACCTCGCATCCTACTAGTGTCGTGTGGGGTTGAGGACCGGGGGCAGATGTTCTTTCCCAAATAAAAACACTATAATGCAAATCAATCAATCAAATAACTTATGAATAATTAACTATTACACCTTTCATCCTTCATAGTCTTTGGTGTTGAGCCCACACTTCTTACTAGTAGTGTGAGATTGGGAATGAAGGATGGTGCCCTTACTCGTCTATGTCTTGTCTTTGGTGATGAACCATTGGTTCTTCTTGGTAGCATGGGGCAAAGCGTAGAGGGTCGTTCATAAATTAAAAGCATAAAAATGTCATAAAAATCAGCAAAACCATTAATACTCTCCTATGTCTTGTCTTTGGTGATGAACCTATGCCTCTTACTAATGGCATAAATCTTACCAATCTATAGGCCACGTAACAATCTAAGTCTAGTAAGTGACCTATAAAGTGAAAGTCATTTCGAAACTGGTTCAAGTAACCTTAAGAGGAATTGAGTCACAATTTCCCAAATGGATCATTGTTCGCACTTGTCTCTATATTCATTATATACATCTGCGTCCTTCTTGACTCTCGGTGATGAGCCCTCGCATCTTACTAGTTGTGTGGAGTCAAGAACGGAGCTGGACTTATTTTTCATCATATCATCACCAACATATTTTGCCAATGGAGTGAAAATTTAGAAAAATACACTATGCGGCTATATACAAGACTATTCTTGCTCACAATTCCATACGAGCAAGAGAACCTTAGACTAGTGCAGAGCCGAGAATAGTCTCTCATTCCTCTCATGAAATTTGTGTAATTGTCCATGCGGCTATACAAGACTATTCTTGCTCACAATTCCATACGAGCAAAGAGAACCTTAAAATGGTGCGCAGAGCTAGAGAATAGTATCTCATTCCTCTCATGAAATTCATGTGTAATTGTCCATGGCCTGAAATATGTACAAAATTTGACCTGATGCGGGAAGTAGACATCCCCTTTTCGATCAAACTTCTCCGTGACGAGAGGAGGGCCGGTTGAAATTTTTAGAATCTCATCCCTCCCTTCGAAAGGCAAGCTAAACTTGGTCTTACATCATTTTTCCACCATAGGGGAAGGGTTTTCTTCCCCTCCCCTAATAATGGTTACTCGAGTTCTCCCTTGAGTGCAATGCTACAGTCACAATTCTCTGTTTGACGACCTTGCACACCTTTCTCTCTAATCTTCCTACTTTCTTTGACAACTTGAAAATGGATTTTGTTAGAGAATCTATGTCAGGGATTGCACCTCCTACCCCCATAACCTTTGGGTGGAATTTGTTCTAGATAGGCTTCAGGCCATCCTCAGAAGTAAAATATCCTTCGGGTAAAAGCTTCTAAACAAGGAATTTATACATTTGAAAGACAGGGGTAATAGTAGCTAGCCTTGCAAGAAAACCAAAAGCAGACACTTTCAATGAAGAAAATCCCTCCACTCACTCCATGGGATTAAGCAAGGTTAAGACATGATTTACAAATTCTAATTCAACATCACTGACATAAAGGATTAAAGTAATAAGCTCCTTTGAATGTCATCCATAGTGGGTAATAGAAATAATAGATTTTAATCAGAAACTATAAAGCTTAAGAAGCACAGGATGAGAAGAGAAAGAGAGAGATCAAATTGGCATGCTTATACAACTTGTGAATTATACTAGTTCTAACTTGTCCTTATATACAATTCACCATGACTAGAAGATCAAAACATTTATCACTTATGCATTTAATTAAAACTCGTGCGAACTGTGACAAAATAGAAAAGTGTATTTGAAGTTGGTCTTGCTTTTGAGAAATGAATATTGCTATAATTAGACTTTAATGTGTGACACCACAAACTATTTATTAACCCACTCATAAATCATAAATTATAATCACGGTGATGGTTTTAGATTAATATATTATATATGACTTGATTTCGATTTCGAGCTACTTGCTACTAGCACTCATGGATTTTACAACTGATGTAGATTTAATACGCCACTTTTCCTGATTCTCCACATATTCCCATAGATATTTCTTGTCTTTTCATATCCAAGTCTCGTTTTTTAAAGAAAAACTTCCATCCTTATATTAACCAGAAAAACTTGATTACATATCCTCCCATGCCAAGCATGGAAGGTCTTAGCCATATCGGTGGCCTTATAAACTACACTATCAATATTGACATTCATGATACTGAAGCTAAATTGAGAATTTTCCTGATATCTTCTTGAATTCTAGTTGACCACCATAAGGGAGGTGGTCCATAACAAAGGATATTATTATTGTCCAGGGCCCAATTCGCTAATCCATCAACAACCTTATTTTGTTGTCGGGGAATATGTCTGAATTGGATTTGCCGGAAGTTTTGCTGCAATTTCTTTATTTGATCAATTTCCTTTGCAAGCTGCCAATTAGGAGGGGCACCTTTATTGGATCCACTAAGTAAATTCATCATAATTCTTGAGTCAGATTGTACCTTTATCTTTTGCCATCCTATTTTGATAGCTTCTTGTATCCCTCTTCGAATGGCTCTAATTTCAGCCAGATTATTGGTAGAAATACCCATATTCTCCGCAAAGATGAAACATACCTCTCCATTTTCATTTTGTCCAACCCCTCCTATAGCTATTCTCTCCCGGATTACCCCCTTGATGCACCGCCTATATTGAGGATACCCTAATAAGCAATCGTGTCCCCTACGAAACTATATTCTCTTTTTGTGGTCTTCGCATGAAAACGAGGCATAGTGGCCTCCTTAGGATCTAAGGAGAGTTGTTTGTAGATATGGTCCCATTGGTTAGTTGGCTGAGCTGGAAGTGAGACTTTATGTTTAAGGCTTTCCGTCAAATTAGATTTGATTTTTTCCCAAACATATATATTTTCTCTGCTGATTTGACGAAATATTCTATAATTTCTTTCTTTCCACGTATTCCATAGTAAAAGGGAAATGCCACTCCACATAGGTGGGATCAGATTTTGTCCTTTCGGTATGGCTTCCTTCCATGTACCTATAATGTGTGCCGGGGTCCATTGTTGTTCCATTGCAGTCCAAATAGCGAAGCCAGATTTTGCCATAAAGGGATCACCCATGGGCAAAGAAAAAAGAGATGTTCCATCGTTTCCTCATCTTGTTTGCAGAGCTCACATCTAAATGGGCCTCTAATTCCTATTTTCTGGAGCCTCTTCAAGCCTTTTTTGAATAAGGAGCCAAAGGAAGAAACTTACCTTGGGCCATATCGCTGGCTGCCAAATGTACTGGAACAATTTTTATCTGGATGCGAAGGAGCTTTTGTTAAAAATGCATATCCGGAAGACACATCATATTCCCCTGAAGGACTACATCCTTTTTCTTTGCCCATACTTCGTTTGGTGAGAGGAAAAAAGGATAGGTCGGTCACTCAGAATCTGGTTTAACAAACTATGTTGTTCATTGGAAATCTCTATGGGCCATTCAGAGATAGGAATCCAACATCTCTCAACTCCCAAGGCTGTATCTTTGGTTGAATATACCATGCTATCTTAATCCATCCCTGTTCCTGCATACTCTCCATTATTAATTGAAGCTGAGGAAAGAGTTTTATGAGTGGAGGTTTGCCATCCCATGAATCCGTCCAAAATTTTGCTAATTGGCCATTGTGAACAATCCAGAAAAGTTGTTTTTTAATTAGACGTTCCCCATTTTTATAAACATTAATGTTGATGATCCATTATTCGTAAGGGTTGTTCGACTAATCTCCTCTGGGCTGCAATTTTCTACATATTTACCACGAAAATTTATAGCCCAAAGATCATTAGAATAAACGAGAAGTCTCCAATAGAGTTTAGCCGCTAAGGCTATATTTTGGTGCTTGGAAGACCTAAATCCCAATCCCCCTTGTATCTTTGGTTTACAAAGAGATGCCCATTTGACCAATGTCCACTTTTTCTTTTCCTGTGTCCCACTCCATAGAAACCTTTGACAAATAGAATCCATCTTTTTAATATTGTTAGGATATTCACCACCAAGCCACATAAATCGACATCGCTTGGAGAACTGATTTGATGAGAGTCATCCTACCTCCTGTTGACAACCACTTATTTGTCCATTTCTGCAATTTTTGTTCTACTCTGTCAACTAGCCATTGCCAATCCCTCATCTTTCCAGGGGATAAAGGAACACCCAAATATTTCAAAGGGAATATTCCTTTTTGGAATTGGAGTATATTCAGGATTTGATCTTCTTGTCTTTCGAAAGCAATAGAAAAAGAAAATATTGGATTTACCATTATTTATAATTTGACCTGTGGCAGAAGAAAAAGTTTGGATGATCTTTTGAATTTGTTTTGCTTTTGTCACCATAACACTACATTCATTATGATTTTGGGACTTAAAATGTTGTAATAAAGTTATGGTTTTAAGTTTGAAGATGTAATCCATTGATTTTCTCAAAGGATCGACATTGTGAATCATGAAGGGTGGAGCCTATTCTCTAATAAAATGCACCGCCCTACATAAAACATCCATGCATCCATCTATGTCCATATGCTGCCACGCGGCAGTGCACTAACAATTAGTCTTTTTTTGCAAAATTTTCGTTGAAAACCATGGTGTTTTTCAACATTTTTGTAAAAACTCCACATAAAGCACTACATACATTATGATTTTTGGGACTAAAAATGTTGTAATAAAGTTATGGTTTTAAGTTTGAAGTTGTAATCCATTGATTTTCTCAAAGGACTGACATTGTGAATCATGAAGGGCGGAGCCTATTCTCCTAATAAAATGCACCGCCCTACATAAAAACATCCATGCATCCATCTATGTCCATTTCTTTGCCACACGGCAGTGTGCATTAACAATTAGTCTTTTTGCAAATTTTTGTGTTGAAAAACATGGTGTTTTTCAACATTTTTGTAAAAACTCCGCATAGTTGTTTGCGAGATTCGAACCAAAGACCTATCATCTCGCAGCGCACGTTCCCACCGATTCAATGGGGCTCACCTATGCGCATGGTATGAATGTGTTGATGATGGGGCATGGATGTAGGGCAGTGCATTTTATCAGGAGAATAGCCATTGTGAAGTAACTTGGAGCTTTCTTATTGGCTCACACTTCACAATAACTGACAAGACCAACCAAACAACTAACATTGGGAAAATAGTATAAGCATAGAGACTTCTTATTAGTTTGCGCTTCAGGATGACTAACAAAGGATATGTAGAGTCTGACATTGTGAAATCCATACGTACTTGGTGTTTTTTGTTGGTTCACACTTCATGCGGTGAAACATACGTGATAGAAAGATCATTTAATAGAAAATGGTCCGTAAGAACCGTACATACGTGGAGCCTTCTTACTGGCTCGCTTTTACACTCGACATGGTTCTTACAAAGAAAAACAACATGCGAAGCTATCAAAGCTCGCCACGTGGAATTAACCAGACTAAGAGGTGAAAAGACAAAAAAATTGATGGAAATCAATGCAAAACGTATAAATTATTAAATGACGGACTAGACTTCAATGTCAGCAACGTTATACCGCCATTTTAGCATGAATTAGCAAGATTTACATGAATCTTAAAAGGATTTCATGCTCAAGCACTTGGTATTTGAGCTATAACCGAGCTTTCAAAGTCTAAATTCAAGTGATCACAAGGCAAAATAGAGTATTAGTGTTTTTTGAGATTGAGAGCTTTGCATACCTATAGTTGCTCAAGTATTTTAAAGTTTATCATCAATGGAGGCTTACTTGCACACTTTCTACTCGGACCAGCTCTTTGGAGACACCGTTTTTGAAAAACAAGTCATTAGCTTCGAGCATTATACAACCTTGAAAATGAAGGTAGAAGGAGCTAGTTTGATAGATGACGATGATGATGCAAACTAGGATGAAGCATAGTTCATGGTTGATCTAGTGGCCATTAGACAGAGAGTGGGCTGCATATTTTAGTTGGAAAAGCATAGGAAATGCATTGTATCGGCGAGCTTTAGGGCATCAATATCCTCTTCATTTCCTCCTTTGGATTTTAGAATTCAAAGGATATTGAAGAAATAGTGGAACAATGGGGAAAGAACAATAACCTAAGATTGTGCTTAAATATTAGGCAGAGGACACTTGTCACCCAAAAGTGCACCCTGATTAGAGAATGATGAGCACTCTCTCTTCTGTTGACAAAATTGGAACACCTCAAGGTTGTGGGAACCTATAACTGAGGTGAACCTCCAGAGTGGGTTGGTTCCCTTGTGAATCACCTGAAAAACTAAAAATTGACAAGGAAAAGGGAGAAGGAATGCGGGAAATGTAAATTGCGGTGATACACCAATGAATTGACACACACATGTACAACTTCGGACTATAACCGCATAAATAATTCAAAGATTTAGGAAAGGGGCAACATTGTAGGGAATAAATTCCATTACAAGGCAACACAATACCCTAATAAACACAAAGAATACTCGAGAAAACCAAAGTGATAAGATAAGATAAGATAAATATATTAATGTCCAACGAATGACCACAGAAGTAGGTCAATGGGACTGCAGTCCAAACAATATACAAAGTGCAAGTGGGGAAGACTCAAAATGAGTTCCCGAGAACAAAAGAGAGAATAAGAGAAGAACAAGAAAAACCCCCAAGAAAACAAAACCCCCACAGACGGGGATAATGAGACAGAGGGGGGAAGGAAAGCGGAGAAGAGAATGAAGGAGGGGGCTGATAAGGAGTTGTCTACTCAGAAATGGTAGTCCCATCCCTCCTAACATTCAAAGCTGATAAGAAGTAGCTACTGATGGAATGACTCCTCGAAGAGGGGGGCGAGGGCCCCCTCCCCCGCAGAGATCTAAGATTAGAATGACCGCCAGGGAGGCGAGTAGATCTGGATTGCCCTCTAAGACGTGTATCGTTGCCGAGCCGATTGGTGGCCATTGGGGGAGTTGTGAAGGTCTAGCCAGAATGAACTGATCTATGCCCTATAATAGGATCAGAGTGGCTCTGCCATTTGGTACCACCCACTGCGGGTAGAACCGAAAAGAAAGATGTAATCTGTCTCATGGAAATGACTCTTGGAGGTGGGTGAAGAATCTGGTCCCGGAGCTCCAGAGACTCACGGATATAGAGGGCAAGGCACCGCTGGTCAATATATCTGAAGAAAGTTCGAGGGTCTGAACCCCTCTGAAGAGGCAATGAAATCGTCCCCTAATCTCATAGTATATGGGGCAGCGGAAGATGAGGCGGTCCTCGGTCTCAACCTCCGGAGGTTATAGAGCCTGCAAAGTCTATCACCGTGGTCAATATGATGATCCATCTCACAACGCAACTGTGAGAGCCCACCCGAAACCGACCTGGGGTATGCGGAGGGCATGCATCCAATGGCGAAAGGTGTACTGGGGCGGATGATGAGTCCGTCGCTGATCTTAAGAAAATACTCTGCATAAAAGGCCATCTTAGGACGCAAGCCGCCATGGGGGTTCACCCAAGTAGTCGAATAAAGTAGTGATGTAGAAGGCAAAAATGGAGCTTTTCTATTCAAAGATGCAAGTACAAGCTAGGACTACAGTGTAGAACAGCTGCAAAAAGTGTGTATGTATTTTTATTTACAAAAATAAAGCCTTTAAAGGCTTACGCACTATCCTGTACCAACCTTGAATTTTATGCATGCAAGCACTTTCAATAATAGACTATTCACCCCCTTTAACTCAATTCCATAACAAGGCAGCACAATACCCTAATAAACACAAAGAATACTCAGAAAACCAGTGATGTAGAAGGCAAAAATGGAGTTTTTCTATTCAGAGATGCAAGTACAAGCTAAGACTACAATGTAGAACAACTGCAAAAAAGTGTGTATGTATTTTTCTTTACAAAAATAAAGCCTTTAAAGGCTGCTGCCCTCTGTACCTGCCTTGAATTTTGTGCATGCAGGCACTTTCTAATAATAGAATATTCACCCCTTTGAACTCCCTGAAGCATGCAACTGCACTAGAATAATAAATAAATTATTCTATAACCTGCTGCGCCATTTTTAAGCATGTTTGTGTGTTCAAAATAATACAATATTCAAACTCCTTTGCTGCTGCGTTGGACCTTTCGTCTTTTATGCTTTTTTTTTTCTTTTTGTCTTCTTGTGCCTTACTTTTTTCCATGCTGCCACGTAGACTTTAGGCATGCAAAAAGGTGTTTGAACAATTTTTAACTGTTCTTTGACTGCTGCGTGGAAGGAGGACTGCTGTGATGAAGACTGGCATGCAACTGCCTGATAAAACAATTAAATATAACCTCCTTTGCTGTTGGAAATTGGCGCCACCTTTAGGAATAAATAGCATGCAATAAAACTTATTTAATTCACCCTCAAAGTTCCCATTTTGGCGCAGATTTCTATGCTAAAACAACATTCATTGTGGGCCACAGGTTCACTTTTAACTGCTGTTCTGACTTCTTATTCTTAGCTGCCTTTATTTATTTAAAAATAGAACAACTTTATCTCTTAATTTATCCATGTTTATCTGCCTTCAGCTGCCTCTATTTTTGGCGCGTATTCCCATGCATTGGCTCTAATTCTTTGTGCATGCAAGCACTCTATTTTGGGCACGTGCTATTTTTAGCATATGCTAAAAATAGTGTTTTTTTCCAATTCACCCAATTTTCATCTAGAACACTTTATTTTTAGCGAAGTGCTAAAAATAGCAAAACGCTAAAAATAGACTTTTTGCCAAAAATAGCCAATTTACCCAAAAATACCTTTGTTCAATCTTGCATGAAAAAATATGGTAATAGGACCCAACTACATTGCATGGATACGCCCAAGACCCCCTCGAATCCCCTTTGATACGTATCGGAAACGGATACGATACGGATACGTGTGGGATACGTCACGGATACATACAGACGTATCTCGTGACGTATCCCGTACGTATCAGGCACGTATCCTGCAGTAAATACGTCTTTTTAAGTTTTATTTCATTTTATTTTTATTTTTTGACTTTTCTACTCCCTAAAACCGAACCCTAAACACTAAATTTCAAGTTTCGTTCGTATTCATGTTGACTTTTCTACTCCCTAGTATATTTTTCAAATTTCAAGTTTTGTTCGTATTCATGTTGACATGATATTCGTATATCATATGTATGGCAGCCACATGATCAATAAAAATGCAAAGTCTTAAGTATATTGAATGTTTTGAACATTGATTCAAGTTTTGTATTACTATTTCAGTTTTTTATGGACTAAAAAATGAGTAAAATGAGTAGATGTACATAAAAAATTAAAAATATATATATATATATATATATATATATATATATAATTTATTTTTATAATTTTTAATATATATGTATGGGCGTATCCAAGGCGTATCGTATCCGTATCCAAACCGATACTCATATCCGTATCTCGGCAACGTAGACCGGACTAGTTTCAATTCCAAAGTCTCAATAGACAAGATGAATATAAGATATTTCAGACATGGAGTGAGAGTGGGAATGGCCCTAATGAATATACTACTTGGAGCACCAGATATTGTGCATGTTAATCAGACATGGGTACCCTGCTAGCCATGATCATCGATGATGAAAAGATACCTAATCTAGCTGGAGTTCTAGATTTTAACCTCTTCAACAATCTTGTGAGTGTCATGGAGAAGAAGGACAATTTCTATATGATGTCTTACTTGCTTGATGTCATGTGTGCAATCCAACAATTTGTGGAACCCCGATTAGTCATGACAAGACAGACATATAGTCCCCATGGTCTTTAGCAATATGCACATGCATAACTATAGGAAGAACATGGAGGTGATTTGTAATAACTACTACCCTATGATCTTCAATGCCATACATGACACATCACTTCATAGATAAGATAAGATAAATATATCAATGTCTAATGAATGACCACAAAAGTAGGTCAATGAGACTACAACCAAAACAATATACAAAGTGCGAGAAAGGGGGACAACTCAAAACGAGTTCCCAAAAATAGAAAAAATGAGAAAACACAACTCATAGAGAGAATGGGGAGATTTCAAGTGTTACCCAAACGTGCGGTGATAAGCATAGAGGGGATTCTCACTATCCCTTTTAGACTACCCAAATATGTTTTAGACAAGCTAGGCTGATTAGAGGAGATTGTATATCACTTTGTCCATGGCATCAATCATGTGGCAAAGGAACAAAATAAGAAAAATTCTACTTATTCTCTTCCTTTCTCAGAGGTTCTGTAATGTCCCTCTTTTTTGAAGAGTTTGATCGAAGACCTTTGGCCCTTTTTGTCATGCCTTATTCCGCTAAAGGGTGAGTTCAAGGGCGACTTAGGTTTATTAATTTTATTATATCGTGCGTAAAATAATATAAATTATCATTAAAAGCACATATAATGAATTAATAGACTTAATAAGTGACTTGACTTAGGAAAATACATGGGAATAAATTAATAAATTATTTAATATGCTTTCCTAGGCAAAAAGTGTGACTTGCTTTGGGATGTGTTTAAATAAGTCAAAAAAGTGCGACTTGCCTTGGGAATGGAGAACATTAATTAAAAATAAATTATATTCCTTGGGAAAAGTGCGACTTGTATTTTGGAAGGGTTTTTTGACTTATAAGGGAAAAGTGTGACTTGTGTCCAGGCATTCAAATTATTATTATTTTTCTTCCGACGATTGGCTCAAGCTTTGCGAGATAAATCCAAGGACGAAAACCCTCTGGATTATTCCTCTTGTGGACGGAAACCCCAGGAGAAGTGAGAGGAGTTTCTATTCAGGGAACTTCATTGTATTCACAAGTTATTTATCATTTAGCAATATCAGAAAGAGAAATAAATTGCAGCAGTGAGCATTCAAACAACTTCCAGAGTGGGGCGACTTATTCTACAGTTGTTTTATGCAGTATCTGAGGTATTTTTCATGCTAGTTTATTATTGTATCTTTCAGCCACAAATATATATCAAATCAATTTGGTTTGAATAAATTATGACAGGGTTTTGGGCAATATTTTGTTATCAATCCATTTGCAGACTTCTGGTTGTTTTGCCGTAAATATTTGCCATTATAAATCAATATTAAATTCACGCTGAATTATTTGTGAAGAAATCTGCCTGTTTAAACCCTAGGCGCATTTTCTGTATTTATCCGGCTTGCAGGGTTTGTTTTATTTAATTTGTTGGTGCAGTATGAGAATGGTGTTCTATGGTTTCTTTTGACATTACCAAGTATAGTTCCAAGCCTGAACAATCTATATAAAAAAATTAGGCAAAGGGGTTTGGGATCTTTCAAAGTGGTATCAGAGCAGTGTATCCTCCTAGCCTGTGTGGGAAGGAAGCAAAGAGTATTAAAAAAGATTAGCTTTGAATGCAGCATAGAGAGGTTAGTTCACACGAGATACTACACTGCAAGTGGGCATGACTCGAGAAAGTGGTATTGTAGGAGGTGACAAGAATGGATTTTATGGGTGATAGACAAGAGAGTCCTCCTTGGGATGAGCATGCAAATCCAGATAGAGACTTCATTAGGGATATGGCAGCCACTCAAAGGCAGTTGTTACAGACTATGGAGCGCATGGGCTCTACCTTGGACAGGTTGGCATTGGATAGGCTGCGGGACAGACATGGCAGAAGGGATAGATCCATATCAGTTGCCAGTGGTTACAGGGATCACAACAGATCACCTTCAGAAATTGGAAGTGTTAGGGGATCGCCATGCCGTGAGAGGAGGCACACCCATACAGATGAGAGGACTACGCGAGGATGCAGATAGATAGCCTATGCAGCCTAACTAACTTCTACCCAGAGATGATACACGAGAGATTGAGGTGCGGTGGGAAGAAGTAGCTTTTCCAGATACTATTATGATGCAGTGAATGATGAGTGGAGTTTGCCACAGCATGTGAGGGATGTCTTTCCCCTCCCGCAGTATTGTGATTAGAGGAGAGATAGCATGAGGTCCTTGGACAGACACGAGGCCTAGAGTGCAGCAGAATAGGAATTTGCAGTTACCAATAAGGTAACCCTCTCCACTTTTGATGGTAGCAGAAAGATCAGTGCCAGGACTTGGATTCACAAGCTCGACACCTATCTTACCCTCAAACCAATGAGAGAACAAGAGGCTATACAGTTCGCTACTTTATACCTTAAGGGGGTGGCTTATGATTGGTGGCACCATGGGTTAGTTACTTACGAATTATGATCTTCTACGATCATACAGGGACTTCAGCGAGAGGTTGATTGCGAGATTTGATCGCAAGGATGTGGAGCTTTATTACAGGGACTTGGCACAACTCCAACAGAGTGGACACGTTGATTCATACATCAATGAATTTCAGCGTATAGCAGTTATGGTTCCAGAGATGCCCGAGAAGAGGGTAGTGATGCTATTCATAGAGGGCCTTCATGACAAGGATGAGAGGATTGGTCAAGGCTCTTAAGCCTAGGATGTTGCATGATGCCATCCAGACGGCATTGGACTTGGACACATCCCCCACTTCTTATCAGCCCAATAAGAAGTTTCCCACGAGCTCCAAGCCATTTCAGCGCTCTACTATTCAGCAAAAGAGTGCACCACCTCCTAAGGTGGATCAAGAAACTCGTAATGAGTTGAGGAGGAAGAAGCTTTGCTTTCATTGCAAAGATCATTGGGAGCCTGGACATTGTTGCCTTGGTAAAGGCAAGGTGCATCTCATTGAGGTGATTTCAGATGAGGATGATGACCACTCGCCGGATACAGATGCAGAGGGTGAGGACAACGGCCATGATGCATGGGGAGCAGCCCCAAGTAGAGCTTGGAGAGAGTGAGGCATTGGATTCATCCAATGTCACTATTGCTACACTCTCAGGAGTTCCTAGGTACCATCCCTTTCTTTGAAGGAGTGCTTAAGGGACAATGGATTGTTTGTTTGGTTGACAGTGGAGCTACGCACAACTTCATTGATGAGGGGTTGGCTGTGAAGCGAGGATTACGCAGTTGAGGATTTTGAGGGGTTTAGTGTACAAGTAGCAGATGGGTTTGTTATTAGTTGCACTAAGAGGATTCTCGCGGCTTAGTATTCAGATGGGGGACTACACATTGACCGATGACTTCTATGTTATTGGACTTGGTGAGATTGATACAGTCTTGGGTATTCAGTGGTTGCAGTCCCTTGGCAGATATGTGCAGGACTTCCGGAGAATGGAGTTGGAGTTTATGGTGGATAGGAAGAAGATTGTGCTTCGGGCTCTTTTTGACGGTGGGCCTAGAGTTGTTTCAGCACACAAGATGGAATCTATAGTCAGACATGGAGAGGTTGCATGGGCAGCCCAATGTTTCATTTCATCCAAACCTTCTTCAAATAGTGAGCAGCCCTTTCATATAGACATCCAGTCCATATTGGATAAGCACGGCCAGTGTTTGGTGACATTCCTCCAGGTAGACCACCAAATAGAGGGTTTGAGCATGTTATAGAGCTTGAGGAGGGTGCTAAACTTGTGATGACTACGCCTTATCGCCATCCTAAGACATATAAGGATGAGATAGAGAAGGCCATTAGAGAGCTCTTGGAGATGGGACACATCCGTCCTAGTTCTAGTCTAGTCCCTTTGCTTTTTGGTTGTTTTGGGTGAAGAAGGATGGGACCATGAGGATGTGCATTGACTACCGTGCACTAAACAAGAAAACCATAAAGAACAGGTATCCTATTCCTCGCATAGATGAGCTTTTAGACGAGTTGCATGGAGCTATCTATTTTTCGAAGATTGATCTTCGATCAGGATACCATAGTAAATTCGCAATCGGGATGAGGACATTCACAAGACAACCTTCAATAAACCTTCTAAAGAGGTCACTATGAGTTCTTGTTGATGACATTTGGACTCACGATGCAAGCTACCCTTAGAAATCATACTCTATGCACTAAACAAGAAAACCATAATAAGTATCTTATTCCTCGAAACATAGATGAGATTTTAATGAACCTTGAATTAGTCGAGTATGGAGCTATCTATTTTTGAAGATTGATCTTCGATCGAAAGGTACCATCGGATTCACGTTTTGTAATGTCCCCATTTCAGAAGATCCTTAGCCTATACTTCCCCGTAGGCTTTGGGATGTTGCAAGGGGAACATTTTAATTAATTAAATATTATTGCCTAAAGCAAAAATTATTTAATTATGAAGATTATTTAATTTAATTCCCAAAATATAAAAATTAAATGGGAATTAATTAAATAAATATTTAGGTGCCTTTTATTGATAAAATCACCCTTTGAAAAGGGGACGCTGCCACACCTAGGAAAACAAACTGCTTTCATTTAATAACTTTCCTCTCCTAGGGATTTCGTATTTTGTGCCTCCTTGCTTATAAAAGGAGCACTAGGATCATTATTATTATTATGTTATGATGAAATTAATTTGATACTCCATGCTTGGAGTTGGGATGCATGCCCATTGATGTTCTCTCTCTCTTGCGTGGGAGGTGGTATTGAGCTGGTTTTGAGATACAACTGAAGTATTTATTTGTGAGATCCATGTTTGTGGCTTTGGCACACATTTTGGTTAAACTTGCAAGCGAAAATCTGCCTTTTTCTACTGTAGCGAATCATTGTAGCGTCGTCACTGTAGCAGCTAGGTTTTTATGATTAAATCAAAGTGTTATTGATATGTGTGAGCTATTTTGTATGTGATAACTAAGGTAAAATCGACCAGCTGGAGTTAGGTTATTCCTTGAAGTGAAGTAACTGAGATCTATGCATATTTTGTGTATTTGATGTATGAAATTCATTCCAGTTGCAGCGATTTGCATTATGGTGATTTAGGGACTGATTTAAATGCAATTTTCTATGTGATTCGATTGGCTGGTTGTATGATTGTGATCTCTTGTTTAAATGCATTGTGAAGTGGTACGACTTGGGTTTATAACTCCTATATTGCAGCGACCTATGCCTGAGTAGTTGTGGACTGTTTGTGAATGATAAATAACCAGATCTCTGTATGCTCATGTGCAGCGACAATCTGGGCATTGTTGGGTAACTCTCTTGGGCCATTTTTGAAGTAATTCGATTAGTAATTGCTCCCTTGCATACAATACTCCCTATGCTGTTTGTGGACCATTTGCTTACTTCATTTGGGATGGATAGATCAAGTTTAAATGCATGATGTTATTTCCTTTGACAACAATTTATCATGGGCAATAATTATGCAAGCTGATTCCTTAGTCTCTTAATTGCATTATGAAAGGGATCGGCCTGTATATTTAGAAACTGAATTTCGGTGTGTTTGTTGTTCTTTCCTGCCCGACAAATGGACTCTTATTCTTCTTCTAACCAGCTGACTTCCTCAGGTTGATAATTCAATATTCTGATGCATGTAAATTGAGTTATATGTCCAGCAACTTGTAATGCTGGTTTGTTAGTCACCGTGACTTCATATGGTGTGCTAGGATCTGATTTGGGGTTTGTAGTAAGGTGTTGTTCCTTCCTCGGAGCCATCAACTTATTTGAAAGCAAATATTGAAGGATATTAATGTATATTTGAGCTCCATGTATCCCAAAGAGAGATTGATAGTATGTGATGCAAGATGAATTGAATTTCTAGCAAAGATCCACATGTGGCTTGTCTAAATAATCATACCTTGAGAGCTAAGCACATTTTGGTTTCGGTTTTCCATGATAAAGAGTGGAATTTTGTATTGTTTGCTTTTAGGAGAATACTGTGATCAGATTTCTATTGCAGCAGTATATATTCACTCTCCCGGCAGAATTGCGGAATTTTAGTGGATGAGTTAAAGCCTTTAAACCCTTACCCTCGGGTTTATTGAGTCATTTACTCAACCAGTATAAGTAGTTTGTTGTGTTGAGAAAATTGATTGATGCATTGAAGAGTTGGTTGTTTGCTATCTATTTTCAAGATTGATCCAGGATCGGGATATTACACGTCGTGTTCGGGATGAGGACATTCACAAGACAGCCTTCAAGTGTCACTATGGGCACTATGAGTTCTTGGTGATGCCATTTGGACTCACCAATGCACCTGCTACATTTCAGTCATGTATGAACCATCTCTTCAACAAGCAGTTGAGGAAGTTTGTGTTGGTCTTCTTTGATGATATTTTGATATATAGCATGACATGGGATGAGCATTTGAGGCATCTTGATGAGGTACTTAGCATAATGGAGACTCAGTCTTTATTTGCTAAGATGTCCAAGTGCGAATTTGGACTTACTGAGATATTGTATCTTGGGCACGTCATTGGGGCCAATGGGGTCAAGGTTCATCAGGAGAAGATACAGGCAATGCAGGATTGGCCACCACCCAGGAATATCTCTGATTTGCGTGGATTCTTGGGGCTATGTGGTTATTACAAGAGGTTCGTGAAGGGCTATTCTTAGCTGGTAGCTCCGTTGACAAATCTTACACGAAGGGGGCATTCAAATGGACAGATGAGGCATAGGTAATATTTGAGAGGCTCAAGGTAACTATGAGCACCTGTCCAGTTTTGGCTCTTCCAAATTTCTCACGACCCTTCATTTTGGAATGTGATGCTTCGGGATTGGGGATTGGTGCAGTTCTTATGCAGGATCGCCATCCTATTGCCTACGAGAGTAGGAAGTTGAGAGATAATGAGAGGTTGTACTCCACCTATGATAAGGAGATGCTTGCCATTATGCATGCTTTGGCAAAGTTCAGACAGTACTTAGTAGGTGGGAAATTTGTGGTGAGGACCGACCACAACAACTGAAATATTTCCTGGAACAGAAGGAGCTCAATGAGAGGCAACAAAAATGGGTCAGCAGAATCCAAGCATATGATTTTGACATTGAGTATGTCAAGGGGACGAAGAATATAGTGGCTGATGCACTTTCCAGGAAACCCCATCTCGCTGCCCTATGTTCTTTGAGCGAGATTTCAGCAGATTGGAAATCTCAACTGTTAGTTGAGTATTCCAAAAATATGTGGGCATGTGACATTATGGATGGAAAAATTCAGGATGGCCGATATAAGGTAATAGCTGATTTGATTTTGTATAAGGGCAGAATTTACCTAGTTCTTGAATTTGAGCTTAAGGAGAAGATTATGCATGCCTTCCATGATGCACCACTTGTAGGACATCTAGGTACTTTAAAACATACAGCAGATTAGAGAGAGATTCTCTTAGAAGGGTCTCAAGGATGATGTCTTGCGTCATATCCGTGAGTGTATGACTTGTAAATAGAACAAGTCAAAGCATACTTTCCCAGATGAGGTTTGTTACATCCAGCCATTCCGATTTCGGAGTAGAAGTGGTAGAGTATTTCGGTGGATTTCATTACAAGTCTTCCCGTGTAGTGCAAGGGAATGATTTCATTACAGCCATTGTCGATTCCAGAGCAGAAGTGGGAGAGTATTTCGATGGATTTCATTACAGGTCTTCCCGTAGTGCAAGGGAATGATCGCATTTATGCGGTAGTTGACCGGTTGACAAAATATGCACACTTTTTTGCCGTCCCTACCAGCTTTAAGGCACCACATGTGGCTGATTTGTTCTTCCGTCAGGTATTCAGGTTGCATGGACTTCCGAAGAACATCGTCAGTGATCGGGATAACAGGTTTTTGAGCATATTTTGGCAGAACTTTTCCGTTTGGTTCACACTGAGTTGACTCGAGCACTAGTTATCACCCTCAAACTGATGGGCAACGATGGAGATTGTGAACAAGTGGATAGAGGGTTATCTGCGTAACTATGTTGCAGGACAGCAGAAGGCATGGGTAAAGTGGCTATATTTATGTGAGTATTGCTATAACACTACTTACCATATGTCTATTGGTATGACTCCATTCCGAGCATTGTATGGATATGATGCAAGATCTTTTGTTGATTTGGCTTTTGGGGACAGTAGAGCTCCCAAGGCTCAAGAGAGTTTACAAGATAGTCAAGACATCCTTAAGGTACTTAAGGATAATATTCAGGGCCCAAAATCAGCAGAAGATGTATGCAGATAGGCACAGGGTAGAGAGGGCATTTGAGGTAGGAGACATGGTATTTCTGTGTCTTCAGCCATACAGACAGAGCACTCTCAAGAAGAGTGGAGCTGAAAAGCTCAAGCCTCGATTCTATGGACCATACAGGGTGCTGAGGAGAGTTGGTGAGGTAGCATATGAGCTAGAATTACCTTCTGAGAGTAAGATACACAATGTCTTTCATGTATCTTGCTTGAAAAAGGCTTTGGGGCAACACATTGTTTCTTCTGCAGAGTTACCACCTTTGGATGAGGAAGGGAGGTTGGATTTAGTGCCAGAGGAGATCTTGGATAGCCGAGAGAGGAGATTGAGGAATAGAGTTATTCAAGAGTTCCTGGTGAGGTGGAAAGAGTTGCCAATAGAGGATGCTACATGGGAAGGTGAGTCTATATTACAACATCCAGCCTTGCAGGTTGCTTGGGGACAAGCAATCTCGGGAAGGGAGGACTGTAATGTCCCTCTTTCTCGAATAGTTTGATCGAAGACCTTTGGCCCTTTTGTCTACCCGATGGCCAAAGGGTGAGTTCAAGGGTGACTTAGGTTTATTAATTTTATTATATCGTGCTTAAAATAAAATAAATTATCATTAAAAGCACATATAATGAATTAATAGACTTAATAAGTGACTTCGACTTAGGAAAGTACATGGGAATAAATTAATAAATTATTTAATGTGCTTTCTTAGGCAAAAAGTGTGACTTGCTTTGGGATGTGATTAAATAAGCCAAAAGTGCGACTTGCCTTGGGAATGGAGAAAATTAATTAAAAATAAATTATATTCCTTGGGAAAAGTGTGACTTGCATTTTGGAAGGGTTTTTGGCTTATAAGGGAAAAGTGTGACTTGTGCCAGGGCATTCCAGATTATTATTATTTTTCTTCCCGACAGTTGGCACAAGCTTTGCAGATAAATCCAAGGACGAAAACCCTCTGGATTATTCCTCTTGTGGACGGAAACCCCAGGAGAAGTGAGGAGTTTCTATTCAGGGAACTTCATTGTATTCACAAGTTATTTATCATTCCAGTAGTATCAGAAAGAGAAATAAATTGCAGCAGTGAGCATTCAGACAACTTCCAGAGTGGGGCGACTTATTCTACAGTTGTTTTATGCAGTATCTGAGGTATTTTTCATGCTAGTTTATTATTGTATCTACCAGCCACAAATATATATCAAATCAATTTGGTTTGAATAAATTACGGCAGGGTTTTGGGCAATATTTATTATCAATCCATTTGTAGACTTCTGGTTGTTTTGCCGTAAATATTTGCTATTATAAATCAATATTAAATTCACGGCTGAATTATTTGCGAAGAAATTTGCCTGATTAAACCCTAGGCACATTTTCTGTATTTATCCGGCTTGCAGGGTTTGTTTTATTTAATTTGTTGGTGCAGTATGAGAATGGTGTTCTATGGTTTCTTTTGACATTACCAGTATAGTTCCAAGCCTAAGCAATCTATAAATATATATATTCAGAAAAGGGGTTTGGGATCTTTCGGTGTTTAGCGGTCTTAACTCGATTGGAAAAAGGCCAAGAGAATAGTATCCCATAGGACATCATTCCACTTAGACTATCATACTCTAAGGACTTTTAAACTCGGCTAAAAGAGTGGGACATTCTGTAAACACACTCCTAGCATGGCCACTTACAACTACAAACATCAGCCCCACAAGGATGACCTGGTTTATAAGGATGAGGTCAATGATCAAGTGGTGGCCATTTATATGAGAAATTTCAAAGTTACTTATGCACCTATTGGGCAATAGGCTAGAGTTGGTGGATTAGAAGTTAGGCCAGGAGAAGTAGAAGTATAGAGGGAATAAGAGAGAAGATTCAGATGACCAAGGTACTTGAATTAAGACCACTTTAGAAGCTTCTTGTTTGTGTGCCTCCTCCATCAAAAGGAAAAGCTAGTCCTTCTCATTATGTTCCTTCTCCAAGCATACAAATGACAAACCCTACAAGGTTTATTGGGATAGCCACAAGTCCACACATTCCACAAGCAACAAGTCCTATTCTTAGTATTCCTCTTTTGAGTATTGATGCAATTGTACCTCTTATGTCTGTTCCTTTCTTTCTACTTATAAGTAACTACAACATCAATACAACCATTTCTTCTACTTCTTTAATTTATTCTAACGCTCCTCTTCTTGTTGTATCTTCTTCAACTCCAAAATCATCGCGATCTTGTTAGAGGACCTTCTAAGGCTAAGTTGAAGACACCAATGCAGCCTTCTCCTTCTTTTCTTGTCCTTCCTTCAATTTCTCCCCAATTTGGGTGGTCTCTTCATCCACCTTTGCTTCCTGCTATCACACCATATGTTTCCCAAACTTTCTTATTAGACATGCATGTGCCACTCCTTCCAATTCCCTCTTTCTTTCCCATTTCTTCTTTGTAGGCTCCTATGGTCACTCAAAGTTTCATGAGCCATCTCTTGGCCCCTTTGGGACCTATTCAAGCTAAACCAACTTTTCCTTGGACACCACACACCTTACCACAAGTGGTAAGGCCTTCTTCTACCTTGCCTTCCATAACAACAATTGCATCTACTACTTCAGAAGGAACATGGACTCCTCCTGTTGGGAAAAAAGCAATGGCTTCTGCAATGGCATAACTTGAAGACCTAAAGGTGCAACTCAAGTATGATACTCCCACAAGAACCCTCAAGAGGGTCAAAGAGGAAGTTTTCCCAAGGAGCTACTCCTATCTACATGGAAACAAAGGAGGACATTTTGAGGATTTCAAGAAAGCACACACGGGGAAGAAGTCATGGATGTAGACCCCTAGTTAGTTATTGATTCCACTCAGCAGATGATAGATGATTTGGTTAAGAGAATGCATGCTCATCTTGATGTTTTGCATGCTCATAAGCAAGTCGGTGTGTCAAAGAATGCTTTTCCCAATGTGCAAATGTCCTTGAGAACTTTATGAGTTATTAGTTTCTATACGAAGTCATCAAGATGTAGCAGAGCAAGGGTTACAACAGGTACAAGGCCAACAAAAACATATGACCAGGATAAATTCCATGATGGACAAGCTACTAGTTGTCATAAATAGGGTCTTTGTCTCAATGTATTATGAATCAAAAGCCAGGACTTGAATATAGGAAAGATCTGCATGTCTAACATTTTGAAAGAATTAGGTGATTGGATGGCCACAGTGGAAGGATTGCTAACTAGAGCTATGGGGTATATTAGAGAAGAAACCTGAATTATTAGCTGAAGCTTGGATTAACTCTATGTATCAACCACAAGGCAGGTTAATTCAAAATTCCATATTTGAGCAACAATTGCAAGCATTCATTGTTACTCTAAGTGCTACTTGTTCTCAGGCGAGATATGGTTGGGAAGACATCGATATTAGGGCATTGATGAATTTTGCAAATGGAAAAGTGGAGAAAACTTCACTTTTGAATGAAAATGCTAAATCTATCTATAATGTATAAGATAAGTATATTAAATGTCCAACAAATGACCACAAACCTAGGTAGGTCAATGGGACTGTACCATACAATGCAATGAAGAAGCAACAAGGGAACCCAAGAAGGTCTTAGAAAAAGCAAGAAAAAGAGAAGAAGCCTAGGCAAGGGACGGGAGAAAGCAGAAGAAGAGAGTGTACAAAGGGGGAGGGGGTGGAGGGAGGATCCTCAAACCGAGATCCCTCTCAAGCTGTCATCCTTTCGAAGATGGATGGAAAAATGCGGTGATATGTTGATGTTTGGTGTCCGAACTCTGGAAGAGGCTTTGGTACACATACGCCCTGCGAAAAGTCTAGCTCTTTGATTAGGTCGATGAATTGCCTCTATGGGGGGCTCTTGGCCGAGTCTGAGTCAGATGCCTCAGTCCGGGAAATAGCCCCCTAGTCTGAAAAATCTGGTATGGGGTTCTCCACCAGGAGCCCCGCTTAATGCCCCTCTCACAAGGGAGCACAACAAAGTAGGAAGTGATCTCGGCCAAATAGTAGTCTCCTTGGAAGGGGGATGGAGGATCCCAGTGATTCTGTAGAATGATGAAGCTTAAAAGCTTCCTGTAAATAAAGGGCGAGACACCTCTGATCATAATATGTTCGAAGAACCTCATGAACGTTGAGCGTTCACGGAAAAGATAGTGAAACTTCCTCTGATCTCATATTAGATGGGGCATTGATAATGAATGTTCTTTTATCTCGATCTCTCTGGAGGGAGCAAAGTTGGCGAGATCCTTATCGGACCAGTCACCAACTAGTGATTATCTCTCTAGTTCAAGCCTATAGGAGCCAACTCTGAACTAACCCAGAGATATGCGAAGAGCATGCATCCAATGGGAGATATAGGTGGGACGAGTGATCAGTCCATTGTTGATCTCAAGGAAGTGATTGGCGTAGAAGGCCATTTTCGGACGTAGCTCACCTCGGGGTTGGTCCAAGTGATCTGGATAAACTGTCTGTAGATGTCATCCCTGATGATTCTGTGCAGGTCCTGCTTACTCGGCAAAAGGTGTGTGGGAGCATCCATGGAGTAGCTAAATGGGGGGAGACGGTCCATGTTGATCCCAAGGGATCCCAGAGACAGAAACCCCGACATACCAGCACCGAGCACGGTCGCTATGGTCAGATAGAGCAATGGCCTCCGAAGAACGGTAGGCAAGATAGATGTACAATTTGTCTCTGCCATGGAAGAAGGATGGGCCGATCTCGAATGCGGTGCAAGAGTGAGACGAGACCAAAGATGACCTCCAGTCTGAAAGGGTGAGCTCCAAACTCGGCAAGGATGATATTGTGGGGAACAATTTCCTTACACCGATGATCCGTCTGAGCATAAGGATTTGAACTCGCTCAATAGCAGCCCAATCCAACTCGAGAAGGGAGGGACCCCAAACCTCATGAACCATAGAGAACCGTGGGCCTCACAAGAGAATCAGAGAGGGACATCTTGGACAATGTGTCCTGAAAGTGATGGCAAAAGCATTGTCTCTCAAGGATCGCTAGGGAGCCATACCCCTTGTTGATGCGGGGTTGAATAATGGACGTAAACTGAAACAAGGTCCAGAGAAGAGAACTCCCAGATAAGTGTAGGAGCTGGTGATCTCCAGCTCCCCCCTATAGAAGAAATGGAAGTCCGAGGTCTTCAGGCCATTAAAAATCATAACCTTGGTTTTACCAAGGTTAATTCCTTGGGATGTCTATGATCACAGAAAAGGGCTAAGGCATCCAGTTGTCTTTGTAACCCCTCCATAGAAGAAGCCAAAAGAACCACATCGTCTGCGAATAGAAGGATGTAGATCAAAACCTGGTGAAGAAGACAATCATCCCGTTCTGAATATGGTCCCTGAGAAACTCCTCCAACTCATCAATGTAAATACCGAAAGTAGGAGAGAGGGGGCAACCCTGCTTGACCCCAATGGTGCTCCTGATGAAGTCGGAAAGCCCAGCAATAGTACGCAGCGGCCCAAGACCTCCTCATATAACCGAGTGATGGCGGCAAGAAGGGTTTCAGAAATGCCAATGTCTCTAAGTCTGCGGAAAAGAGCTTCCCGTAGAACAAAGTCAAAGACTTTTTGAAAGTCCACAAAGTTAAAAGTACTCATACAACAAGTGCTTAATCTAATGAGACCGCCTATTTTGGACCTAGTTTATATTGAGAATGAGTTCAAAACATGTGTGACTGAACTTCAACATAGTCAAACGCAGTCTACACAAGAAACTTCTAGTGGAACCTAAGTAGAGCTTAAACAAGGAATAAGTAGTAGTTTTCCTATTATTAGGATTTAATATTATTACATCTGTAATCTTAAAAATAGGAAGTATCAACTTTCTTACATGGAAGCTATAGTTATCCTTTAATTAGCCACTCATGAAACATTTTGATTATTTGAGCTATTTTTAACTAGTTATTTTTAAGCCCCATGATGGTGGTAATTTTTGTAACTATACTAGTGGTTTACCCTCTAAGGAGGAAGATTGTTTATAAAGAAAGAACTTGATAGTCCAAGGATTGTTCAGTGAGTGTTTTTCAATTTCTATATATTACTTTCTCAATTGTGTTGCAAAGTTTCTTAGATCTGTTTTGATTGATTAATCATTGTATAATTTTATTTGTCATGAAATTTGTAGATATGCAGAAGCTATTTGCATAGTCATAAATTTGATTAGTTTTACTACTTATAGAGACCTACTTGGCACTATCAAGGTTATAATGTGAACAAACTTGAATACTTAACACCGTAGTTGGAATACTCGTGCAGACCCCCAAAAAAACTTGGCAATATTTGGCCAATACTCGGGAATACTCGACAACTTAAAAATACTCAAATTTCTTTAAAAAAACATAAATTTTAAGCAACACATAGCTACAAAATGTATCAAATGAGCCCATAAAATGTTGGAGAAGTGTTTTCTATTAGATTTGAATACAAATACAATACAAAATCGCATCATCATGTAAATACAACAATCGATGATAAGTAATATGAATTTATGATGATTGACATTGAAAAATATCATCATAAATTTCATATCTACGCAAGTTACAATATACAATAAATTACATTTTCCTCTTCCCAATCTAGAGAAATATTGGGGAGAGGGTCTAGTGCCTCTACTAGTCCCCACACTCGGGTACGTCTCCACGCTCCTCTAGAAGGCTGTGACTCGGCTCGATCCTGGAACTAGATGGTGGTGTTGGTGGCTCCTTTGTTGCATGTTGGAGATCACCTCCAAAGATGTCATCCAATCCAATATCTCCTCGGAGTCTTGCTAGTGCTTCTCCCTCCATAGCCTCCCTCTCAAAAGAAGCAATCTCGTCCTCTGTGAACGCAGGTTTTCCTCTTCGTGCCCAATCCACTCGCTGTATGGATCTATCTCATCCAAATCAATGAGCTCCTTTGATGTGGCCTCAACTTTTCTTGTGCGAAGCCGGAGATTGTATTGCACAAAAACCAAGTCGTTGAGCCTTTTTTGAGTCAACTTGTTGCGCTTCTTCGTGTGAATGGCCTCAAACAAACTCCAGTTGCGTTCACATCCAGAAGTGCTACAAGGTTGAGATAGAATTTTGAGGGCTAACTTTTGAAGATGCGGGGTATTCCCTCCCCAATCCTCCCACCAAGAACCTACAAACAAAATAATCAAAAATTTATAATTAATTAATAAAATCAAATCTGTAACTAATAAGTAACTTGGTAAACATTCTAATTTTTATTACCTGGTGACTGCGTGGATCTCCCTCGAATAGCTAGCACCGAAGAAAAGAGTCTCCCCCTAGCATGTTTGTAACTCTGCAGCTCTAAAATGACGAGGTCCCTCGTCTCAACATCCGGTATCATCCTCTCAATACATGTTGAAAGGCCCTCCATAACCTCTCCATTCACATCTGTGAAGTTGTCGAAGTACTCCATAACCTTTCATTCACATCTGTGAAGCTGTCGGAGTAGAAATACTTGGGGTTGAGGTAGTACCCCGCTGCATGAATAGGTTGGTGGAGTTGATTGTTCCACCTCCGATCAATAATCTCCCAAAAGGGACCATATCTGACAAATCCCCCTGTAATAGTTTTGGATAGACTCTTTGGCCCTATCCATGGCCTCATATATAAACCCCATGGGGTTTTGCTCCCCATCAACCAAACGCAAAACCCTCACCAACGGCTCTGACACCTACACACAAATTAAAATGTAAGATTGCAAACTTACAATACATATTACAAATAAAGTAAAAAAGTGAAAAGTAAAACAATATATTTATAATTTAACAAATTAAAATAAAGGAATGAAATATAAATCGAAGTTTGAAATTACCTTGATGATCTCTATAGCTCTCTTTGCAAAGATATCATCAAAAACTATCTTTGCAACCCTCTCTCCGTCAGCTTTCTTTGAATATTGTGAGTCTAGCCATGTTTGACTCACAAACATTTGTTTCAAAGGTGTCAACAAACTAGAAATACTTTGCAACGTCAAGAAGTTAGTTGCAAACCTTGTGACACCGGATCGAACAAGCTCTTTCCCCTTTGTGTGTTCTCTCATCAAGCTCAAAACCCAAGGGTGATTATATATGTACTTCGTTATGGATCTTGCATCTTCTACAACTGGCCTCACCCAATCAATTTTGCCTATGTCCTCCAAAAGAAGGTCAAGGCAATGAGTTGCACAAGGAGTCCAAAAGAGTGATGGATGTCTCTCCTGTAGTAGTCTCCCAGCTGCCACATATGCTGTTGCATTGTCTATGACAACTTGCACAACATTCTGTACACCAACCTCTAATACAACCTGTCTCTAACATAACACTCAAATTCTTTGCATTTTTATTATGTTAGAGGCATCAATAGACTTTAAAAACACCATCTCACCATTTGAAGCTGCTAAAAAATTAACGAGGGTGCAGTTCCTTCCATCCGTCCACCCATCTGAAAGAATGGTGCATCCGAATTTTTGCCATTGTTTCTTGTGCTCTTCTAGCATGGTAGTGGCATCTGCAATTGCACCCTCAAGTAATTTCCCACTCAAATCTTTTGGAGAGGGTGCCTTGTACCCTTTCCCTGCAACTATCAACGTTGTCACCAAGTACTCCCAGTATGGGCTCTTTGCCACATATCGAACAGGTTGTTGTAGTACCAAAAATTTGCACAAGCTTTATCTACTTCCTCGTGCATATCTTTGTTCCAGGTTGTACCTTCCAATGAAGGTTGTGCTCCAGGTGTGTTCCTTGCCACAAAAAAGCTCGGTATGCCTTTGCTCGAACTCGATGAAGATGCGCCTCTTCGGCTCTTCCGCTTCGTATGCGTGGACCACGAGTAGAGCCCACAATTGTTGCCGCATCATCCTCTAAATCCTCTGCCATTGCAGCCCCAGGTCTAATAGCTTGTGCTATGGCTGCCTTCAGCCTTGCCTTCTCTAGTTTCTTCTCCTCTAACTCTACGCTAGACTCTCTCATCTCTCGCTTTGCCTCTTCCGACACGTTGGGGCAAACCAGTAACATCTCGGCAAACAATACATGAAAGGTGATATTTCAAATGATTGATGCCTCCATTCATTTTTCTGCTACAAAAATTGCAAAAACTTCGTTGTCACTAGCTCCACGTACACCATACTTCCATGCTTTGGAACGGGCATTCGGAGGAATGGTCCCTGCTAGTGATGTTGACCCAGATGTCGAACCTGATGCCAAGCCTGATGTCATTGTTAAGCTCTAATCTGCAACACAATGCACATTTAAAAAATTAGAAAACATAAGCTTAATTTAATTTTTTTAAATGTGCCTGAATAACAAATTTGCGTAAAAAAAAAAATACATTACAAGCATTCAATTTTACATTACATGTATTTAGAATTACAAAACGAATCAATTACAATACACATACATAAAATTTAATTAATTTACAATGAATTTGTGTAAAAAAGAAATACATACCTCTGGCTGCAAATGAGTATAAAAAAATTACAAGCATTCGATTTTACATTACATGTATTTAGAATTACAAAACGAATCAATTACAATACACATACATAAAATTTAACTAGTTTACAATGAATTTGCATAAAAAAAAATACATACCTCTGGCTGCAAATGAGTATAAAAAAATTACAAGCATTCGATTTTACATTACATGTATTTAGAATTACAAAACGAATCGATTACAATACACATACATAAAATTTAACTAATTTACAATGAATTTGCGTAAAAAAATACATACCTCGTCAGCTGCAAAATGAGTATAAAAAATTACAAGCATTCGATTTTACATTACATGTATTTAGAATCACAATATGAATCTATAAAACCTAAATAATATACACAAAATTTGAAAAAACTTCAAAGAATTAAAAAAACTACCTCCAAATGCAATTCTCCAAATTCTCTCTTCGAATTCGCTCCAAAATCCACTCAACACAAGCAATGCAAGCTCAAATGGTTGTGTGAGTGAAAATGAGGGAGTGGAGGGCCTTAAAAAGAGCCAAAACCGTGTAAATGCAACGTTTTTGAGTGTGAAAACCGTGTATGCGTGTAAAAGCAGCGTGGGCGAGTATTTAACACGAACTCGCGAGTTCATTTTGGTGGTTTATGCATTTTTTTTTGCAAGGATATTTGGCGATTACTCAAGGACTCGGCGAGTAGCCTACAAGTTTTCCAACTATGTTTAACACTATAATGACCAAAAAATATACTTAGCACTATAAGACATTGTTAAGACTTAGTGATGCAATATTATCTACACCATGTCAAAAATCATTTGAAACATATTCAAAAAGCTCCCAAGCATTCCATTGAGAATAGCTATGTTTTGATCTACTTTAATTTCATTTTTGCATTTTTTTTTCATTTTATCTTCCTATGGTATGCCTTATCAAAATATTTTACCTATAGAAGGCTATATAAGAAAGTCAATATCACTTTATAACAAGTGAAGCACACAAGAAGTTTCAGATCCATATTGTCAAAGGTTAAGGTTTGAAGGATTGAAGTCAAGACTGTAGAAATTAGTTCATGACCATATAATAGTTATAACTTATATAGTCTTGTCCCTTAGCAGTTCCAAGATTGGTAGTGGTACCAAATAATTTGTAGTCTTTGATCTGCATGTTTATCTATGTTGCACATTTGGATCATTCCTTCTCTTTCCTCTATAGTTATGTTTCTCTCCGCTCTTGTGTATTTTCAAGAAATTACTTCATGTTTATCAAATGTTACAAGTTTGAACACATAATTCTAATTATGAATGGTTAATTTGGAAGGTAATTGATCAGAAGTTAATATTTGTTTGCAAAGGAAACAAACATTTTTGTCTATGACATGCAGTTTACAGAATGTCATCATGATTGCGTTAACTAAACCATAAATGTTTACTCAGTTATGAAACTATGTGGAGCTTGTTGATTCATTCTCTATTCGCAAATTGACAAGACAAGTACTTTGTGAATCTTACAAACCCCGAATTACTGAAGAAAGGACACTACGTGGAAGCTATTGATTAGTTTGCAATTACATCTTCAAAACACTTATTGAAAACATTATAAGTGTGGCATAGTGAAACCACGGGGGTTCATTAACTAAGTGATATCTTATCACATCCGTTCATATTGGGCTATTAAAAATGGAAAAAAATACCAATATACCGGTATGTAAATGGGGATGAAAGGGTTTAATTTTTTAGCATTTCGAATTAGGTATTGGGGTCGGGTAGAGAGGCGAGAGCTGGGAGGAGAGGCAGAGCAGGTTTCTCATCGTGTTTGAAGACCTCTAATCCTCTAGACAGGAACAAGATCTGGGCACCCATTTCAATCACTTGTTGGACCGAGCACTGGGCATTTGAAGCTTGCAAGTGGTGGTAAAGAGAGACCGGTTTGGATAGAAAAATGCCCTAGATTCATTGCAAGAAATGTCTACATCTTTCTAGCTCTTCCAACCCATCTAGCCGATAAAGAAGAAAAGCTCTCGACCTGTTGCATGCGATCTTATGAGGTTTTTTACATCTAACGTTTTTTCAATTTTTTTTTCAAATCCTCAAAATTTATGTAGTAATCGCTTACATCATTTTATGTCTAATATGCATATGCAGTGAAGACCTTATATGTATTCAATAATAACTAAAACATATTATCTTGTTGGATCAAGCAAGATGAGAAGAACATACACAAGACAATCCACGAAAAAATAATTAAAATCCTAATTTTGAGATTTGTCTGTTTGCAGTGTAAAAACTTGGGAGCTTCTGCTGGATTCAACTGCTTAAATTAACTGAAGCTGGATCCAGTAAATGGATCTGAAACGCTGGACGATAGTAAATTCATGCAATTGAATCCAGAAGAAACTCACACATAATTCAAACCCTTTCCTGATAGAAACTAAAGAGCTTTAGCTAGCTCAAAAGTGCCAGTGCCATGTAGGGGTCAGAATATAAGGAAACAAAAGCTAATGCTAGTTAAGAAAAGCTTCGGAAAGAATGCGAGAAACCACTGCTCTATCTGTAATCAGTTTCTTGAAGAGAAATTTCATCAGCGTGCCAGCCCTTTTAAAAGTTAGTTTTTGCCTAATTTTTTTAAATGATTCTATCTTATGTTAAACTCCTGAAACCTCTCCAGCCAGAGTGGCTATGAAAATTCAAATGACCCCAAAATTTAGCAGCCTAATGTGACCCTCCTCAAACCAAAAAAGTGCAGAGACTGTTTGTCTTCAGAATATAATCACACCGTCCAGAAAATTTTCTATGTTAATTGTTGAAATATTTCAAGTTATAGACTTACAGAAATGTCACTGTATGTATCTGATCAAGTAGCTTATTGAGGATAATGTTCCTCAAACTTCAAACCACTTCAAGAAAACTTGATATAAATGTTACCTCTCATTTGCAAATAATAATAGTTCCATAGAGACAAATTAGAATATAGGTCATAAGATCACTAACTTTCAAGTCAGTCACATGCAGGGTAATACTGTGGTGATGGCAACAAACTTATAAATTGATTGATTGTTGTTACTGTATTTTTAACTGCAAGATCTATGAAGCTGTCAGGATTGTTTACTTCATGAGAACCCTTTGGAAACCCAACTAGTGCTCTTATAGCTATAAATTGCTTACTCACTCCTGCACACCTGAAAACAAAGGCCTCAATCAGAAGATGCACTCTAATTGGAATAATGATTCTAATAAAGAAAATGCTTTACCAGTGGCACCCTGCACATTCCATATATGGGAGTGACATCAATTTTTTGATGAAGTTTTTATAAGTATCATTGTCAACAAAAATGTTAGAGCTACATCCTCTTTCCACTCTCACAACCTTTGGCTCATAAGATAGTGTTGGCTAGATTTTCTGCATAGCTGAAAACCTAGGCAGTCATGAGATAAATCTCCCTCATTTACCGGTGAGGCTCCCGTGTCAGATTTGTCAATAAAAATATGCTAGTATCTATATGGGGTTTTACTTTAACTATTCAGCTCATGAACCATAGCTGTATAGCTGCACAAGTAAGCAGCTATTTAAGAAAGGAAATATTTATAGAAGAAAGAAATAATAAAACACAGGGAAGAAATAGGGAAGATGTGCAACCCAATCAATAGATAATAGAGTTGATTGCATGCACATAGAAGAAACCAATAGATATCAACACATAAAATTATAAGCAAAGGCAACTCCAGATCTAGATCTAAAATAACACAAAGTTTATTAAAAGATCTAAGATAGAAAGCTAGAAACAAAATGCACTATGACACAAAGTTCTCCGGAAACCTACTCCTTTATATTCCTTTGCTTCAAGTGGCTATCAGGGGTTTCAGCACAAAGTCTGGAACACAAGAATGTTGCTTACAAATTTTGATCCTTAACCCAAAGGTTCTTCCTCTACTTATAGAATGTAGAGGGGCAATTACAAGTTGGAAGCTTTTAGTTGAACTGACACATGTGGGAATGAAATTCCTCTTTGCATGACATGCATGATTTGCAATCGAAGATAGAACCTTCTATTTTGCACGTCTGCCACCTATCTCCAAGTAGTTGACTCCTTCAAGTAATGGCTTTTAAACCAATCACTTAAGTTGTATAATTTAATTGATCGCTCAATTATTTTGTCGGAGGAAATAAGAGAAAGAAGAAGAAAGAGGAAAGCTGCAGTCTTGTCCTTTTTCATATTCTGCATGCAGCTGATTCTTTTGCCTTTGATTCTCACCAAACTAAATCAGAAGCAATTTGGATCTAGAAGCGGCTGGATTTGTAATTCTTTTATTCTCACCAAACTAAATCTGGAAACGGCTAGATCTGGAAGCGGCCTTCGCCTTGTTTTCTCTTTTATCCTTAAAGCTTTTGTAGTTCTTCTCCTGTACATGCATCAGTGCAATGTTTGCCATAAATAACTTCTCATTTTTATTTTTAATTGAATATGAGCAATTAAAAATTCTAGAAAGCACTCCAAGTGAATGCAAATTCAATGAAGGCTTCAACTGGAAGTTTGGGAGAATTTGCACAAGATCCTGGAAGAAATTTTCCACACACTGACTTCTACACGGGCTGCATCAGAAACAAGAGGATGAATTTTTATCGAAAGCTTTTGTAATTATGAGATCTCGGATCACTTCTACACGGGCTGCATCAGAAACAAGAGGATGAATTTTTGTCGGAAGCTTTTGCAATTATGAGATCTGGATCTGAATCTGGATCTGGATCTGGGCCTGGATTTGTGTCTCCGATGTCAAGCAAATCTGGAAGTAATGCATGATTCCGCTGAGCTTTCTCGTTCATCCCGCTTTGCCATGGTTGGAGCAATCTTTGTCTGAACAATTCTTTTTCTCTTTATTCGGGCCGGAATTCTTCACAACCGTGCAGATCTGGATAATTCTTCAGATTCGGAGGATATGTTCAATGTATTGGACATTGATTTAAGCTCCCTTTCTCTTATAAAAGCACTGTGATGAATTCCTGTAATTAATAAAGACAGATGGCAACCGGAATATGAACAGTGAATTTAAATCATAAAATCTGCATATATCAAGCCTGCTGCCCCAAAATTTGATGTTTTATTTGCATGCAAAGCAAGCATGAATTTTACCAACTTCACTTGAGCACCTATACCACTATGCAGACAATTATTCAGACACAAATCAACCTCCTTCAACCTTGGCGCCAAATTTGGAAGCTTCCAACATTAATTACACCTTTTGAGCAAAATTCCTCTTCAAATGGGGCGCACTTTTTGTCTGGGCTGCACTTCTCTGCTTTTGAATTAATTAATTCATCCTTATGGCAGCCCCTGCTTATATAATCCTCATAATTCTATAATTAATTAATGTCTTTCCTATTCCTGGCAATTAATTAATTATTTAATAAGCTTTCCTCTTCAAATGGGGCGCCTATTTTGTGCATGCTTATGGCTGCCATTAAATAAATTAAATTTATTTAATTTTAGATTTTGCTTCCAGTTAACTCAAGCCTCACAGTATGCTTTGACCTTAGCCACTGAAAATAGGAATTAATTAAATCATTTAATACTTAAAAAAATATTATTTCTCTCCCAAATGGGGTGCACTTTTTGACATGAAGGGGCTGCATTAAATAAATAATATTTATTTAATTTTAGAACTGTCTATTTCCAACTTCCTTTTGTCCACTTTCTTTGTTGACTTTTCCACAAGCTTGGGCGCCAAAATTGGGTGAATAAATATTAATAAATATTATTAAATGCATTATTATTCACCCAAGGTGGGTCGCACTTTTTGGCAAGGGTGAATTCTATTTTTAAAAGCCAATTAACAATGGGATTATTCACCCTGCACCGCAGCTCCAAAAATCCCATGATCCACTTAAGTTGTTTGACTTTCATAATGGAATTATTTACCCTGCAAGGCAGGAAATAAAATCCCATCAATGCCTTAAGTGATTTTTCTTTTATTTCACAATGGGAATTTTTACCCTGCAAGGTAGGTAAGAAATTCCCGCCTGCCTGCTGCCTCTAATTTTTCCATTGTGACTTAAGTGGCGTTGCTTCCATGGGAAAAAGTACCTGCCAGGCAGATACAAAATTCCCACCTACTGCCCTGTTTCCAAAAATCTCATGATTCACTTCAAACCCTCTTTTTCCAAAAATGCAGCCAGCCCAGAAGAAGTTTTTTGGTGCACGACTTCGTCTTTTCGAGAGAACCAGACCTCCGATGGCGAATTCCTTCTGGCACAACGTGCATAGGTGATCTCCAGATACTCCAGGAAAAGAATCAGACCAAACCGGCAAAGGAATTGATCCAAAGAAATTTCACAGAAAACGAAACTGGGAAAACACAAAACGTTGTCGAGAAGTCATGAATAAAGCCCAAGAATTCATTCTTGGTTAAAACTCTATTGGTATATGGGAATAATGATATGTACGATCACAACAGAGTTAAACCGGAGCACAAATTGCCTCAAACGGGGCTCAAAATAATTAAATACAAATTTCCCGCAGGCAAACCCTAACGACAGAATAAAACAATTTTGGGCATCTGGGTATTTGTCGAAAATGGCTTATATGGCTCCTTGGGAATATCTTGACACATTACAGGAACTTTCTGGCAATAAAAACACAAAACGACCCATTATTTTAAAAGTACGAAATTTTTTACATGGGGTAGTCTCAGATTTCAGGGTGAAATCTAGGGACACCAGTATGAATAGACAGTGGTTGAGTTCAGGCATGAATCTAACTTCAAATCCTGCTCATTCCATCATTTGAATTGGAAGGTATCAGTATCAATTTTCATTTTCTAGCATTATGTTACTTCATAGCGTCCTAGAATGATACATTTATCTTTTCAGCAAGCTGATAATAGGACTCAGAAGCAGGAATCCAAAATACATGTTCTCAAACATCTGGAGCTCCATTCACTGGAAATATCTCATCTGGTTAGTAACAGAGGTTATTCAACAGATTATCAATATTATCACCTGGTGGAGTACTGTAATTGGCAAATTTAAGATATCATATCTCACGAGTGAAGTCTCCACCCTCTTCCCAAGAAATCTCATCATTCTCTCGTCCATATTTTTGTTCAGTCATCACCCCAATTAACAAAATAATCATATTGCGCATACAACCCATTAAACCCTGAATTTGTTGCAATAATCAGCTATAAACCATATGCAGGGAGCAAAGTATCAATAGTAAATCAAACATTTAAAAACAAAATCTTCCTTGGCCTCTGCCTTTTGTAGGGAACAAAGTATTCAGATCCCATTCTCCTAAGACATATGATGACCAACCTCAACTCAATGTTGACGGAAACAAACTCTAAGTTGGCCTACAAGAAATCTATGATTATGTGCTATTGATGCGAAATTTAATCCCATAGTAAATCCAGGAAAACAACTAGCAATTCAAGTAGAAATTAAGATTGGGACTGTCATAAAAACAATGTGATTGTAAATGTCCTACTTGATCACTTAATGATCTTTAACTTAGTGAGGAGAAGATGTCGAGCATCGGAAAAATTATATGGGTGGATGCATTCGATTGATAAACATACCATCTGTAGTAGCATAGTGGCCTCAATGGACTAACGTCATCTCTACCTTGACTAGCCTGAAGAAACCAGGCACTCAACCAAACAATAAAGAAGGGATACTCTCTCCTCTAGGAAGTAGTCACTAAAGACCTTGGCCCTGGCGTGAGCAAGTAAGACAAGTGCCTCAAAATTGTCTCCAAAAAGAACTATTCGACTCTAAATGAAATAAAGATAATTTTTTATTAAAGATGAAAATGAAGGTGTACAAAGTCATGTCTGCATGATACAACGCGCACACCATAAGGTGCGAACCAACAAACTAACACAGATAACTACACGAACCTCCATAAATAGTGCAGGGTGTTCAATTTCCTGATGTCTTCCAATAATTCATGATTTTCCTGAGGAAAACAATACATAGACTAAGATAGTACATACTACTCAGTTCACAGGAAAAGCATATTCACAAGTTGTAAAATATTCAGAAAAATCAAGTGCACATAATTCAAAGAAACTTCTACCACCTTCTGTAGTTCTGTTATGTGTGTCTCCAAATTCTGAAGCTGGTTAGTTTTTTTCTTTCAGGATCTGAGTTACCTGTAACAGAAAACCATAGTTGACACATCTTAAAAACAACAAATGCATCCCATGTGGCTTTTGGGTTGTCGTGGGAAGCATTACAGTCTATCAATGCATTCTTAACCGACCTTGGAGTCAAAACAATCTAGTTACTAAATTGACCGTGTAGAGAACAGTCCATACACCTTTAAGGAAATCTATCAAAGACCCCATGGAGAACACCTTCCATTAGTCAACGGTATACCATCATCTCTATCCTTTTCTGCACTACTACGTATCTCTTGTTAAGTCCACCTTGTTACCATACATATAGGGGCACCAGATGGCCTTCCTTACGGCCTTTAATCCTCTTACCATGTAAGGACAAATATTGCAGGTTTTTGGCACACAAGGCACAACTCCTCCCAAGGCACATATTTTCCGTTCACATATTTTCTAAATTCCTAACATATCCTCTCTTAAGAAAATAAATGTTTTTTTGACTCGTAAGGCATCCCTAAACTCGTAGTTTTTTTTTCCCGTTCACAAAGTTTTAGGAATGAGATCTGCAGTATGATCTAGTCAGACAATAGAGCAGCTCCAAGTCTCGAAAAGCATGCAAATGAAGTGGCAGCTAGACTGTTTTGGTACGGGTATGGGTATGGTATGCTGAAATGACAAATTTTTAAAAACCTCAGGTACAGTATGCTGTGAGTATGTTCGTACAATATATTTTTAAAAAGTAAAAATATAAATATATATAAAAATTTAAAGAAAACAAGCAGCTTATTATGAATCAGAAGCTATCTAAAGCAACCTATAAAAAGGCAACAGCAAGCTTATTATATGAATAAGAAGCTATCTAAAGCAAGATTTCTTTGACTGAAGACAAGAAGACCACAAAACATTAAATCTATGAGTCCATCTACTAATGGGCTCACAAACATTCCACTTATTGTTAAGGCCCGGAAACCTCTTGGAGAAGGGACCCTTTGAGCCACCTCATAGTATCCCAAAAGCCATTCTCATCTTCCATAATCAGTCCAATAGAGGGAGCTGTGAAAGCATTTCTGAGCAGTGTATACATTTTGAGCTGTGAACACTTCAAAGGTTGTTATGTACATAATCTGATCCCTATAATTTGGAAACTTCAGCTAGCATGTACAGCCTTAATTAGAAATACATTTTATATACAGATTATGAACACTTTAAAGGTTGTTATGTACAGAGACAAGTGCTTCTTAGCACATTGTCACTGGTTGTTGGAGCCACCTATGCGCTCAGTTAAAAATGTGTTTTGAAAAATGTTTCTTCCGCCTCATTTTTAGCAGTTCTTTGGAGATTACTTCCGCTCTCGACTCCGCCAATTCTCAGTTGTTTTCATTCCCTGTACCATTAATATGTTGTCAATTGAAAGGTCATTCAATAAATGTAGAGATGCTTTCATAAAATTGCTAGATGTGTACAACGAAAAATCCAATCACCCACCTAATTAATTGTAAAATATAATAGTTTTTCACTTATATTATGGAGTGCATCATGTTTTCTGCTACATTACACATATTGTATTACTGCCAGAAAATGTTATCCACGCCAAAGAAAAGCCGAGGTAATGAAAAGTCCTCTTTATTCAATGGTGAAGTTACAAATCTTGAACTTCATAAATACCACAAGCTGTGAAACAGCTTCTAGAGGACAACATATCAAACTTATTCAGTATAAGAAGACAGCTTTCAAACTGATTGGAAAGCAGTGCCAGCAACCTGATTCTGATCACTTCTAAAACCTTCCTATGTCCGGAGTAGCTGTCAAGAAAAAGTAGAAAGAATTAGTATATGCCACATAGCTATCATTTCACAGGATAAGAAAGGCTACAATTAATATGTGGGGAAGATTCCACTAATAAAAGATTCTCAGTAATTCCAAGGAAACCAACATGCCAAACAGAAAGGGTAATTAACTGTATGCTTGTGCAATAAAAGGTTATCTCTAGTGAACAAATTCAGCAAAATGAAGAGAAATTTGACTGGTAAAAGAACTTGCAATGAACTTCTAGGGAAGAAGTCTAGACTCTAAGCTGGCATAAGAACTAAATGATTGATAAGGTTCACCTACAACTTGAAGAAGTTTTATTCTTGGAATAGCTTAGAGTTCTACTGACAAATTAATTCATTCAGCAGTAATTATTCTCTGCAGGGACACAAACGCTATATGTAAAGGATAATTTGGTGCCATAAAAATTTTATTGATAACTTGCATGGATCAGTGTCAGAATATAAAGTAAGGAAATAAACATAATTTCATTCCTTTTTCATTTCATTTTGAATATAATCATTATACCTTAAAACCTTTAGACCTCATCAAGAAAATGTAAACCACGCCAAAAAAACAAAAAAAAGTCATGTTACTGAGTGACTGAGATGACAATGCTTTGTCAAGCCAATAATGGTCCTCCCATTCATCACGATATGTTTGTGGGTGTTTAACTTTGTTTCTTGTAGTTCCTTCATATATGCATAGATGTCATTTAGCAAAGGAAATCACCTTTTTGTAAGTATGTTGAACCCAAGAAACAAAGGTAATTCGAATATTTTTCCATATTTATTATATTTGCATACTTTTTAATAAGTATGCACACCATTTTCCTATATTTGTTTTATAATTTGTATTATTTGTTTTTTAGATTCAAATAATTTTCTTGTACTAATATGGTACATATTGATGGAATTACAGATGGATCTAGGGGATGATTTGGATATTGATATTGTAACTGGTGAAAGTAATCATGTCATTGGTATAGTTAAATGTTCGAGGGATTTCACAGCTTTCTATTGTTCGTCATGAAATGGTGAAAGATGATATTGTTGAATATCCATTTGAGTTTGTTAACAGTAAAGGGCATTCATTAAACCCAAAGCAAGAGAAAAATTGGAAAGTTTCTTCATCAACTATAGGCATCAAGAGGAAACTTGAAACTTTGGATATTGGTACAACTGAAACAAATATAAGCGAGATGGTAGAAAACTTTGCAACTTTTGGAGAGAATGTGATGGAGTCCATGCATATACAATCAAGATCCGCTGAAAATTCTGAGAATGTGAAGGAGCCCATGCAAAAACAATCAAAATTTGTTGAAAGTTCGAGTAGAGCGAGGTTGTAATTATTTATCTTATTTTATTGAAAAATGGGAAGACAAATTAAATGAATTAAAGGAAAAGTTTGTCCTTGAGAAGCTTAGTTTGAAACAATGTTTAAAAGAGGGAAAACCTCAAATAAAACTCCATTGTGGGGCTTGTGGAATTGATTATGGATCAGGAGATATATCATTAACAAGTCAAACTATCAGAACTACAAGAATTCTCATATGAAATCTAAAAAGCATCAACATAAAATTACAACAACTGGAAATAGTGAAACTCTATCATGCAACCAAATAACACCAAAAAAGGTGTCTGGAGATCGATCTGAGATTGAACATGCAATCAAAATTTTACATGATCTTAACAAGACACAAGATTTAGATTTGTTCAAGGTGGTGGAAGCAACACTTGGAGAATATGTAGACAAGAGAAAAGTCAAAGTGGAGTGTACACACTGCAATAAATGGTTTTCTTTAGTGCCTGCCACATCTATAAATGAGCACATGAAATCAAAGAAGCACACACTTACTACAAATAAGACTTCTACAGTTGAGTTGAGGAGTGACATAGTTGGTAGACCCAAGAAGCCTACCATTGATAAGTCCCAACAAAGTTTGAATAGGTTTTTGGTCCCATCATCACAACCAATAGTGCAAGAAGCTTCTACAAGCACAAGAGTTTCACATGCAGGTGTGTTGCATAACTTGTAATTATTATTGGATTATCACTTTCTCTAATGTAATATTACTTAATAGTATTTTTAATTATATATTTCCTTCTTATTGCAGCTCACGGATCTCACATATTACTTCTATGTTGGGGGTTTTGGGAACCATATATTTATAGAAATGGGAAGCGATTAGACACTAAGATCTTAATGGATGATCAAAGGGATGGGAAATTTTGGGCCATTGAGAAGCATACCAAGAGATCAATATGTTATAATGGCATTGAATGTAGTATCAATGGAACTTATAGGCATATTCATTGCAAAAGGGTCTCTGAGTCAAGATTCCCCTTCGATTCATTGACATGTGCATTTTGTAAGTTGGTTCCCAATTGTGATGACTTCAGGATGCGTTTATATCGTGAAATGATAAGCTCCACTAAAAGACATGGGAGAGATACAGGAAGAGGGAGAAGATTAGACTATTTGACTCAAAGTGAACTCAAAAGAGTTTCACGAGATGCTAATACAAGCCTAAGAATAACAATGCATGCTCTTTGGTGGGAGAGGACAATTTTCACTTCATTATCTATTAGAATTAGATCCCTAAAGGAAAAATTATTTGAATTTATAGAAAGGAAATATGTATATCGATTTTGCAAAGATGTGTGTGAGGCACATAAACAAGGAAAATTACAAGGTAAGGTTGTAGTTTGGGAATTTGTACAGATATCTTTCACAATATTGTGCATTCTAAGGAAGGAAAAAGGTATAGTACATCCACCAAATCTATTTACAAGATGATTAAGCTATGGGGAGGTCCTAGATTGCATAGCTTTCTTAGCTTGAATCTAGATGGTCCTTCAATATCTACAACTCTACGGAAAATTCGAAAATCATTAACATACATTCCAGGGAGCATGAATACAATTTTAAGGCAATAGGAAATATTTATGCTAGTTATAAGTCCAAGCATGGAATAGAAGGCCCAATTCCCGTATGTCTTGCTAAAGATGAAACCGTTGTGAAAAAAATATATTAGGTGGGTTTGCAAAAGTGATACATTGGTGGGTATAGAATCTATCCTATTCTTGTAGTACATTGGTGGGTATTGGTGATACATTGACAAAAATATATACCCATGATTTGTATTTCGGGAAATCCCTTTTCTTGTAGTTATAAGTCCAAGCATGGAATAGAAGGCCCAATTCCCGTATGTTTTGTTGAAGATGAAACCGTTGTGAAAAATATATTAAGTGGGTTGCAAAAAGTGATACATTGGTGGGTATCATTAACATACATTCCAGGGGAGCATGAATACAACTTTAAGGCAATAGGAAATATTTATGCTAGTTATAAGTCCAAGCATGGAATAGAAGGCCCAATTCGTATGTCTTGTTGAAGATGAAACCGTTGTGAAAAATATATTAGGTGGGTTGCAAAAAGTGATACATTGGTGGGTATAGAATCTATCCTATTCTTGTAGTACATTGGTGGGTATTGGTGATACATTGACAAAAATATATACCCATGATTTGTATTTCGGGAAATCCCTTTTTCTTGTAGTTATAAGTCCAAGCATGGAATAGAAGGCCCAATTCCGTATGTTTTGTTGAAGATGAAACCGTTGTGAAAAATATATTAAGTGGGTCATGAAAAGTGATACATTGGTGGGTATAGAATCTATCCTATTCTTGTAGTACATTGGTGGGTATTGGTGATACATTGACAAAAATATATACCCATAATTTGTACTTCGAGAAATCCCTTTTCTTGTATACAATTTTAAGGCAATAGGAAATATTTATGCTAGTTATAAGTCCAAGCATGGAATAGAAGGCCCAATTCCGTATGTCTTGTTGAAGATGAAACCGTTGTGAAAAAGTATACATTCCAGGGGAGCATGAATACAATTTTAAGGCAATAGGAAATATTTATGCTAGTTATAAGTCCAAGCATGGAATAGAAGGCCCAATTCCCGTATGTCTCGTTGAACATGAAACCGTTGTGAAAAAATATATTAGGTGGGTTGCAAAAAGTGATACATTGGTGGGTATAGAATCTATCCTATTCTTGTAGTGCATTGGTGGGTATTGGTGATACATTGACAAAAAATATATACCCATGATTTGTACTTCGAGAAATCCCTTTTCTTGTAGATACGTTCAACTATGGGTATAGAATCAATGTCAAACAAAACTCGCAGAGAATCAATGTCAAACAAAACCCTTTTTCTTGTTTGACATTGATTCTATACCCATAGCTGAACATACTACAAGAAAAGGGGTTTCTCAAGTACAAATCATGGTGTTTCATGAACGTGGTACATTGGAAGGGTTCAAAGAATACAGAAAAAGATGGTAATAGTGTTTCATTACCATAATGACATTGATATTTTGGATAGACAAGAAGGAAGTGAACTTCAACTTTGTTGGTACAACTTTGTATAGCTCGAATCTATCATCGCGGTTGCCAACTTATCATATGATTCTAGGAGCAATACATACAAATTAGAAGATAGTGATTACATTATTTTTGAAGATTTTATAAACATAAACAAGGTGTAGTTTTAAAATCATTTTATTTTCCTTCTTTGAATGTCTATTTATTATAGATTATTTTAAAATCTTTGTTAATTTTCATTTTTATGATTTATCAATTCATTTGTAACCCCATAATATTAATTTTATATTTTTTGGCATGTGCTGCAGTGAAAATGGTGCTTGATGAGACCATTTGACAACGATGCAATTTTAGATTTTACAGGTTAGTGCAAACCATAGTATGAAAACTCGACAAGTACTCGCCATTCATTTGCCCAACCGAATACTCGCCATTAAAACTCGCCACAGTTAACTCGCCGAGTATTCCCGAGTATTGGTCGAGTATTGCCGAGTATTCCCAAGTATTGGCCAAGTAGCTATGTGTTGCTTAAAATTTATGTTTTTTAAAGAAATTTGCGTATTTTTTAAGTTGCCGAGTATTCCCGAGTATTGCCGAGTTTTTGCCAAGTCAAATTTTTTTGGTCTACCAAGTACGAGTATGCGAACTATGGTGCAAACATCCTCCCTCCCTTGAACCTACAGAAATATCTGAAACTCGTAATATAGTTATTTGATACGTGATTTTATCTAAAAGTAAGTAAGAAATCACTAGGTATTCCAATAATCACTGCAACTATGTCTCCAAACCCTCCAATGGAAGATAAGCCCAAAGTTTTATATAGTTAAACCAAACCAAAGCAGAGTAGATGATTAACAAAATAATGTTTTTTGATCCGTATTATTATATAGAATTGTAGAATTGTGACTGAGCTGCTGATGGTTTTATAGCTACAAAACTTTTCCAATGTTTTGTTGAAATTAAACACCTATGCTTGTGCGCGTCTCCTAGAAACTTGCCATGCAATCTTTGTATATTATCCACTGCTTTGAAGGATATAAACAGGGGTCTTCTATGGCCGACAACCATGATTAAAACAGTACACTTTTGCGGGCAACATCTATGCAATGCTTCAGCTATTAAGCAACGTAGACTATAAGAAGTAAGCCATCAAGTTTTTCCTTTTAAGTTTGTATCAGTTTCAGATTCTCTTGATTCTAAAGGGGTATTCTAAAAGTAAAACAAATTATTTCCCTTCTATACAGTATGAGAAGTGAAAAGAACAATCAAAGAGGCGAGGTACACTATTCTAAATTTTATGAATAACTTCGTATGAAGTCTAAATAGTTTATCAGCTTCTGAAGGAACGAACCTATTTCTAGTTTGTGTCTATCCATGTTCTTTGTAGGATTTCTATTTCCAACAGAGTTTATTAATTCTCAGAAACCTGTGAGGAGAGAACCACGTACACAGAAAACCTGAAGGAATGAACAAGGTACATGAAAGCAATGGTCATTTTAAATCAAAAGACAAAACACAGAACTAGGATAGACAATTTTTCATTTACATCAGTTAGCAAAGCAATTGTAGATGCACTTTCCATAGCCAGATAAACCATTGTTGCGTATTTATGAGCATTTTTCCTACAATACCAAATTAACAATTAAATAAGACATTACATAATGCTAGTTGTTTAATCTCCTTTTTTATATATTTTGAGCTCTTATCTTCACTGGAAATGACCTCTTTCAACCGGTCTCTTTTACTTTGTGGAAAGAGAACACCTTTCCTAAAATGATCCCAGTTCTCTTCGCTGGAAAGGAACACTTTCACAAGGTCGCTTTTGCCTCGTGAAGCCGCAAGGTGCAATGATGTCTGGCCACCGCAGTCTATCAAATGCTCCAAAAGCCCATCTTTCTTTGAATATGCTTTAATATCTTTAAAACTTTTTCCTGGTTCTGTTTTCCTTCAGCTGCTGCATATAAAGGGTTTTGGCCATCTCTATCTTTCATATCTATTAGTTTTGGATTTATGCCAAAAAGTTTCCTGCAGAGGTCTTCATGTCCACTCAAAGCCGCCTCGTGGAGAGCAGTCCTCCCTCTTTTGTCACTCTTGCACACCAGCTTTTCCTTTTGTGGATTTTTTTAATATTATGTCGACCATTTTCATTTCGTTAACCTCTTCTTCACACATAGCAGCGAAATGCAATGCTGTTTTTCTCTCCTCGTTACCATCACCATCACCATCTGGTAGCTTTGTTCCATTCTCAAGCAGCTTTTTCACATTATTTACTTAACCACTCAATAAAGATTGAATTTCGAGTTATCCCCGATCGACTTTATTAAAATAAGCCTCTGGTTGTTTTGACTTTTATAACAGCAGATACAATACATTTGAAGCTATACGATTCATATAATAGCTGATTTAACCCATAATGGTACTGATTTTAGGATGGCTATTAGCGAGATCTCTATTTAGCATAGTTCTCCGTAACGTTTTGTTTATTTAATTATGAGAGTACAGAACCCTGCTTTACCATTGTTAGTAAATGTAATGTCCCCACTTTCCTAATTGATCACTCAGATGGTGAGATTTTCCTATTATCCATCTTCGTAGGTAAATTCAGTGGATAGGAGATGACTCCCGTGGCATGAGATGTTTTTCCGCACTTGAGTCGAGCACCAAAATGGTTTATTTAATGAGCAAATTATATTATTTTAATTAAAGTGACTTTATTAAGTGGGGTTACAAAGTTACTTTATAACATCATATTATTAAGTCGAAAAAAGTGACTTTATAATATTTAATTATGACATTAAGTGGAATTTTATTTTTGTAAAGTGGAATTAGTATAATTCCACACTTGGGCGCCTGCGTTTCAATTGAAAGGTAAATAAAATAAAATTAAAGGTGGTTTGGATTCCAAGATTTGGGTTTTTATAAAAAGGGTTCATTCTTTCATTTGGGAGGATCATTTATCATTTTCAAAAACAATTTGAAAATGACTCAAGCTTATTATTTTCCGAGGATGAAACGCCTTGGAGGATTGTGGATTGGACGAAAACCCAATTCATATTGTGGGAGATTCATTCGGGGTTTCCATTTGTGCTTCATTGAAGGATTCAATCAATTGCAATAGTTGTTGTATTGAAAGGCAAATAAAATTAAATTAAAGGTGGTTTGGATTCCGTGGTTTGGGTTTTTATAAAAAGGGTTCATTCTTTCATTTGGGGAGGATCATCTATCGTTTTCAAAGACAATTTGTAACAACTCATGCTTATTATTTTCCGAGGACGAAACCCCTTGGAGGATTGTGGATTGGACGAAAACCCAATTCATATTGTGGGAGATTCATTCAGGATTTTCATTTGTGCTTCATTGAAGGATTCAATCAATTGCAATAGTTGTTATATTGAAAGGCAAATAAAATTAAATTAAAGGTGGTTTGGATTCCAAGGTTTAAGTTTTTATAAAAGGGTTCATTCTTTCATTCGGGGGAGGATCATCTATCGTTTTCAAAGACAATTTGAGTGAAAGCTCATGCTTATTATTTTCCGAGGACAAAACCCTTGGAGGATTGTGGATTGGGACGAAAACCCAATTCATATTGTGGGAGATTCATTTAGGATTTCCATTTGTACTTCATTGAAGGAATCAATCAATTGCAATAGTTGTTGTATTATTGCAATTCGAGAGCTAGTAATTGGGTGCAATAGGTGATATATTATTGCATCTTATTGAGAAGATTGTTGAGTTGCAACAATGAGGCATTGTTGCGGAAATATCGTTTCTTTTGGCACGGCAGACTAATGTATTCTTGCGTGATTCAATCGAAGGAAGTATTAAAGATATTTTGATTGTTTTTGTGGGCAATATTGAGTATTGATTTTAGTCATGGGGGACGATCTGATGATCGAGTGTGTGAGCAATAAGCGAAGGAAATCATGGCAGCATCATCTCAAAATCTTGGCATCCAAGTAGGTCTATCTCCTAAGAGGAGGTCAATCATTTCATATCATTTTTATAGGCTACATTGCATTGTATTAGTCGCTACCATATAGTGGTTCTAGTTGCATGAATATTTGGTATAGGACATTGTAGCGGCACATTCATTCACGATTCGATGTAAGCCAAGAGCCTTGGCATGGCACACAGATTGTAATCAAGCATTTGATAAGATTGTAATAAGTCTATGTATTCAATCAATAAAGGAGAAATAAGGTTGCACAACAAATGTTTGTCAATATGTCATTGTTGTAGTTACTTATTTTAGTTCATATTCAATCAATAGTTTACATGGCAAATGTTTGTAATAATGTCCACTAAGATGTAGGTGTATTTCTCATGTCATTTCAGTCATATATTGATTGCATATAGCATTTGTAGCATTGCGTTCCCTTTATTTCAGTCATTTAAATTACTTCTTGCAAGTCCTTTGCAATCATCAAAACAAACCAAAACACCAAATGAAGAAACTACAACAGCAAGTACAGATCGCCAAGTGTTTAACAATATTTCTTGGAGCTCAAATCACCCAAACAGGTCGATTTTCAAGGGATATTTCGGTGGTATCGAGCTTGGATCCTCCTAGCCGGAGGGTTACCGATCGAGCTAAAAATCTTGTCAACATGTTGGGTAGAGTGAAAGTGGTTTCAGCTAATCAGCTGTATATATCCGACATTTCGGTTGAACATCATGACTACTCTCGGAGCGAGTTGAATGCCCACTGGAAGAGTTAAGACAAAGTCGAGAGAATGATGGATAAATTGATTGCACAACCAAGATTAGCACAATATATAGCATCCATTTTAAAAGGGTCTACATCACAAGACAAAAAGAAGGAGAAACATGACGTATCCACAAGTGAAATATCTAAAAGTCTCTATGATGAATTTTCAGCGGTTAGCGACCAACTTTGTTGAGCCTAAGGAGAGCACAAATCAGATTTCCATTGAAACGGGTTCTTAGGAGAGACTCAAGTTTGTGGGTGAGATGTTAGAACACCTACCTCATGCTAAGGTTGTTCTTCTACCCAAGGTTAGTCAATCACCTTCTCAAGCTATGAATAAAGCTTTGTCTCCATCGGTTCACTCGTTGGTCAAGCCGAGTTGATGAGACATCAAGATGAGGATATAAGACTTGCGGTTGCTTTACTTGTATAAGTGAAATCATGGGAATTACAGCCCCCTGAACTTCCTTACGATGATGATAAAATGAGAGAGGTCATGCGGTTGATTATTGAAAGCTTTGATGGGCTAGGTGACATCAAAAGCCCAAATTTCAATAAAATGATCGAGAATTCAAGGATTGATGGAACAGTGCATTCATATGTTATCATGTTTGATTATGATGGTCTCATTCTCCAATTATTTGATTGCTTCATTTCGGGTATCAAGAAACATCATTCAAACAAGGTGAAAGTTGATATGTTCAACATGTTATCCGAAATCCTAGATGAGGATTATGATGTTTGTAAGCGGTTGCGATTTGATTTGTTGGACATGTGGAGAGGAGAGAAACATGCTTCGACCGCAACATATGATCTCATAAGAAGATTAGTTGAGAAGAAGATTGAGAAATTCAAGGAACAATGACTGCAAAAAGAGTTAACCTCATTTGGAGTACAAGTTCCATCTTCTCTTGAGAGGATAACATGCCATCACCCAATGGTTCGAGTTGAGTGGGATGATGAGTACATAAAGCGGCTTTGAGCCCTCTTGTGTTAAGACACTTAATAAGGGAATTGATGATGATTTTACAGATGGGATTAGCGTTGTCCTAATTCCATTCAGAATGAGATCATACAGACTTTGCGGAAATAGAATTTTAGGCACAATTAGAAGCTAATCATTGTATGCGCTTGTGCAGTTTAAGCTAATCATTATCTGCAGTTTGAAGAACCGGTTGAAGGTGAATAAGGATGGGATTGTGGCAACATTATCTCATCACGACAAAATGCACAAGCTAATTGAGAATCACTTTTGGATGGTTCGGTTGGAGAGAAGACAAAAGGGAGTTGAAGCAGAGTCTTCTCATGACAACTTAGGAGATCAAAGATGGTATGGGAACAATGAAGACTAACTTGTTTACACCTACATTCAAATCGTGATCACCTTCTCAATCTCTTTGAGGTGTATTCGGATGCTTTGAGAAGGAAAGAAGAGGAAGTTGATAAACTCTCTGAAGAGCTTGAGGTCACTAGGGATTCTTTGGTGAGCACTTAGTTGGCACTTCGTGATTCGAGAGTCATGTTGATGAGCTTTGCTTAGAGTTGATTTTGGCTCGAGATTCATTATGTATATCGAGACTCAAAGTCATCTATGGCAGCCAAGGCACATGTTGAGGATAGTAGCATGAGTTCTTCTAGCATTCACATTCGGGATAAAGGTAAAGTGCCTTGTGCATTGGAAAGGCATGAGGAGTCAATTAGAGAAAGGTACATGATTGAGTTGTCGATTAGTTTCAGTATTTGGGTTGGAGAAAGATATGTTGGCAACAAATGTATTCCAATGTCATCCTCTTGGGTTTTACCTCCTACTTCATTGATTGATGGTTGTCCTCCTTTGCTGGTTGGAGTTACGTCAGGGTGACACTTTGAGGGCAACAATTTGTTGGTATGGAGAGGAGTGATTGGGATGGCCACTTTGGAATTAGAGGATGGAATAATGATGGTTTCTTCTCATCTTTGGGTAGTAGAGATACATTTTGCTCCATCATGGACATGATTCACAAAGGTTACTGAGGTGTTGTTTTGATTTATGCTAGCAAGCTTGTCAAATGTTGGTATATGCTTTTATGCACCTTCATTAGGCATCTTTCACATCTGCATCGAGGGACTATTCGGTGTGGATTGGTTTGTGGATGACATAGACACATCAGTCATGCTGCGAGTTCGGGCGTCATTGGAGATATGAGCACCAGTCTCTACTTCGGAACTTTGGAGATTGACCTTAGACAGTTTTATCGAAGGAGTTGGGATTTTCTAGGACTTGCACATTGGACTTTGGTATTGATCTAGTTTCTTTTCAAATAGTAGATGGCATTCATGATGATATTCTTCTCACTATTGAAAGTGAGACAAGACACTTGCAATTACTCGTGGGAAGGTCTTGATGAGATTGCTACAATATCAACTCATCCTATTGTGAGTTGTGAGTCTTTTTGGTGATCGTAGTATGGGATGGAATACACACGACTATTCGGGTATTCCATTAGCACGATCAGGGGAATTTCACCTCGATTGCATTATGAGGTGTGCTCATCGATTTTCGTTCAGCCCACATGTATAGGATTTGATGATGACATTGATGACACAGAGAGGTGGAGTGAATAAGGGATGTTCGGATTCTCTGCGGTATGACATGCTTGATTTAGATGATGAGTCCAAGTTGTTCTTGCCAGACGATTTGCTCACGCGAAGCGGGAGCTTTGAGGTTTACTCGATTGGACTCAGGGGGTATCAGTGGCACCACAAAAGTCGGTTGGTGTTGAGGGACTTCGGTTTATCCGGTTATGATATTGAAGTGGATCAAACACATTGACTTGGAGTTGGCATTATGGGGTTGATTTACGGGATTGGGATCCATGAATTCCATTGCCGGTTGGTTGGTTTCATTGGTTGACAAAGTTTGACACGACCTCTTGGGTTCAAGTTGCATACGAGGTTATGGGATTGCACATGTTCTAGGATTAGTTGGGATCGGGGGTTGGTGGACAGTGGAGTTGATTTTTATTTTGGCTTGAGATGTTGTGGCAATTGTGTGTCGGATTGGCGATTGCTTGGATTTCAATCTTGGGAAGGGAGGTAAATTCGGTGATTTCCTAATCGATCACTCGGATGATGAGATTTTCCTATTATCCATCTTTGTAGGTAAATTCAATGGATAGGAGATAATTCCGTGGCATGAGATGTTCTTTCGCACTTGAGTCGGGCACGGAATGGTTTATTTAATGAGCAAATTATATTAGTTTAATTAAAGTGACTTTATTAAGTGGGGTTACAAAGTTACTTTATAACGTCATATTATTAAGTCGAAAAAAGTGACTTTATAATATTTAATTATGACGTTAAGTGGAATTTTATTTTTATAAAGTGGAATTAGTATAATTCCACACTTGGTGCCCCTTTGAAATTGAAAGGCAAATAAAATAAAATTAAAAGTGGTTTGGATTCTAGGGTTTGGGTTTTTATAAAAAGGGTTCATTCTTTCATTTGGGGGAGGATCATCTATCGTTTTCAAAGACAATTTTAGAGCATCTCATGCTTATTATTTTCCGAGGACGAAACCCCTTGGAGGATTGTGGATTGAATGAAAACCCAATTCATATTGTGAGAGATTCATTCAAGATTTCCATTTGTGCTTCATTAAAGGATTCAATCAATTATAATAGCTATTGTATTATTGCATTTCGAGAGCTAGCTAATTAGGTGCAATAGGTGATATATTATTGCATCTTATTGAGAAGATTGTTGAGTTGCAACAATTGAGGTATTGTTGCAAATATCATTTCTTTTGACACAATGACTAATGTATTGTTGGGATTGAATAGAAGGAAGTATTAAAGATATTTTCAGTTGTTTTTGTGGGCAATATTGAGTATCAATTTTAGTCATGGGGAACGATCGATGATCAAAGTGTGTGAGCAATAAATAGAAGGAAATCGTGGCAAAGCATCATCTCAAAATCTTGGCATCCAAGCAAGTCTATTGACTAAGAGGAGGTCGATCATTTGCTGCATATTAGGTTCTTCTATTTCATATCATTTTTATAGGCTATATTGATTTGTATTAGTCTTTGCCATATAGTGGTTGTAGTTGCATGAATATTTGGTATAGGACATTGTAGCGGCATTCATTCATGATTCGATGTAAGCCAAGAGTCTTGGCATTGCACTTTAATCAACATTTGATAAGATTGTAATAAGTCTATGCATTCAATAACGGATAAATAAGGTTGCACAACAAATGTTTGTCAATATGTCATTGTTGTAGTTACTTATTTCAGTTCATATTCAATCAATAGTTTACATGGCAAATGTTTGTAATAATGTGCACTAAGTTGTAGGTGCATTTCTCATGTCATTTCAGTCATATATTGATTGCATATAGTTGTAGCATTGCGTTCCCTTTATTTCACTATTTAAATTACTTCTTGCAAGTCCTTTGCAATCATAAAAAAACCAAAACACCAAATGAAGAAACTACGGACAAAGCAAGTACAGACTTGCAAGCCAAGTGTTTGACAATGTTCCTTGAAGCTCAAATCACCAAAACATGGTTGGATTTTCAAGGGATATTTCAAAGATAAAGCGTAGCTCGACTTTTGCACTCGGCACTGCAACTATCCAATTATTGCTAAATTTACAACGTTAACTTGGGTTTTAGCGTGGTTAACTCCTTTGGATCTCAAATAAAGTGCTTGTATTATCATGCAAGGAAAATGAGAGGTCTGAAAGGCTGTTTAGGATGTGTCACTCTCCATGTTCTACTTTGGGTTTTGAAGAGTGCTTAACTGGTTGGTGGGTTTGTTTGACATGGGTCTATTTTTCCCACTCAACTTTTATTTTGTTGTTCAATACATGGAGAAAAAAATGTAGATACGATACTTTTAAAGCTATACAATTCATATAATAGCTGATTTAACCCATAATGGTACTAATTTTAGGACAGTTATTAGCGAGCTCTTGTTTAGCATAGTTCTCAGTAACGTTACATTTATTTAACTACGAGAGTACAAAACTACCTTTACCATTATTAGTAAAAGCGAGCTTGACTTCTGCACTCATTACAACTATCCAATTACTACAAAATTTACAATGTTAACTTGGGTTTTAGTGTGGTTAACTCCTTTGGATCTCAAATAAAGTGCTTGTATGATGCGAGAGAGATCTTTTGGTATGGTTGGCTTGTTCACTCATGGAGTTATGATTGCACTCACCTTGTTCTTAAGACTCTCCTTTGTAAATTTCACTATCAAGTGTGGCTCTAAAACCTTGCCACTCTCCCTTTGTCTTATTACCCCTATGTTCTTTAGGCTCTACAAATACAACTTTTAGTGACTCAAGGATCCTTTTATCATTCAAGGCTTCTTAAGGTCTTGGAGGAACCTTCTCATTCACCTTGAGGTGTATCATTAACTAGGATAGGATATTTAGTGTAAGAAATTGCCATTGTTGACTATGTTGTTCAACCACAATCCTAACTAACTTTCGATCTAAGCTTTGAAATGGGTTTCGTAGAGCTTGTATTGTTCTTCACACCCTTACAAACCAAATAAGGATCTCCTAACTCACCTCGTCAGTGTCCTTGAGCTATATTAATGATCATTGGCTTCCCAAACTCGGCAATGAATTTAATTGCAAGTAAAACCGTGTTTTCTCTGCGTACATATTTGTGACATACACTCGACTATCACAAAGTTCTCCCTCCACACGCAATGAAATGCTATGATTCTTTTTGCAAATGGTTGGTGACCACTAGACAGAGATATGTTCCAACTTTCAGAATTTTTCAATTAAAACGTGAGTTAGAGGAATTTTTCCTTTCCTAAACCCTAGTTATAGGGTAGCTCGACTGTGTTGGCCGAGAAGGTGAAATTTGTGGTTTTTTTATTGTTTTTCTTTCTTATTCGAATCCTAAAGCTTTATAATCTTATCCTCACTTCCCAAATGCCTTCTATGACTTCAATATTCCTTGAACAAGCCTAAAAATCCTCTGCAGTTTGAATTCTGTTATGATTCATGCTATATCTTTACCTGGGCATTCACTGTACATGAAACAGTATAGTCTCTACTCAACTAATACATGAAATAAGAGATAGATCATAGTAGAAATACAAAGAGCTCCTTTTGTATTCACTCACAATTAGACAATACAATCTTTCTTGTGATTACACACACACCTTCGTACACACACACTCTACCATATACACACACATGACAACAACAATCATGAATACCAGAAACTTATCCAAAATACACACACCAATCCACATAACAATCCCTCCTTCCTAACTTTAGATTGACCTTACATGTCCCTCGAGTTGGCTTGCTCAGAGCAGCGATTATACAATCATGATGCTCCCGCTCAAGTCAATTACAAGAATGAAGGAAATTGTTAGAAGCGAACTCTACTCATTGTTCTTTAGATTGCTCATGCATTAATAAGGTTGTACCTTTAAAGCAATTGCATGTGTACGAGTGTAATGTGAACGTCGAACGGTAATTTTTTTTTTTTTGATCTATTGGGATACGTTAAACATTGAAAGGTTCTATCTATACATTTCAATGGCAATTACTATTTTTAGGAACCTCACAGGCGGTCCACTCTATTATAGTTGAGCCGAGAGTTCATTTGCATTGAAAGAAATGCAATTAAGCAACCAATGCCGCCATTGCTCCCTAGAATAAAACAATCTTGATTCAAGGTAATATATATACCCACACCAGTCTTAAGTCATGTTACCCATTTTTGCCCCTCGGGAAAAAATGGACAACATGAGTAAATTGGACCCATAAAACAGGAGAGGCATTCATGAGACGTTTCGGGATAATTTTGTGTTTAAGGAATATTCATGGGGCCTAAGAATTTAAGGTTTACTTGAGCAAAAATTTAGCTCACCGAGTAGCTCGGTCAGCTACTCAATGAGTTGTCAGTCAAGAAGGCATTAAGTCAAAATGGAACTCGGTTCAAGGAGTTGAGTTCAAAATCGACCCATAACAATTAAAGTATCGGTGGCATATAGGCAAGCTCTACATGGGAGTTGCTCGGTTGATAGCTCGATGAGAGCTCGATCTCGTCAACTTCGGTAGCCATCTCGAAATCAGCTCAATGCATGGTGATCACAGTAGAATAGCTCGGTTGCAAGAGCTTGATGAGGGCTCGGTGTCGATGTGGAATATAGCTTGTCGAAGCTCGAGGGAAGGGACTCGGTGTATGACTCAAATTGAGCTTGTCGGCATATGCATGGTGCTCATTTGGTGGAGTTTGTTGGAGCTTGCCGAGTCAAGAGTCGGTGACAACAAAGCTCGTAGATGTAAGCCGAGTCAACACAAAACATGTGGATTAGCTCCATGTTGAGCTTTCCGGTGAATAATGAATGAGATTGGTGAGTGACTCTTTGAAGTGGAGCAACTCAGAGCTTAGTCGTAGGCAGAAAGAGATGGCTTGACTCGTGGCTTGGGTGAGTCGTCACAGGATCAGCTCGATGAGCTCTCATTCCGTGGGGATACATGTACAAATGGTGTAGGTTGAGCTCATTCCAGTGATCTCGTGGTTGAAACGGTTGGTGAAATCTTGTGAGAAAAGTTTAATGGAATTTTGGCGACATGGTTACATAGGAGTCATTTTGGTGAAGAGCTCGGTTGAGGAGGCGAGTTGCTTCGGGAGCAAAGGACTCGAGGTTCATGAAGGAGTTCGGCGACGGCGAGCTAAGTCATTAGTTAGAGGTGATTGCTCGTGAAAGAACAAGAGCGACTTTGCCTTGGCACAAATGGAGAACAATTGATCTCGGGTAAGAAGGCCATTGTAAGAGAGTTTGAACAAACTATAACCATAGCTTGAATCACAAGACAAGGAGCTAACTCGGTTCAATGGCTTGATGATTGAGTTACTCACCTGGTGAAATACTTGCGAAGAGGAAAAGAAGAGTCTCGGTAGGGGACGAGCGAGCTCAATTTCATGTTGGTGATGGGTAGACATGACTCGGTGGATAATAGGTCAAGCAACACAACTCGATTAGATCACCCAGCTTGGGGAAGACGCTCGAGCTCGACGGAGCTAGTTGGGTTTCACGAGGACATGGGGTGGCAACCGAGCCATTGAGAGCTCATCACATTGGCTCATAGGCATGACTCGATGGTTACATGGTTACAAGGTAGCTCGAGAGAAGCTCATAAGGAAAATCAACTTAGCTCGGGCTTGGCACCAACATGCTTAGTTGGGAGCTCGATTGTGGAGGTGATGAAATGGTTTGGTGAACCAAGTTGAGTCGAGCCACGAGATTGAAATAACTCGACATGAACTCAATGAAGGAAAAACCAAGCCAAAGTTGGCTCGATGGATAGCTCAAGGGAACTCGGTGGTGAATTCACAAAAGTGCGACGAGTTGGTGGAAAAGTGGAGACTGTGAGCCATCGTGCCAGGTTAGAATGTTGGTAAAATGGCTCCAAAAGTCTAGAGTCCCCATCTCAGGCCTGCGGGTTTTCGTGATAAGGAAGCCATGCCGTGATGGCAAGATAGTCTTGGGGTTCCGAGACTTAAAATTCCAAGGACGTGGGAATCATGAGAAGCATCGCCAAGTGGGAATAATTACTTGGCAAGCCAAAGGAGAACTTCACGAAGCGAACATGCTAATGAAGATCCCAAGTCTATGGCCGAGATTCGGAGCGAAGTCACTCGAGTTACCTTTAGAGTTTACGAGACGGTTGGTAGTGCGAGTGAGTCATAGGGGAACTACCACTTTCAAAGGAGCTAGTTTCGGGCTGTATGCATGAAGTATGATGGAGCAGAGATCACCGTGTAAAGAAGGCAATGTTCGCAAAGGCAAGTGCAGAGTTTAGTCCTCGGAGGCTAGAGCTGCGAGAATTGCCATTAGAGAAAGATACAAAGTAGAGATTAGCTCGAGAAAGCCACCGAATCAAAGAAAAGTTCGATGCCAGTGAATTTCGTGCGATCGCGATGGCTTGAGTGAATCATTGCGAGGATATCAATCTATGTAGGTCAATCATCGAAGGGCATGGCACGGGTGAGTGAACGTCAACATGGTCTCAACGAGCTATCACCATGCATAGCAAGTCTAAACCTCTATTAGCTCGGATGAGATAGAATTTATGTATGGAGGAACTCAGGGTCACTTGATCGAGTTGGTGCGTGGAGCTCAAATACATTGAAAAGGATGAATGCTAACCATGCACAAGTTATTCATTGTTGAGTTCCGAGATGGCGAGCTTGCACATGAGGACGAGCTCAACACAACTCGGGTGATCGAGTTGAAACCATGTAAACCAATCGATGGAAGAAGATCATTGGAGAGCTCATTTTGGGAGCTCAACACGAGGAGCTCGGGTTGGTGAAAGCCCTTTGAAGAGACTACACAAGCCAAACATATGTGGAACGAGATCGTGATGGCGGTGAACTCATGGAGATTGCATGGTTGGGAATGGCTCGTATTTATTGACACCACAACTATTGGATGGTTGACTCGAGGAGGAAGAACGACGAGCTAGGCTCGATATCATTGCAAATGCATCTGAGTTACTATCAATAGCTCGGAACAGATGTTGACACAGTTCATTCAAAGTGTTCTAGCTTTCCATTGCAAAGAGTTTGGGGTTGGTTTAATGGTCAAGACATCAAACTAGATAAAAGAGCAAGTTGAGCTCATGGTTGATGTAAAGCATCTCATGAGAACATGGATGGCATTAAAATTAGGAGGTTCGAGCTCAAGCTTGGAGCTCTGCGGATTCGTCAGGTCACACCAATAGAGAGGTGTGAAGAGCTCAAGAGAGCCCAAAAACTAACTCGGTGACCAATGCATAAGATGGTCACAGTCACTAAGGCATCAGTGAATTCGAATCAAACGTTCATGGCCAAGTGATGAAGAAATCGACAAGCTCACCCGAGCTAAACACACATGCCATAGGGATATGTCGAGTGCTCGCTCACCCAAGCTAAACCGAACCATGTAGTAAGAGGGCTCTGCGAAAATCTCTAGGCTTGTTGAGTTATGCTTAAACAAAGGGATATCAATAAAAATGAATAGAAAGTTCTCGTTAAATGGGAATCGAGACCGAGTTGGCCCGAGCTAGTGGGGAGTCGAGCAATGCATGAAGATCTAACTTTCGAGCGCATAATAGTTCAAGAATAACTCGCCTAAGGAGTCGGGGAACATTGAGGGATGAGCTGAGTTGAGGCCAAGTCATTACGTGGTGAGCTTGTAAGCGAGCTCGTGGAGTAGAGCCTTACGAGGAGTTTGCGAGAGAGCGTAGGGTAGATACAATTGGAAGACTCCATGTTGGCTCAGTGAACCATAGAAATGACTCTATGTTGAACAAAATAATGAACTCGGTGCTTAGCAAGAATACCCGAGGAGCTCGGTAGATTTGTATCGATCATGAATCGAAGGAGGAGCACGATGCGAGAATGGTGGCTCGATTGAATGCGAGGGACTCGGTGATAGAAGGATCTCGTCAGTATATACAAAGGGGCTCCGATGCTGGGGAACATGACTTGGTCATGGCGGTAGGAGCTCGATCAGGTTGTGGTGACAGTTGGAAGAGCTCGAAAATAATGGGAAGAGTTCGGTGGAGATTTATTTGGTGATGGTGAGCTCGGTGCGAGAATGGAGCTCGATTCGTAATTGGAGCTTAGTCGCATTGATGAAAGAGCTCGGCGTGGAACAAGAGGATCTCGGCTTGGTCGTGGTAGTGGAGAGTAGGCAATGGAGGAGCTCATCACCGGCCTCGGTGAGTTGGCTCGGCGAGCCAACCACCAAGTTGGGCTGTATTTTGACATTTTCCTCATAATTTCCCCTTCAGTGCAAATCTATTTTCAGTGGGTCCCACCATTAATTTTAATTAATTTAATATTTTTATTTAAATATTCTTTTACTTAATTAAGGAGAACTTGGTCAATAGCAATTAATGACACATGATGGAACTTTCTCAAGTGGTTCAACCAAGCGTAATAAATGAACCATCATGTGTTTTCAATTTAGGAAGGGAATTTATGACTCTCTCTCCTCTCTCACAACTTCTATAAATGTAAGTTGGAAGCTCATTCCAAGGGTTTAACAAAGTCGATAGGTTGGAGACGAGTTAGACATCTTAGGCAAGTGTGTGTTCTTCAAAAAGTCCTTTCTCTTCGCAAGTTGTCCTTATATGTTGAGGGAGCTTTCAAGCCTCCTTTTCAAAGCCGTAATGGCAATCATTGCCTCTTCGAATATATGATGCATTGTACATGTTATTGAAGTAATAAAAGTATGTGTTTTGTGACTAATCTTGGTCCTTTCATCATACATACTTCTTTGTGTCTTTTCTCATGCTTGCGGTACTTTGTGCAAAAGTTCAAGTTTCTATTGCGGAGTGTTCTTGGAGTTTGTTCTTATCAAGTGGTGGAGTATTGCATGCAGTTGAGTTATGGTGCTTATTCACCCTTCTCAAGTTGAGTTATGGTGCTTATTCACCCTTCTCAAGTTCATCCTTCTTCACTTAGAACAGCGATAGCTTGGTTTGTCTGGCGAGTTTAACAAAGGGAACGCATGCTTCTAGTCTGTGGTATTTTGTACCCTCTCTAAGTTGCGGTAGGTGAAGTTGACTGTGGTGCACACCCTCTTCAAATTAACCTTTTCGAGTCCTGCAAACACCCTTTATTTGGTGCATCACCGTCCCTAATATAGTTTCATTTACTGCAAATCTCTCTCCTAAAACCCATGAAAATGTTAGCATAGGTCTAGATAACCATTTTATTGCACTAGGAGTAGTCTGACACTTAGTTTTGGAAGCGAAAGTCGGCTTTTTCCGGGAGGTTCACCTTGAGCCCAAGTTCCACGGCAGGAGGTGATCCCATGTGTCCCAATCTGCACCGAACACCCTATTCACATTTTGGCCATTCGGAGGGTGCGGTGATTTGGCGACAACAAGTCACGTAAGAGTTCAATCCTACAACTAAGAAGAACTTTTAACATCCACGAGGCTAGTTGCATACATTCGAGTACTATAAAATTAAAAAAAAAAAAGCGTTCTACAAATTTCACTTCAATCCCGAGCCTCTTTGTCATTCTTGACTTCACAAAATTAATACAATAATCAACTACTATACCTTTGTTTGTTATATCAATTCAATCCTCCAACCGGTGGAAGTTCATCACAAGATTAATATTGGACCTACATTTATGCTTTTCCATGTCAACATGACCTAGGATCATGCAAGCAAAGCATTTAAAGAGAACACAAACCCAATAAGCATATTATTCTTGTCATTTATTTATAATTATATCTACAATTAAGTTTATCTTGGTCTGAACTACACACGATGCTCTCCATCAATGTAGCAAAAATTATATCAACACGAGCTTGCTTGATGTCATTTGATCCAACTATTTTTCTTGTGGAACCTTATACAATTAGAGCAGTAGCAGCATAAGAGTGTACTACTACTAGTATCGGAAGTGGATTGATTTAGCTTGATGACGAAAACATTCCTCTTGGGCAAGTGGAAAAGGAACAAAATGCCCAAAAGCCAATTTTGCCCCTTCAAAAAGAAATTCAGGCACACTTTTATCTGTTTTAAGGGTTCCGAGTGGACTGAATTAATATGAAAAAAATTAGAACATGTTAAAGGAAAACTTGGTCTTTGTTTACTTGAAAATCGAGTGCATCCGTTGAGAAAAGCGAGACCTAGATAGAGAGGACTCGTGGGGATGCATTTTTTTCCTGACACAACATCGTCCCAATGATTCATTCCGATTAAAAATGAGTGTTTTGTGAAATCACCTCACCAAATCTCACAAACAAATTCCCATCGAAGTGTTGCATGTGCTCCCCGTAACATCTCTATGCTTACCATCCGCATATTCATCCAAATACCTCCTATAATTATTACTAGGAACTTTCTTAGGAGCGGGCACGATGACATCGACTTTAGAACTCTGTGACTTCAAGCATGGTGGGTCAATCGAGGGTCGTTTCTTGGTGTAAAACAAGGCCAAAGTGGAAGATTTTTCATACAATCCCAAGATCCATGCGAGTTGTTGCAACTTCGTATCAACGGTTTCCATTCATGTGTTGTTGTCTGCTTTTGATAGAATCTGTGTTCACATGCCAATGTCAAAGACAACTCCATCCACATTTGATTGATCCATGTTCCAAACAACAAACCTTAAAAATACTTAAAACAATGTACAACATAAGATCCGAAAAGAAAATTAACAAACATAAATCTTACCAAGCCAGAAGAAAATTTGAGTTATTGTCCACAATTTCCTTCCTGTCAAAGAACTCAGGAAGAACAATTTTGTAACTTTATACATCAGATTTCTCATTAAACTTTGATGTTCTTGCATATTCGGTCAATGTAACCAATAAATGGGTATCGAGAGAATGTTATGGGGAACTGTGTAGCAAACAGAGCTCTTCGCTAATAGATGTCCTAAAATTAGCACCATTATGCGTTGAATCATACCTGCAAGCGAAGATAAATCTATAACCCTAATAAACTACCATTCAAAAGCAACGACGGAGATTGTTTTGATGGTCAATGATCGAGATTATTTTGATGAGCGACCACAAGGTAATTCTCATAGGGGAAACGCCTTGACATAACTAGAGTTTAGGGACTCCAACTTATCTATTATGAAGCCACAAGTTTCCAAGAGGACTAGACTTACACAATTTCATGGAGATCAAACCATATGAGTATACAATTTTGAATTCTTCATTTTGGAGGGAAGGTCATATTCAAATTTGGAGTAGTCCTAACGCTAATTAGACACACTAATTGAGACACAAGACCTAAGTCACTCACTCAACACTCCTAAACTAGCGTGAGCTAAGTTGAGCACACACACTAACTAATTTGCCAAGGGTGAAGTAGATGCTCCCGCATCATTGTATTATTGATGGGTGTTGTTATTCCCTTCATTTAATCAACTTCTTGTTAATGTCATATCAAACTAGGGGTGTGTCTAAAGCTATATGCAACAAGAATAATCTTATCAATCTAGTAGTTGCCTGTAGTTAGTTTTGTATTTTACGAGGGGATCTTTTCAATGTCTTAAGGACTTCTTGGTAAAACCTTATTTAAATCATAATATGAAAAAATGTTGAAAGTAAACACACTTTGAAAGCTTTCTTTGAAAAGGAAACACACCGCTTTTTGGAAATACACACACTCAATTTAGAATGCTTGAAAATGATTACAAGAAATATAAGAATCTATCTAAACACCTGCAAGAACAAGTATACAACAGAGTTTAACTAGAAGAATTAAAACAATACTGAGAATTAATGAGATCTAAGCTATTTGCTTTGAAAAAATATAAATACTAAATAAACAAATATCCCGGTCCTTGGGGAGTGGGCCCTTGCTCTCGAATCGGGGATTTAACAACTCGAGAATTCTCTCAAACAGGAATGACTATTTTATTGATAAAACATTCGGTATTACAAAACATACTAGATCTAAGTACTTAGTCTATATTTCTCTTCTCTATTCTATATCTATCTCATATCATATTCTATCTATATATTATATTTATATCTACTGTAGGTCTGCTTTTATATACATTTTACAATCATAAATTTGTCTCAACGATTCTGAAGAAACCAAATCGTGCCGAGAATAGATCTTGTAGTCGGATTGTCGCGATCAAACAATCGTAAGATAACTATCCCTAGATCTGCGTTCGAAATCTTCTCATCCTTTCCTGATTGAAAGGGTCGTAGATGCAAAATCTCTGGATGTGGTTAGAATAGATAACTTCTATCGGCTCCGGAGCTCCCAAAGTAACCATAGAAATCATTAAGGATCAAAGCGGAGAGTTCCAGCTATACCCAGGAGTTAAGGAACTAAGTCCAAAAATTCTGGAACTAAATATTGGAATTCTAGAACTAAGTCCGAAAGTTCCGGAACTAGATGATGATTGTGTGACGGAGTTCTGAAACTAGCTTGGAAGTTTCTGAACTAAGTTGTGTGGGAATAGATGTTACCGAAAATATATTAACGCTTTACTGCTTCATTTTCTCGACTGATTAGACTGCTTTGTTACAAAACTAAATTTCAAACACACACTTCGTTAGGAATTTCAGCGTTTTTAAACATTATAATCACAATCAATCAAAAGAAAGACAATTACATCATAACTCATATCATATCAACTAAAAGTCACAAAATGCAATCAAACTTAATAAAAATGAGAGTAAGATGAGATCATATATTATACATTAATCGGACATATTTTGGCCTCATCATTTCCCCCAAACTTACTTGTTTGTAAGTCCCTTTACAAACTTCATTCTTCAAAAGTGGGGTTATATGTTCTGCATTCCATTTGATTGCTCAAATCAAATAGCTAAACTCGGATTTTCCAATGCTTAAACTTAGATGTATTGTACCCGGCTCTCCGCTCTATTTTCCTATCTCACTCTTCAAATTCGGTAGGATCTTGAAGTTCTCTGTTTGTCAAGGAGACATAGAGGTGAGAAGTAGAGGGGCCTTGTTCGCATTCCCATCTATATTTGCCTGTAGGTTTCATTGACTGTGGAATTATTGTGTATAACGTTTTTGTCCTTTCTAACTCCATATCAGATTTGTAGGGAAATTACTTCCCTTCTTCTCAAGGAAATAGTAAGGAGTTCCCACCTCTTTGAGCATCCTTCATAAATATCTTCAAACTTTTCCTCCTCATAGGAGGTGAAGGCATCAATACTCTTTTGCAGAATGGCAAGATAATGTGTCTTGAATATCTTATCAAAGGAATGAGTTCTAAAATGTATGAAGAAGGTGAAGGTTTGCCATAATGAGTTCTCATACAAAAACCTATTGAGCTAGCTTTCAATAAAAATTCAGATTCCTTTCCTTCCATGTAATTTGGTTTCTTTGACAACAAAGACAAATGCATTGGTGACTCTCCCCACATACAAATTGATCATAAATCATGTGTTTTTCTCTAGCATAAAATTACAAAGATAAAATTCACACAAAATATTTTTCTACTCAGGAATGGATAGAGAGTAAGCTACCATGAATTCAGATTCATCTTTTAGTTCATGTGGAAGTCCACATACAATCCTTGATAAACCGCCAAAGGCGAATGAATTTGCTTTTCTAAAAACACACTATATGCAGGAGAGGGCCTCCTGCATGCAAGCAATTTTTCACTCATAATACAAACCATATGAATTTTTTCAAGACATTTATATTTATTTCATTTCTCCTTATAAAATTTTTATTCTCATTCTTTTCTCGCCTTCTTTTCTTCTTCCATCTTGGTCTTCAATTATTCATTTGATGTTTT
>CM031244.1:753748385-753854373 GCA_018340775.1 Taxus wallichiana var. yunnanensis
TCTTACTCATCCCACATCCGCGACCTTCTCCCCTCTCGAGCCTCTTATTCTCTAACATGCCTAGTGCGAGAGGCCAAGTACTCATGCCTTTCCTCTGCCATGTGGGAGGCTGCCCTGAGATCCTTTCCCAACTCCACCACCCATCCCTCGGCCACTAGTACTACTAAATCTTGCCCCATGAACCAATGGTACGATGTAGAGTGCAAATCCCTTCACCGTCGCCTTCGCCAGGCTTTTACCCAGCCCTCCTCCTTCCCCACTCTTAAGGTTGCCTACAGGTGCCTTCTCCGTAAGAAGCGATCCTTCATTTCCCACCGCAGATATATGCTTTCCACCTCCCTTAGGACTAACCCTCGGTCCTTCTGGCGTACTGTCTTTCCCCGCCCCCCTCCTCCACAACGATCGATCCTATCTCCATTTTTTCCCACACCTCTACCCTTTACGATGTTCCGGGCAGCAGTCTACCTAGATTGGCATCCCACCGCCTGGTAATCCCTTCACTCACCGTAATATCAAAGAGGCAATAAGGATTTTGAACTGTAGCAAGGCAGCTGATGTGGACGGTTTCCAGGCTGAGTTCTTCAAGCAGGGTTTTGAGGTTTTTGGTAACTATTTGGCAGATCTTTTCAATCGTGTGGTTCAGAAGTGGGCTTCTCCTCCCACGGTCTCATCATATCATTCACCCGATCCACAAAGCTGGGTCCATTTCTGATCCGAACAACTACAGGACTATCATGGTGGGCCATTCTTTCTCCAAACTCTATGCTACAGTCCTCCACATAGTTGTCATTTCCGAGATTTTGGAGCAGTAAGCATAAACTCAGAGCCAAAGGCAGGTGGTTTTGCCCCCAGTTACCACACCATGACCACATCTTCACCCTTCGTGCTATTATCGAGGAGGCTCGTCACACCGCTCTTCGAAAGTCTATTGTTGTTTTGTCAGACTTTCAAAAGCTTTTGACTCGTACTCATCATGGCCCTTTTCCAAATGACTCCAGACATCGTATTTTGAGACTCTTATTATTGCCATCATGCGCCTTCTATGAGTCCATCCTCTGGTCATCTTCGCATCGCACACGGATTGTCTCGATCTCATCAGAGCACCATCAAGTTAAACAGGGTGCCCCTCGTCTCCTACCCTCTTCGCATTTACATGATGAGCCTGGAATCCTTTCTTCTTCGGGATCACATTCAGGAAGGGGATGGTTGCCTTCTTCACCACGTCTTGATTTCTATTCTCCTATTTGCCGACGATATTGTTTTACTCGCCTCTTCTCCTGAGGGGCTTCAGAGACAACTTGATGCACTTGCTTTATTCTGTGATCTTCGGCATTTGACGGTCAATCTGGGTAAGACCAAGGTCATGGTCTTCAACGGGTTGAGGACATCACACCTCCATTTCTTCTTCAAGGGGCAGGAGGTTGAAATTACTAATACATACACCTACCTGGGAGTCCAGTTCTCAGGGCCTAGATTCAGTATGAGGCATGCTCTTCAGCCGAGGGTGAATAAAGGGTATGGGTCTCTTGCCATTCTCGAGAGACAATGTTTTCGGCACCACTTCCAGGACATCTCCTCCAAGATGTTTCTTATGAACTCCCTCATCCGCCCCACTGTTCTCTATGGGTCTGTTGTCTGGGGGCCCTCCCTTTTGGACACAGATTGGGCTTCTGCCGAGAGGATTCAGACTCTCCTCCTTGTCGTTTATGATGCAAAAAGACGGTCCCCTAACATATTATTTTGCAGAGTTCGGACCTCGACCTTTCCGTCTCGAGAGACTATATTTGACATATCATCCTTTCTTCACCGTATCGAGGTTTGGTGATCTTTCCTGATGAGCAGGTGATGTATCCATATCTCGCCTATTGTTCCTCGTGAGTATTGCCCAAGTTGGGGCCATGCCATGTTGGCTCGAGACTTCGCCTCATTGACTCAATCTGGTATCCAGATTGATCGCCTCCCCCTTCCATATTCCCTTCTCAATGCTCCCTACCATCTCTTGCCCACCAAGCAAGTGTTGAACAGGTCCATCCGGGAGGATATCTACAGGAGCTTCATTCAGACTACTTGGGTGAACCCCCCTGGGGGTTTGCGCCCTAAGATGTCTTTTTGTGCAGAGCACTTTCTTGAAATCGTGAGATGGGCTCATCATCCGTCCCGCACACTCTCTCGCCACCGGGTGCATGCCCTCCGTATACCTTTGGGTCGGGCCGAGTCGGCTCCCACAGACTCGGTGAGACCGATCACCACATTGATCAAGTGGATAGACTTTGAGGCTCTGTAGCCTTCATGAGGTGGAGACAGAGACTCATTTCATCTTCCGCTGCCCCATATACTATGAGATCAGAGGACGCTTTCACTGTCTCTTCAGAGGGATTCAGACTCTCTCGGCCTTCTTCAGATATATCGACCAACGTGTCTTGCCCTCTACATCCGTGAGTCTTTGCTGCTACGAGACCAGATTCTTCATCCCCCTCCGAGAGTCATCCCCACGAGACGAATTACAACCTTCTTTCCGGTTCTACCCACTGGTGGAGGAACTAAACGACAGAGCCTTTTGGCCCAGATTCAAGGCATAGACTGGCCCCGTCCCCGGCTGACCTTCACATCTCCTCGATCACCGCCAAAAGATCGATGCACACACGCAGAGGGCGCCCAACTCCATTCGTCCCTCAAGGGCGTCACGCCGCCTCAAATCTCAAAGAGGGAGGAGGTTTTCACCCCCTCTTTGGGTCGCTAGTCCATCGTGAGCTTTTCGCGGCCTCTAATGTTAGGAGGTGTGGCTACCATTCCTAATTAGACCTTTGGTCCTCATTTGCCCCCCTTTCATTCTCTTCATCACTTCGCTGCTTTTTCTCCCCCGCTGCTCCTTTGCCCCCGCCCAGTGTGGGGCATTGGCGGGTTTCCTTTCGTTGTCTTTTCTCTTCTTTTCTATTTTTGGGAACTCGTTTTGAGTTGTCCCCGCCCGCACTTTGTATATTGTTTGAGCCAGTCCCATTGACCTACTTTTGTGGTCATTCACTTTGGACATTAATATATCTATCTATCTATCTATCTACCTCCCACCTTTGCCTCATAGGTATTCCTCCTTAACCATTTACCTTCTATCTGCTTCGTCTAGAAAACATAAAACTTATTAGTGAAACAAGAGTAGAAGAATCGTAGTGGCTGCTACGATTCCTAGTAGTGGTTGGATCGGTGGGATGTGTTTGTAGTTTTTTTTGCATACACTTAGGATTAGGAAATTCTAGCTACATGCTGACAATGATTTTTTTAGTAACATATGTCATGGTCCCTGTGTACGGATATCTTGATCAGCAATTGTTTTAGAAATTAGTTTTGGTATGTAGTGCGTACAACGTTTTCAAAAGCTATGTTGTATGTTATCCTTACTAACATGTGATGGTATGGTTCTGATTTCTTGCTCAAAATAAGTGAAAGAGTCCACAATTAGTTTTTAATCTTATAATATATAGAAAAAATCATCATGCATTCATTTGAAAATCACAACGAAAATTTACAATTACAAAATTAGATAAATGAATTTCCATAATTAGAAAGTAAGTTAACATAACAGAAAAGCAAATAAAAGGGTTTTTAATAAATAAGTAAGTTGGGATTCAAATCTTTGCATTATTCGTAGAACTAAAATAAAAGGCGGATTCAAATAGAGCATATACTTCAGCGTACCCTTGGATATTGAATAAGTTGTAGCTACGTGGACTTTGCTATGGTAGTAACAGCACTACCGAACCACGTTACATTCATGTCATTGGCAAGAGTGGCACTCCTTTCAAATTGAAAACCAATCCCTCACCTTTTTCATTGCTATAACCATGTTTTTTTCCTTTGCAAATGACCCTTCCATTAAGGACGCATGACATATGGTATGGGTGCAATTTATTAGTGCTTGTTAGCAAGGAAAACAGTGGGCCTTCCTTTCGCAGGAGGGCCAGTATGAAAATTTTTGTGTTATAACTTGCATTAAGTTTTTTTCATTCCTTAACAACGCAAGCTCTTCAAAATTTCAGAATATGTTTGTCCACTTTTGAGGTGGGAATTTTGTTTTCAGAGCTTAAGAGCATGAGCTCTTTATTTTTTTAGAAGTTGCTTGCTTTGTGTGTAGAATTTATGTAATGGCGTTGAATTGTTTTAAAGACCTAGAATTTTTTTAATGACCAATAATTGTTTTAACATGTGGGACCGCAAAGGGACCAAAAACTCAGTGATAGAGCATGCGAGCATATTAAAAAAAAGCGTGCTACTTTCTGTTTGTATGATGGTGAGGACTGGGTTCTAGAAATGGCGGTGTAAATAAAGCCCATTGATTGAAAACATCTGTTGGAGATCGGAGTGGAAGGATTTTACAGTCCTTCACCGCCGGCGAGACTACAATTCAATCCAAACAAATATGGTTAATGTCAGGAACAAACGCCATCAAAAATCACCAGGTGCTTGGCATAAACTGTGTCTTTGCTTTGGTTGTAAGCCAATCGTCGTTGTTTGGTTTTCATTGTTGCCCCACTGCTGGTTGGTGGTTGCAAATATTTGGTGCCCATGTTTTATGACATTTAAAAAAAGCGACAAATATGAAAGAGAATGGCGGTGTACATAAAGCCCATTGATTGAAAACATCTGTTGGAGATCGGAGTGGAAGGATTTTACAGTCCTTCACTGCCGGTGAGACTACAATTCAATCCAAACAAATATGGTTAATGTCAGGAACAAACTCCATCAAAAATCACCAGGCGCTTAGCATATTCTGTGTCTTTGCTTTGGTTGCAAGCCAATCGTCGTTGTTTGGTTTTCATTGTTGCCCCGCTGCTGGTTGGTGGTTGCAAATATTTGGTGCCCATGTTTTATGACATTTAAAAAAAAAAGTTACAAATATGAAAGAGAATCCACATAAATATTAAGGTTCTTTTTTTTCCTCCTAGATGGCAAGTAGTTTACTATTGACAAAGAAATGAAATAGATTTGTACACTGTATTACAAGGAAACGTAGCATTGTTGATAATGTGTACAACATATTACAAGGGGCCTCTCTTTAACATATACATATATCTCATAATTACAATGTGGGGTTCTATTCAGAGGATTCCATAAAGGTTGCAACCAGTTCGGCGTGGTCCAAATCTTGCTTGGTGGTTGTTGTACTGTGTATGGTACAAGATAGTTGTTCCTTGCCATTGTAGGTAGCTCGTCAAATGGAGAAGATAAATCTGTATGTGTGGAAAAGCACCTGTTTGATAATGGGCCACACATCGTTGGTGGTTGTGTTGTTCTTTGAAGGCATTTGCCGATAAGCGGAGAAGAGTTTTTGCCGCATCATCAAAAGTTGTTGCCCATAAGTGCCAGTACGGTCTTTAATCATCATGTGTAATGCATACTTATACTCAAATGCAGCTGAATCCAAGTTGCATTTGCTACAATGCCAGGGAGAGGCTACATTGGTTGTTAGTTTTTTACGACACTGCTTACCATTTACCATACGGGAGCAAGCAGGATAACAATAGTTATCCATGTTGAGGTGTATAATGGTACCAACAGTTGCCACTTGGTGATCGGGGTTGGGGGTGGCACATGCATGGATCTCACTAATAGTCTTTTCCACTTTGACCTCCGCAGGAGTGCATCTAGGATAGTTGTTGCCTCTGGGGTGGTTAACCAAACCTGAAGTGCTTCCACCTCTGGTACTGCAGGTGAAAGGAACAATTGCATATTAGGTCCTGTGGTCAGTGCTCGTTCTTTGAATGTTGTCGCCTTGGCTTTCCTAATATCTACAATAGGCATGTGAAGTGCGGTTGTATCTGGTTGTAGCTACAGTAGTTGTATGGCTTCGTTACATAGTTCTCCCCACAAGGTAATAACTATAGAATGCCCTGTTGGGTCCTTTGCAGTGATAGTAGACTGTTGAGTAATTCTGCCATCTTTACGATTGATCGTAGAGGCAGCGGATGAAGAGCTAACTATACCAACAACATCTATTATAGCCCCAACAGGCACCTGTTGTATTGCACTGATATTGGTGAACCGGAAAGCATAGTTTGGTATAACAGGGCTAGGTTGTGCACATAGTTGCAAAATAGAATCCATACTAAGAATCACCTCCCATGGGCTGCTAGAGTCTCTGTACGTCGGCTTCGCATACTTCAGGGTACCTTTGGATATTGCATAAGTTGCGTCTACCTGAACTTTGCTATAGTAATATGTAGCAGCGTTCCCGAAGCACGTTACGTTCATGTCATCACCAACAACATCAATGACATTGAAATTGAAAACCAACCCCTCACCTTTTTCATTGCTGTAGGCATGTATTTTCCTCTGCGAATGACCCTGCCCTCAAGCACCCATGACATATGGTATGGATGCAATTTACTAATGCTTGTTGTCGGACCAAGGTGTATTGCCTCAACACTTGTTGTCATTGCTGTCAGTTGGTGCGAAATGAAGCTAGGAACTGCAGTGTACGCACAGTTATAACGGCAGTATGGCATTGGGTAAAATGGAAAATGGATGGTATACAAGTATATAAGCAACGGGAAATACTAACATTTACATTCCAGTAAAGTAACACTCGTTTCTTACAAAGTAATCCAAGTAATTAAAAGTGAAACTATTGTGGCATTATCAAAGAGAATAAGACATACCTGACAAACCTTTTAATTTATATGTCAAATCCAAAATCAAAATGCCGGAAGGCAGCTCAGAACAGCTATATAATCCTTTACACAATCTCTACATCAACATACAGATACAAAATAAAGCCTGCATATGCTTTGGGTAAAGGTAAATTGGACCTATATACTAAATACTAAATAGAGTCCAAATATGCAGGTGTAAGGAAGGAAGACGTGGGATGCAATGGAAAGTAACATGTAACTGATGATTATTCAGCGTACAACAAAGAAGCACTGAAGAAAGCTTTAGAGGAACAAATAGAGTTAGGTAAACACCTGAAATGGATGTAAAATCATTAAATATGTCAAAAAAATGGGAATGGCATGTAAGAAAGCAGCTGATGTTTGAAACCAAGCTGAACTGATGGAAGAACATGCTGGGAACAGGCAATACGTTAAAAAACAGCGAACTGTAGAAGTAAATTAGTAAGAGTTACGGAAAAAAAAATGATAAACAATTCTTCCTAAACCAGGCTTACTATAGTCACCTAATAATTTGCACTTACGTGGTCCACAAAAAAGCAGTATCCTAGATTATTAAACTGCAGAAGTATTTATATCTCTATATACCAAGTTGATAGAACAACGTATGGTAATTCATCTAAGGAGGCAGCAAGTCAAATGGACACTCCTAGCTTTTGCGTTTGATTAATGTAGTTTTTTAAATTCTAGAATGTGTCAATTTGGTAGATGTCTAAAACATTAACTGCATAGCATGGGAAACATAATTCATTAATTATTTTCAAGATTACCCTTGTAGCAATCATTTATTCCGGTCATAAAAAAAATGTTTCTTTCCAAATCTTTGCCTAAGGAATCGAGATAAAACTTTGGGCATGTTCAATAACTATCCCAAATATATTGCCCTACTAAAAACATGAGGGAAAAGCAATTTCAACGATACTCTTCAAAATATGTTGGGAAAGATGTTAAAATATTTTTGTTAACAAAATTCGTGCTTACGGTGCAAATATAAACAACAGAAGAGTACGACTAAAGGGAACAAAAAATGATCAACGTTCAAATTTTCTCTTCTACATCAGTTATATTATGTACTTACCTAGTACTTGCAGAATCGACCAGGTATAATGCTATTGAATACAGCGACATTTCTAAGCTCAGGTAGATGGATATCCAAGAAAGGTTTTCAATAAAGCTAGATGGATTTGTGAAATTCTCCCTCATATTTAATTTTGAATTTACAATTCAAGTGCCAAACCTGGTCGACATAGACATTTGGGCGATTATTTGACCAAAATCTACAAAATAAATCAAAGAGAAAAACTTCTATATGAGGCGAGGGCATTGGGAACCAACTACAACCTTCCATGCCAGTTATATTTCCTTCCATCCTTAAAACCTTATGACGAATTTACAGCGGGTTTGGGTTTTAAAAATATCTTTCTTCCAACAATTCTCCCATGCATTAGCATGGAAATCATTCTTGCCGACATGTGAACACTATTAAGAAAGTATTGGCCTTAATGAGGGCCTCAATTGATGGAGAAGTCTTTTGTCACATTTGTCGGTTTGATACTGCATGTGAATCATTCCATAATTTTAAGGACTTGTATGATTCTGACTCAGAGTTGGAGTTTACATAGTTACAATTGAATTTGTTCAATCTCAAGTTGAAAAATGGTGATGTTTCCAAAATATCAAGCATGATGTTCTAGAGTGGAAATTGAGTCTTTACAAGCAAGTAATCAATTAAAAAACTCACACATTTGATCAATTGGTTGAAAATATGGTCAAAAGGGAAAAGGCTTTTGGAAAAAAATCTAACTCCATAAGAGAAAGCTTGCTATGTCTATTAAAATGTAATTTTTTCAAGGGTTCTTCCTCGATGATGATAAGGAAAAAGGGAATAATAAGGGTAAATGAGGAAAAAATAATTATAACAATGGGAAAAATCAAAATGATAAACAACACTTACGGTGTGGTAGATAAGGGAAATGCAAGATTTCACGGGAGAAGATTAAAGCTTATCACAAGCAAAAAGAATCCCACCAATGAACCGGACTCCACTCAATTCACCAATGCATATGTGCTTCCCAGTTGTGATGAAGCAAATAATGCCCTAGTTAGTACCACCTAGTTTGATGCTTTGGCCATATTTAGTGAGATACATGACTTTCCAAAAAGACTTCTTTGAGGAGTTTCATGAAGACATTTGTAATCCCAATATACTTGGTAAACAAATCAAGTTTGCAACTGAGAAGGAAAGTTGGATAGTAAGAGTCAAGCGTCAAGGGCTTCCATATTTCATTCTTTAAAATGTCTTATACCTTCCTCAATTGAAAAGAAACTTGTCCTTGGTGCTCATTCGCCAACAAGGGCACTCCATTCTATTGGACAATGCAATCATGGTGACTGGATTTGAGGAAAATTATTAAAACTCGGGATGAGCCATCATGGAAATTATTAAAATTCATGGCAATTTTCTCATCTTGTTGAAAACAAAATGTCAACAAATATGTTGTAGCATGCGAGATTTAGGCACTCCAATCATGTCCACATTCATGTGTTACAAAAAAATGGCGTCATTTGGATTGCACACCCTACTCGCAAAATTTGAGAACTGCAAGCTTCACTCAATTTGGCTAAACAATTAAAAAGGCCTTTTCGTAACTCAAAAGGGAAAGCTGATAGAAAATTGCAGTTAGTCCACTTTTTCTTTTGTTCTCTTGCAATTCTATCGGTGGTCACAAGAATAGAATGGGCAAAAGCAAAATGATAAACAACACTCGCTTTGCATACGGTGTGGTAGGAAAGGGAAACGAAAGATTTTACGAGAGAAGATGAAGCTTATCGCAAACAAAAAGAAGCCCACCAAAGAACCATATTCCACTCAATTCTCCAAAGTGCATATGCGCTTTCCAAAAGTCTTGTCAAGAAAATAATGTCTCGGTTAGTACCACTTGGTTTGATGCTTTGGTCCTAGTTAGTAAGGTACATGAATTTCCAAAAGGACTTCTTTGAGGAATTTCCAAAAGGACTTGTAATCCCAATATACTTGCAGATAGATCAAATTTACGACCAAAAGGAAAGTTGGGCAAAGTAAGAATCAAGTGTCAAGGGCTTCCATATTTCATTCTTAAAATCTCTAATATCTTCCTCAATTGAAAAGGAACTTGTTGTCCTTAGTGCTCATTCACCAACAAGGGCACTCCATTCATTGACAATGCAATCATGTTGACTAGATTTGAGGAAAATTAATTAAAACTCGGGGTGAGCCATCAAATTCATGGAATTTTTCTCGCCTTCAAAAACGAAATTTCAACAAGTATGTTGTAGCATGTGATATTTAGGCACTCTAATCATGCATGCGTTCATGTGTTGCGAAAAAAATGGTGTAGCAGGATTGCACACCCTATTCACAAAATTTGAGAATTGTGAGCTTGCATTTTGGCTAAACACTCAAGAAGACCTCTTTAGAAGACAAAAGGAAAGTTTGACATAAAATTATAATTTGTCAATTTGTCTTGTGTTCTCTTGTAATTCTATTTGTCGGTGGTCACAAGTACATCACATTGTTCATCGACCACTACAAAGTAGAATGACACAAATTTATTTCCTCAAACAAAATCAAAAGCCTTCAAACATTTCAAAAGTTTCGAGCCATGGTGGAAAATGAAGCTCCAACCCACATTAGGAAACTCAAGACCGATAATGAGGATGAGTACACTTCAAAGGCGATTTAATCCTATCTTAATCAAAATGAGATCAAACACCATCTTGAGTTCCTCGGACCCTCAACAAATTAGAGTAGTTGAGAGGATGAATAGAGCCATGATGAATATGGTTCATCTAATGTTACATTTTGCTCTCGGAAAATATATCACCATCAAGTGAAGACTCCCATGAAATATGGTATGGTCATTGATCCGAAAATCAAATTTAACTAGCAATTGTGCACACACATTTTCTTGCTTTGTATTGATTTTTGATGTAAAATTTGAGCATTATATCCTTTTGTATTTTTAATAAAAGAATTAAAAACTGCAAGTACTATGCAAATATTGAAAGAAATGAAGAGAATTTGTAGTGCCCCGCCTCGGGACACCATAACCCACACCCAAGAGTAACTAAAATTTAGGGTAATTTTTTTTTTTAAAGTGAATACTTAACCACGCATAAACAATTGTCCAAAATTAATTAATTTAACGAAATCAGTTTACCCAATTTGCTCAATCACTAACCCCAAATAATTTTATTTATTAAATTCTATTAAGTTACTAGAGACCCCCTAGAAGGAGTCTACACCTCTTTCAAATTTAGTAGATTTCCCCCTTTTTTATTTTATTTACCCACACACAACTCTTAAACTTTATTTTCCATTCACATTTAAAATGCCCATGACTTAAAAGTGAGCAGGGATGATTTTGGACCTTAGGATTAGAGAGCTCTCAACCCTTGATCTTATTTTGCCCTAAACTTCTTTATCTCTTTCTTTTCTCACATTATTTTCTTTCATTTTGTATTTTTTTTTGTTTCTCTCCTTTGAGCAGGTGGAGAAGGAGTTTGGTAATCTCATGGGTTGAAAGGATATTAACCTGATTTCATTTGTTAATGGAAAACAAAACAACATAACCATTGTTAGAGCACCCATGTTTGGCGGATCTGTGTGGAGAGAGGAAGGATCCACGTGAGGGAGGGGGTGTGTTTTGCTTGCAAAAAGCAGTGAGGAGGAAGGCGGCATGGTAGGGGCCGCGTGGGTAAGGGTTGCAGCGAGGGGAGAGGTGCATGGAGAGGGGACAACGGAGTGGCGCGGCATGGCGGGGACGGCGGAGGCGCGGCCGGGACCTGGCCGTAGGGGGACAGGGTTTGGTGAGGTGCGGGGCGGAGCAGGCGGTGGGGTGGCGCGGTGGTAGTCCGTGGGGTAGCGGAAGTGCATGTGTGGGGTTGTGGGGCGCTGAATGGGGTCGAGGAGCGGCGAGTGCTTTGGGGTTCGGTGGGGCGCGCCACCCCATTTTTTTGTTTTCTTTTTATTTATAAAAAAATACAACGTCTGTATAGTTAATACATGATTTAATATATTATATATATACTTAATATCTATTAAATGTATTTTAAATAAATGATACATTTAATTTAAAACAGATGTCTTGTATATATTCTTATTACAGGCAGGAATATAAAATAAAGAGAAACGGTAATAATTACATTAATACATACAAACTGAATATATATTTTTGAACAGGTTGATATTAGTTTGTTTGGTGCACAAGATAAATGAACCTGATTTCAGCTTGAAAATAACTACATATTTTTCTTCATTAACTTATGATCTAGTAAATCTACATTTTATTTTATTTTCATTTATCTAATATTTAGTTTTGTAAAAAAAAGAAGTAACATACTCATGAGATAATGAAAGAAACAATGCAAGAGGAAACTACTACTTTTTCAAAAACAATGCTACAAGATCATTTCAAATTTTAAAAACAAGTAAAAACCTTCAACAAGAAATATTATTTACTTGTAGTTATACCTTCTCAATAAACAACCTTTCTTTCTCAAAATGATATTCAAGACAAGCATGTGGAAGGAATGTAAATATTTTACAAGTTCTCTATTGCAAACACCCACAATATTTCATATTCCTAGCATGGAATGCACACTTATCAACAAGGAGGCATATTTTCAAAATATATATATATATACCTTCATTTCAAAAGGAGATTACCTACCATGTTTCATGCTTAAGAAAACAACAATTACAATACTTTATTTTATTTTCTTGTTCAAGTTCACATATACCACAATACATATCCACCCAAAAAGGGTTTAATACAATATCTTTTCAAGACAAAGAAAGCTCACACAAGCCATTCTTTTCAAGATACAATGAACAAAAGAAGTCCATGAAATGGTGAAGGAGACAAGAAGGATTTCCAAATTGACAAGTGTCTTCAAGTGTCTTCCGATGGCTTTCCAACTCCAAAATCTTTCAAGGCCAACACAATGAGAAAAGGGCTTGTTTAACCACCCAACCTTTAGGCATCATCACATGCCTATCCCAAGGTTGGGATGCATGCTAGCCTCCCCCAAGCCCATGGGAAAGAGGATAGCTAACCAACACTTGCACAAGGTGAAGGGTAAAACAACAATGAAACAAGCACACAAACATAAAATTCACAACAACACAAGACTCCAACTTACAAGGAGGAGAACCCATGTTCATCCTCCAAAAATGGGGAAGAGAGGAGAAAGTTCTCCAAAATTAAGCATCAATATTATTTGCACATTGAACACATCTTCTTAACCTCCTTATTGCTCCTTATTCAAAACAAGACCCTCCTTATTCCTCCCCCTTTCTCCAAGTCCTCCTTGGAAGGATTTTCAAACCCCAAAAGGGGTTTCCTTACCAAGGATGGGGAAGGAGATTCAAGCCAAATGAATCAACTTCCCCACCTCAACCATTTGAGGGGAAAAACAATAAGGTCCTACAAGGCTTGGCCATCAAGCCTTGAGGATTGAGAGGGAAAATTCCCTCTCTTCCCCCACACTCCAAAAAAACTCCATCATGCCATATGATGGAGTAAAAACACACAAACAACACTACAAGCTACAATCAACCGTAACAATTTCAAGCAAATCAATCTATCAGCTAAAATAAAGCCACAACAAAAAGATCTAAGAGCCTACCTCAAGGAAAGCTCTCCAAAAACTTCCTAACTTCAAGTTTTCCACTCTTAGCTCCAAGCAAATCCCAAGCTCCAAATCACCCAAGCATCCAAGCAAGAAAATCCAAAGAAAAGTCCCTCTCATTTCCCATGAATGAGAATTTGAAGGAGCAAACAAGCATCCTCACAAATGAGGGAGTGACATGTGTCACCCCTCTCCTCCTCATGGTCAAAGATGCCAAAACAAAAGAGAGAAAGGGTAAAATTATCTTTTTGCCCTCTTCTCCCAAATTTCCTTAAATGTTAGCAAGACAAAACTAGTTGCACTTTTGATAAACACACAACTCCACATTCCTTACATGGATGTGACAAAATAAGGGTAGAAAGGGAGGGAAAACTCCTCTAGCCTTGAAAACAAGCCCCCTACCCATTAGGTAGGGTCCAAGGGCTCATTTTTGTGATAGGGGACTCCCAAGCTACAAAGGGTCCCCAAAATGCCCAAAATACCCTAATTTCGGGTTTTGCATTTTGGCACAAGGGTAGAGGGAGTGGGGACCACCCAAGGTCTCACATGTGACCCTAAACCCTTGTGATTAAGAGACTAATTAACAAAAATCAACAATTTAAAAGAAAGTGGGATTATTAACTCCCAAAACAAGTTTACAACTTTACTAACAACCCTAAACAAAATTAATAATTCAAAGCAAAATATGTTACATACATTGGGGTCACTCATGGTGCCCAAAATTAATAATCATCTATCTTAGGGCTTCACACGGTGAACATGGCTAGGACTCAGTAGCGTGCTGCGCTTGTGCAAGTTTTGAGTAGTTGGCCGAATCCTGTGTTCTCCTGTAAACTCCGTCACTGCACACTCATTGCACACATTAATCGCACTCCGTCCAATACAATATAATTAAATGACATAGCAAGATATCAATGCATGCTAAACTAACCTAACATCCCTGAAATCAAGCTCGCGACAACGTGTACAATTATATTTCAAAAGTTAGACAAGATGATAAAGTGACATATAGTCTCACCATGCAACAATTATTCATCACTATAATTAGGTTCCAACCACATCATATTCATTTGTTTCCATGTCATAACAAAAATGCGACAATAAAGAAATTAGGCTAAATCGGGCGCTATACGCCTGAATGTCACACATGTCTAATATAATCAAATATCTAAAAATAATGTCCAAGATATCACCAATCATTGTCAAAACATGTCTATGAGCAAATAAACAACAAGCTACTGAGCTATAGAAAGTGTGGGCACTACAGAATTCACCAGCAATTTGACACAAGAATTGATAACGGAGTTCGGCGCTTGAGGCCTACGTCTCCGGGTCCGGTTGAATGGGACCGATCTATTAAAATCTTGAAAATAATTCTTTACAAAGAATTCTACAAAATTCTGACCTTCTCATAGTCTTCCTCTGTCAAAAATAACAGGGGTTGCTTTTTACATCTCCTCAAAATTCCACTCCTAGCTCAAGTTATGAGCATTACAATATTTTAGCACAGACCCGAATGCTATACAAATAAAATATCACTCCTTTTATATTGTTTCTAAGCCTCCTAGCATGCCGGCTGGGTGCTTATCCTTTTACACGGCCCACCCGGGTTCCATTCTCCTCCCCATGCATTTGACTTATCTTCTTGGGATCAATATCCCACATTTGGCGCATAAAATCTTGGAAGAGGTTTTAAAAGGTAGGTGGGCGCATGTTTTTAGTGGCTTAAGAGCCACCTTAGCCGTGGAAAGAGGCGCATTGTTTGGGCAGATGTATATGGCGCATGTATATGTTATTTTTAGGTGCCAAAAACAATGCACAATATAATGCGTGGGAAACAATAAGGATTTGGGTTTAATGCGTGGAATAAAAAGGTAATAGTGATTTGAATGTAAAGCGTGGAATATGGAGTTAAATAAATAATGCGTGGAAATGGTAGTTGCATAGTTTAAAATGGCATGTCTAATAGTCCCACATGCATAGCGCAAATGCAATTACAGGCATATATATGTACAAGTTGGTATAGTGATTAAATGAGAAGGAGGCCAAGACACCCCTCCATAATCGAGTGTGTCGAACCTGGCTGAGGGCCCCCAACCAGTAAATAGCGGGGTCCATTTGTCCAAAACGAGTGTCCAAGACCGGCGTTCCCAAAAACCACTTTTAGTACGTCACACAATTTGTCCACATGTCGCAATATAATTGAAACACTTGGCGAGCGTGCACACGTCCAACCTGCACAAAACTCCAAATTTTGCCAGTTGCGAAAATTTCAGCGAGCTATAACTTTTGCAAACGAGCTCCATTTCCTGCAAACAAGATATCAACGGAATCGTATAATTTTTCTCCATACTTTAAAAATGACTGCAACTTATTCTGAGAAGATCTTAGATCGATGTTTCTCTATGAGGATCCTCTGGATCGGTGATCTTCCTTTAGTGTGTCATCTCGGGTTTTTGGATCCACATGTTACACATTGATCCCAAAGGAGAAAAGGAATAAGTTGGACCATAGGAGTCATAAATGCATTCATTTGGGATATTTTGAATCCTCCAAGGCATACTGGCTCTATGATGAAAAGAGCAAGAAATTCGTTGTTAAGAGATGACATCTATTGTGAAAATGCTAAGGATGAAGGCAACATCAATTGTTAGTTGATTTGACAAGTTCAATGTCTACAAGGAGAGTGATATCGTAAGCTGGACCATATGAGTCATAAATGCATTCATTTGGGATATTTTGAATATTCCAAGACATACCGACTCTATGATGAAAAGAGCGAGAAATTACTTGTTGTTAGAGATGACATCTATCGTGAAACTACTAAGGATGAGGCTAACATCAATCGTCAGTTGGCTTTCCAAGCTTAATGTCTACAAGGAGAGTGATTTAGAAATTCCAAATAGTGAGGCGGGACATGCAATTTTGAGTTGTTTGATTCTGTGTTATCTCCCATAATAGAGATTGAAACTCCTCTTGAAGAAGAGAATGAATTTTTATTAGAAAATGGACAAGTGGCACAAGGATAGAGAGAACAAAAAGATGCCTATATAAGCAACACAAACATTTGAAAGATGCTTATTCTTATGAAGTTGGAAAAATTGGCACACAAAGTGCACATCCATCCGCACAACCAACATAAAATGTCTTAGAAAAAATTCAAAACAAGATTGAAACGCTCACCTTGAATGATTCCATAGAATAACTCAATGTTGTGTTCAATTTAAAATCAAACTCTTTCAAACAAATTGGGACTTGGAAGTTGGTCGATCCTCCACCCCACTGTAAACCAATTGGATGGAAGTGGATCTTCTGCAACAAATAAAAAGTTTTGATGGTTCGCTTGAAAAACATAAAGCAAGGCTTGTTGCAAAGGGTTATGCTAAAAAGGAAAGCATGGACTACAATGAAACCTTTTCACCAACAACAAAGTGGGCTACCATTTTGACTTTTTTGGTAACACAAAATGGGTGGAAAGTTCATTAGATGGATGTGAAAACTATTTTTTTGAATCTTCAAGAAACAATGTAGATGACTCAATTTGAAGGTTTTGCAGTTTACAAACTTGAAAATCGTTGTATGGTTTGAAACAAGCCCCTTGAGCATGGTATGACAAACTAGTTGAGCACCTCTTGAACATGAACTTCAAACATTTTGAGTTTGAAGATGTTGACAAGATGATTGTCTTTCACATGGAACAATGAAAGATACACTGCAAAATTCAAATCAAAGTTGATGAAAAGCTTTAAAATGATTGATTTGGGTTATCTTCATTACTTTTTGGGTATTAAAGTAATTCAAAAACCAAAGTATATCTTCATCACTCAAAAAAAGTACATTGGTGACATTCTAAGAAAGTTCGGAATGGAAGATTGTAAGCCTCTCAGTATGCCCATGGAACAAAATCTGAAATTGACCATAAAAGATACCACAGATTTTGTAGATGCTACTAAATACAAACAACTCATTGGAAGTTTGATCTATATGACAACTAGACCAAATATTTCTTTTGTTAATGTCCTTTCTCTATTCATGCAATAATCTAATGAAAGTAATTGGGTAACAACAAAACAATTTCTTTGATATCTTAAAGGAACACAACATTTTGGGCTAAAATACTCTAGGGCAGCAAACTTCAAACTGGTTGGATATTCAAATTCTGACTATGTTGGTGATTTTGAAGATGGGAAATCCACTTCGGATTTTCTAATGAATTTGGGAACAACAATGATCAATTGAAAGTCCAAGAAGAAGAGTATATGGCAACTTCATAGGCAACCAAAAATATTTTGTGCCTTAGGATTTTGCAGAAACATCAAGTTTCATTAGCACCTTTAATGGTTGACAGCACTTGTGCAGGTAATTCAAATGGTAAAGAATACATTCGCTCATGATTTAACTAAACATTCATGCAACAACCTAAACAAAGTAATTCGGTAGCAATAAAGAGAGTCCTTCAATATCTGAAAGGATCGCAAGATTTTGAGCTAAAATACTCGGGGTAGTAAACTTCAAATTGGTTAGATATTCAAATTTTGACTATGCTGGTGATTTTGAAGATGGGAAATCCACTTCGAGTTTTCTAATGAATTTGGGAACAACAATGATCAATTGGAAGTCTAAGAAGAAGAGTATATGGAAACTTCAGAGGCAACCAACCATATTTTGTGGCTCATGCTTTAATAGGAACACCAAGTTTAAATCAACACCTCTAATGGTTGAAAACACTTATGCAATTCAAATGGTAAATAATACGTAGTTCACAATCAAACCTAACATTCGTGTAATAACCTAAACAAAGTAATTGAGTAGCAATAAAGATAGTCCTTCGATATCTCAAAGGATCACAAGATTTTGAGCTAAAATACTCTAGGATAACAAACTTTAAATTGGTTAGATATTCAAATTCTAACTATGCTAGTGATTTGAAGATGGGAAATCCACTTTGGGTTTTCTAATGAATTTGGGAAACAACATTGATTAGTTGGAAGTCCAAGAAGAAGATTATATGGCATCTTCATAGGTAACCAAATATATTTTGTGGCTTAGGCTTTTGCAAAAACAACGAGTTTTCAACACCTCTAATGGTTAACAACACTTATGCAATTCAAATGGAAAAAATAGTCTTTCACGACCAAACCAAGCATATAATAACTAAATTTCATTAGATTTGGGACTATGTGAAAGATGAGTATAAAGTTATAACATTTCCTACATTAGAGAAACTAGCAGATTAACCTATGCACTTGGATGAGAAAATTTTGAAAATTTCTGGAGGATTGCTTGGTGTCACTATGAACCCTAGAGATTTGGGGGATGTAACATTATTGTACATAGGTGTCATAGGATTTTGTCTTATTTGATATAAATGAAGAGTCATTCCCGTAGTAATAGGAAGAGTCACCTTCAAAGGTGAAATGAACAACCAAATCTTAGCTTTATATATTTTGCGGCTTAGGCTTTTACAAAAACAACACATTTCGTTAATACCTCTAATGGTTGACAACACTTGTGCAATTTCAAATGGCAAAGAATACAGTCTTTCACGACCAAACCAAGCATATCGATACTAAATTTCATTAGATTCGACACTATGTGAAAGATGAGTCTAAAGTTGCAACATTTCCCTACATTAGAGCAACCAACAAATAACCAACACACATGGATGAGAAAAATTTGAAATTTTCAAAGGATTGTTTGGTCTCACTATGAACCCTAGAGATTTGGGGGATTTAACATTATTTTATTATATATTAATCCAAGGTGTCATAAGAATTTGTCTTATTTGATAAAAATGAAGAGGCATTCTGTAGTAATAGGAAGAGTCACCTTCAAAGGTGAAATGAACAACTAAATCTTGGCTCTATATATTATAATCTTCTACATTTCAATATGTAATGTGAATACATTTTTGGCTTGGATCGTTATTGTTAATTTGTCATTTCAATACTTGGACTAACATCTTGAAGCTCAAATCTCCATGATGGAAAAATAGTTGTAATAATTGGTTGTATCAGTGGTCAAACCAAATAAAACTTGAAGAAGATTTAAGGAAGGGATGTCATAGGCTTCATAGGATCTATTGTACTTTTGAAAAGGAATAGGAAGAGTCGCCTTCGAAGGTGAAATGAACAACCAAATCTTCACTCTATATATTGTAATCTTCTTCATTTCAATATATAATGTGAATAGAATTTTGGATTTTACCGTTATTGCTAATTTTTCATTCAAATACTTGGCCTAACACTTTGAAGCTCAAATCTCCATGATGACAAAATAATTGTAAAAATTGGCAACATCAAGTGGTCAAACCATGCAAGACTTGAAGAAGATTTAAAGGAGCGGGGGTGCGGGGGAATGTCATAGGCTTCGATGAAGACTTGTTATACTATATGTTGATCCTAGGTGTTATAGGCTTTTGTCTTATTTGATATAAATGAAGAGTGATTCCCATAGGAATATGAAGAGTCACCTTCGAAGGTGAAATGAACAACCAAATCTTGGCTCTATATATTACAATCTTCTTCATTTAATATGTAATTTAAATATATTTTTGGCTTCAGATCGTTATTGTTAATTTGTCATTCCAATACTTGGCCTAACATCTTGAATCTCAAATCTCCATGATGGAAAAACAATTGTAAAAATTCGCAGCATCAATTGGTCAAATCATGCAAGACTCAAAGAAGTATTGCATTAGTTGTAATGCAATTGGACATACAAGAGGAGATTGTATCGTTATAGGATTCGATCTGTAAACTTTGCTACGATGTTTGTTAAGAGGATCATGAGATAGTGGATTATATTTTTGTTTAATGTGCCAAGAGAGTCAAGACTACTTGGTGTGGCTAATCTTATATTTACTCTTCATGTTGCACTTGAATTGAAGCTCTTTCCACCACAAGGCTGCATGAATTATTTTAACTTGCTCTGTGTTATCCTTACCTTCCGTAGATCTAGAAGTTTGTTAAATTAGAATTACTCCATCTCTATGAGCCAAATAATTAGCTCTTTTGCATTCAACATTATGTGAAACACAAAATTTCCATTCTCTCTCATCCCTCAATCTTTAAGATGGTTTTAATGAGCCTCTCATTCTCTATCTAGCTTCTTAGATGTCCTATGTTTAGTTCTTCAACCTCAACATTAGTCACATAATCCCTTGGGATGAATCCTTTCCTTATATCTTCCGGAAGTTTTTTTTTTTTTTAAGTGTTTAAATTAAAAACTAATACATCTTGTGCAACTTTTCCTGGTAACTACTTAATTATATATCATTTATTTATTTATTTATTTATCTTTTATTTTATTTATTTCAATCTAAGATGTTCACTAACCCTAAATCGAAAATTACTTACTTAATTACATTTTAAATTTTACTAAGGTCCTAATCGAACCATTCGAACCTCTTTATACCTTTCCATTCTTATTCTTATTATTATATTCTTCCTTGTATGAATTACATAGACACTTATACTTATTTATTTTGTTTTGTTTTGTTACACATAGATTTATGTCTGTGCATTTATTTATTGGTTACTTATTTGTTAATATTATATTTATTTACTCATTTTTATTTGCTTACCCTCCCTATCTTATTCTTGCTTTAGAGTGTATATATAAAGATACAAAATATATATATATATATATATATATATATATATATATATATATATATACAAACTAGGTCAAATTAATACCTATTACTTTTAGTATATTGCCAATGAAAAGAGGTCGGGCGGCGGCGGAATAGAAGGAAGGGCGGAAGCGCAGTTTGGGAGGGACAGCGAGGATGGAGTGGCAGAGGCGCGGCCGTCGGACGGGGTGTGGAGTCGGGCGCGAGGAGGGAAGGACAGAGGCGCGGCGGAGGGAGGTGTGGAGTCGGCCGGGGACGGGGTTTGAGAGGGGGGGACGAGGCCGCGGCGGCGTGGCGGCTGGGTATTGCTTTGTGCAGGGGGCGGCACGGCCGGACGGGGGTGGCGGCGGCGTTTGTGGGTCGGTGGGGCGCCTTCCCCCACTGGGGGCAGCCTTCCCCCAAAATTTATTATTATTTTTTTGTTTTATTTTTTTGTTTATATTTATTAAAACCATTATATATATATACATATAGGGCCATATATATATATATATATACACACATATATACATATATATATACACACATATATATATATATATACATATATACATATATATATACATATATACATATATACATATATATATATTTTATACATATATACATATATATATATATATGTATATATATATATACATATTTATGTATATATTTTGTATATATGTATATATGTGTATATATATACATATATGTAGATATATACAACCATATATATATATATATATATACATATACATATACATATACATATATATACATATATATATATATACATATATATATGTTACTACCAAATCCGATTAAAAAGAAATAAGATAAAAATGGTTGCCATATATATAAATAATATACACACACAGCTGCATACTTCCAGTGAAGAAGATAAGAGAAATTTATACAGAGATGAAATACGTGAACTATGGCTTCCCACATACATATCTGACCCATTTACTTTCAAGGTATTCCAAGAGAGTTTGATCCATGCAAGTTTTAATTTAAATGATGATTTCTTTGGCAACTATCAGAATGACATTGTTCTCAGCATGTCCACTTTCCTTTGGGCACAAGTAAAACAGTTTGTTTTTACAACACTTAGAAATAAAAATATATATTTTTCCATATAATAACATGAGGTCTTATTCCATCTAAAAGCATGCACAAGTAAATGTACAGTTTTAAAATATAAAAACCAGCCATATGCATTTACCCCTATAATATGTATTGGAAGGAAAACAAACCATTTTTCAATATAATGGAAGACTATTTTTAAAGGAAAAATTTAACATTTAAAACTTCTCTAAATGTTATGATTTCCAAGAAGCTATGGTAAGGGAAAACTAAAGGTAAAATTTCTTCAAAATAAAGCCCATCAACTAACAACTCTTCCATTTCAAAAGGAAGTTACCTACATGTTTCATGCTTAAGAAATCAACCATTACAATACTTTATCTTGTTCAAATTTCACATATGTCACAATACATATCCACCCAAAAAGGGGTCTAATACACTATCTTTTCAAGACAAAAGAAGCTCTCACAAGTCATTCTTATCAAGATACAATGAGCAAAAGAAGAATGTCCATGAAATGGTGAAGGAAACAAGATGAAATTCCAAGTAGACAAGGGTCTTCATGCATCTTCCAAAGCTTCCCAACTCCAAAATCTTTTCAAGGCCAACACAATGAGAAAGGGCTTGTTTAACCACCCAACCTTTAGGCATCATCACATGCCTATCCCAAGGTTGGGATGCATGCTAGCCTCCCCCAAGCCCATGGGAAAGAGGATAGCTAACCAATACTTGCACAAGGTGAAGGGTAGACAAAAATGAAACAAACACACAAACTTAAGACTCACAATCAACACAAGATTCCAACAAACAAGGAGGAGAACCCATGTTCATCCTCCAAAAATGGGGAAGAGAGGAGAAAGTTCTCCAAAATACAACAATATTATATGCACATAACACATCTTCTTAACCTCCTTATTGCTCCTTAGTCAAAACAAACCCTCCTTATTCCTCCCCCTTTCTCCATGTCCTCCTTGGAAGGATTTTCAAACCCCAAAAGGGGGTTTCCTTACCAAGGATGGGGAAGGAGATTCAAGCCAAATGAATCCACTTCCCCACCTCAACCATTGAGGGAAAAATAAATATGACCCTACAAGGCTTGGCCATCAAGCCTTGAGGGTTGAGAGGGAAAATTCCCTCCCTCTTCCCCCACACTCCAAACTCCATCATGCCATATGATGGAGGGAGTAAAAACACACACAAACAACACTAAAATCTTATTCAAAAATAAACAAATTTCAACAATCAATCTAACAACTAAAATCAAGCAACACATCTACAAGATCTAAGAGCCTACCTCAAGGAAAGCTCTCCAAAAAGCTTCCTAACTTCAAGATTTCCACCCCTAGCTCCAAGCAAATTCCAAGCTCCAATTCACCCAAGCATCCAAGCAAGAAAAATCCAAGCAAAAAGTCCATTTTTTTCTCCATGAATGAGAATATGAAGAGGAGGGACCAAGCATCCTCACAAATGAGGGGGTGACATGTGTCACCCCTCTCCCTCCTCATGGTCAAAGATGCTAAGACAAAAGAGAGAAAGGGTAAAATTATCTTTTTACCCTCTTCTCCCAAATTTCCTCAAATGTTAGCAAGACAAAACTAGTTGCATTTTTGAAAAACACACAAATCCACATCCCTTACATGGATGTGACAAAACAAGGGTAGAAAGGGAGGGAAAACTCCCTCTAGCCTTGAAAACAAGCCCCCCTACCCATTAGGTAGGGTCCAAGGGCTCATTTTAGTGAAAGGGGGACTCCCAAGCTACAAAGGGGTCCCCAAAAATGCCCAAAATACCCTAATTTCGGGTTTTGCATTTTGGCACAAGGGTAGAGGGTGTGGGGACCACCCAAGGGTCTCACATGTGACCCTAAACCCTTGTGATTAAGAGACTAATTAACAAAATCAACAATTTAAAAGAAAGTGAAATTATTTACTCCCTAAGCAAGTTTACAACTCTACTAACAACCCTAAACAAAAATTAATAAATTAAAGCAAAATACTTTACATACATTGGGGTCACTCAAAGTGCCCAAAATTAATAATCATCTATCCTAGGGCTTCACACAGTGAACATGGCTAGGACTCAGCCCGTGGGCTGCTTGTGCAAGTTTTGAGTAACTGGCCCGAATCCCACGTTCTCCGTAAAACGTCACCGCACACTCATTGCACACATTAACTGCACCTGTCCAATACAATATAATTAAATGACATAGTAAGATATCAATGCATGCTAAACTAACCTAACATCCTACTGAAATCCAGATGTAACAACGTGCACAATTATATTCCATATTCCAAAAGTTAGACAAGATGATAAAACGACATATAATCCCATCATGCAACAACTATCCATCAATGTAATTAGGTTCCAAGCACATCATATTTCATTAGTTTCCATGTCATAACAAGAACAAAAAGCGACAATAAGGAAATTAGGTTAAATTGGCGTTATACGCCTGAATGTCACACATGACTAATATAATCAAATATCTAAATATAATGTCCAAGATATCACCAATCACTGTCAACACATGTCTATGAGCAAATAAACAACAAGCTACTGAGCTATAGAAAGTAAAGTGGGCACTACACCTCGATCTTTAAGATGGCTTTAATGAGCATCTTTTTCTTTAAAGATTTGTCCATCAAACTCAAAGTACTCCATATCGTGAACCAATCAATTAGCTCTTCAACATTCAACATTCTATGAAACAAAAAATTCCATTCTTATTCTTCCTCAATCTTTAATATGGATTTAATGAGCCTCTCATTCTTTATCTAGTTGCATAAGTGTCCTATGTTTGGTTTTTAACCTCAACATTACTCACATCATCCCTTGGGATGAATCCTTTACTTCTATCATCTTCCACCATAGTTTTTCTTGTTTAAATTGACCTTAACATGTCAACAATCTCCTCGACCTCTTGTCCATATTGGCATTCAACACTTCAGTTCTCAAAGGTGCCCTTATTGGAGGCATATTTGCCAAACCTACATTGTGACCCCTATATACAAACATAAGTAAGTTTTCTCCTCAAACATGCACACACCAAAACTCCTCTGCAAGATCTTGCACTTGTTACCACCACCACCTTTTACCCAACACCCTTTCATTTGGAAGATGTGTCCATTGCTCTCTACCCACATGTGAATGTGAAAATCAAGATCTCCTCACATTTGGAGGACATTGTTGGATCTGATAGGAAATGTTGTATTTATGCGTAAAGGGTTCGATGAAGATCTATCTTAAACCATGCACCACAACAATCAAATCCCAAAAAAATGCACGACTTATGAAATAAACGCCCATTTTATGGATCTCAACAACGAAATGGAAAATTTACGGTCTATGCATGCCTAAACATATCCCTAATGTCTTCTCATAGAATTATAACATCTCATAGTCTTATGAAAGGATGGAAAAATTTCTCTTAACTGTCCTCTCTATTCAAACATGTTGGTGAGTTTTCTCTCTCAAACCATTCAAAGTTTTAGTCTCGACTAATATATCTTTGTGGTCCCCTTTTTTACAAATTCTAAGCTTTACAAAATCTACCTTAGATCCACTTTTATAGGAGTTCTGGAAGAAGTTGATCATTGCCTTCTTTCTCCAAATCTCTTGGCAAGTTGGCAATTGTTATATCTTCAAGGAAACATCACCATGAAGGTATTCCACATTGACCCCCATAAAACCACCATTAAACATGGTTCAACCACTACATAGATTGAACTCAACTATATGATAGAAATCATACATTGTCGTGTAGATAACTAATGTTGCATAAGGCGAAACCAACTTGTCTTATCGCATGTCTCAAATTTCCCCGTCTTGTGTTAGACCTCTAAAACCATTGCAAACAACGAAGGAACACATTCAACATATCTCGTGAACCAATGAATTAGCTCTTCAACATTTAACATTCTATGAAACACAAAATTTCCATTCTTATTCTTCCATCAATCTTTAATATGGATTTAATGAGCCTCTCATTCTCTATCTAGTTGCATAAGTGTCCTATGTCTGGTTCTTTAACCTCAACATTACTCACATCATCCCTTCATATGAATCCTTTACTTCTATCATATTGTACCATAGTCCGCCTTGTTTGAATTGACCTCAAGATTTCAACAATCTCGTTTGACCTCCGGCCATATTGGCATTCAACACTTCAGTTCTCAAAGGTGTCCTTATTGGAGGCATCTTTACCAAACCTACATTGTGATCCCTATATACAAACACAAGTAAGTTTTCTCCTCAAACATGCACACACCAAAACTCCTCTGCAAGATCTTGCACTTGTTACCACCACCACCTTGTACCCAACACCATTTCATCTGGAAGATTTTTCCATTGCTCTCTACCCACATGTGAATGTGAAAATCAAGATCTCCTCACATTTGGAGGACATTATTGGATCTGATACCAAATGATGTATTTGCGGGTAGAGGGTTCAATGAAGAACTATCTTAAACCATGCACCACATAGATCAAATCCCACAAAATTCTTAACTTATGAAATAAACTCCCATTTTATGGATCTCAACAAGGAAATGGAAAATTTACGGTCTATACATGCCTAAACATATCCCTAATGTTTGTTCATAGAATTATAACATCTCATAGTCTTATGAAAGGATGGAAAAATTCTTTCTTAGCCTGTCCTCTCTATTCAAACATGTTGGTGAGTTTTCTCTCTCAAACCATTCAAATTTTTAGTCTTGATTGATATATTTTTGTGGTCCCCTTTTTAAAAATTCTAAGATTTATAAAATCTATCTACGAGATCCACCTTTATAGGAGTGCCTAGAAGAAGTTGATCATTTCCTTCTTTCTCCAAATCTCTTGGCCAAGTTGGAAATTGTTAGATCTTCACGGAAACATCACCATGAAGGTATTCCCACATTGACCCCATAAATCCACCATTAAACATGGTTCAACCACTACATAGATTGAACTCAAACTATATGATACAAATCACACATGGTCATATAGATAACTAAAGTTGCATAGAGGCGAAACCAACTTGTCTTATCGCATGTCTCAAATTTCCCCGTCTTGTTCTAGACCTCTAAAACCATTCAGAAACAACGAAGGAGCACATTCAACTACATAATACATTCACACAACAACAAAGGATTGTGTTAGACCATGATTGCATAGAGTTGCTTATTCCAACCTAATATCATTTGGATGATTTGACATCAATGAAGGAAATAGAGAGATACAAAACAATTAACTCCACTCTTCTTTCCTTGAATATGGATCCATTAGTGAGATCTTAAACATTGATTTTTTTCTTTGACATGAATAAAAAAAAATTCATTATTACTCTATGAAGAAACTATATTAATAACTAAACTTATTGCCTATGGTTTTTTCATGAGAAGCCGAGGACAAGATTTTGCAAGAAGAATGATGTTAATGGGATAATGGGTTATGTGGATAAAACAACATTTTGTATGTTCGAATATGGAAGAATCCATATGAGTATGTAATTTTGTATAAGACATTGTATCTAGAAAAATTATATATGCTTTGTATTGCTTCCTAAGATAGAAAGGAAGGTGAATGGAGAAGTCATGCAATTGAAGAGTCATTAATAACTAGAAATATTATAGAATAATGTAAGCAAATGGAATTTTGTTCGTCGATGAAGGTTGATTGCGATAGATTTCCTATCTTGTAGGAATAGCTTTACAATATATGGAAATAGTTTAGAGTGTTCATTTTGTGTGTTATCTTTAAAGTAAGTATATGCATATTTCTTGTGATATAGTTTAGTTTATCGACATGGTAAATTGGTAGAATGTTTCCTTCTAGTTAATTGTTCTTTGTTCAATTATGGTTTTGTGATAATGTGGACTATGTGTATATTTTCTTGCGTTAATGGAGTGGATCGCTTAGACTACAACCTTAGCAACACCTATCAAGGAATCCATGGACTTCGCTAACAATGGTTATGTTTCGATTGAACATATAACTTGTGAAAAGTAAGATGCACTTACTATACACGCGAAAAAGGATAGGGGCCTCTTATGCGTACTTAACTCCTCATGGATTGGGATAAGGCGAGTTGATATAGGGATGATGGTTTATGGGTATCATGAATGGTGTGAGGATAATATAAATTGAGAGGATATAGGAGGAAAAAGATATGGGCAAGGCAGAGGAAAGATTATCTGCTAATGTTCTCGAGAAAGCAATACTTTCTTGTTGAGGGTAGAGACTCCTGTGGACTTGTTGAAGGTGGTCAAGTATAATAGTTGTATAGAGTTCTTAGTCTATGTCATGGTTGGTGAATGTTATGTTGGGACATGCTGACAAAATGATTATTATATGAGAGTTGACCCCGATTAAGAAAGGTCATGTGAGGAATGAGGAGGAAAGAGATGGAACAAGAGAGGAAACTCAAATCCATATGGGAAGTAGTTATCCCACAAGAAGGAAAATGGGGTGGTTGTCTTGTGGAGCCTCATCATCAAGAATAATGAGTTATGACACAATGAGTTTGGGAGAAATTATAGAGCGAGAAGACTTCTCTTCTCAACTCAAATAAAATGTTGTCTTGAATGTTGTATGACTTGAGAGGAGCGGGAACATGGGGCAAATGTTTGAATCTACCCGAAATGACTTGGGTACCCAAATTCATTCACGATGGAGGAGGACTTTGTGGTGTTGTAATCAAGAGCATAACACGAATATAGTTTAAGTTGGGGATATGTGTAAATGATGTAGCTAGAGCGGGAGCTATATGGATAAGTTATGACTTGAATTTGAGTTGTATGTGATGTTTTGTTGAATGAAAACTTGTTATCCCGTGGATCAACAAGTGTTTTCTTGTGATTTGGACGTGTTTTGAGAGTTGAAATGGAGTAATTACGTTTCAATAATGTTTTCTCACATTTTCGGAATGAAGAACATGGTGTTTGGCTATGTGGAAGTTGAATTTTGGGACTATTGTCCATGTTTTTGAATTAATGTTTAGATTGCAAGCATTTAAATGGAACAAATTAAATTGATAATTAGAAATAAATTACTTGCTGAAAAATAAGTTTTTAAACGTTAATTACTCAATTGCATGCGATAAACATCAACAATTGAAAAGTTTCTTTCACTATTCTATTTATAAGCATGTAGATGAAACTATGTTTTTGTTGTTTTGCAAGTATTGTATGACAATAAAAAGGAAACAAATTAAACGAATTTACAATTGTGAATAAAAATATTCCTAATGATTTAAGAGACAAATAACAAGAAATAAAGACTACAATCCCTCACATGAAATTAGAGTTGTTAGATTTGACCATATGTTATAACGATATATAAGTTTTCTACTCTAAATGCTCTTTTGACAACACAAAGGATGAATGAAATAAGATCTACAATCTAATATGTAATGGGGTTGTCCTAAGACTAAAGATATGGTCAAACCTCTGATGTAAGATAAGATCCATGATGAAATGATTCTAATCTAATAACAATTTCAAAATAAATCTAAAGCTAAGCTTGTTTTTGTGTTTTCTAGTTTGTAGATGAAGTACATGCAACTAAAATTGATCAAAACCTAAGTACAAATAAATGAAAAAGCAATACAAATCCGAAAATTAATCCCATAGATGGAAAGATGCGAGCAAGGGAATATCAAAACCCTACACTACAATAACATAAAATTCAAAATTGGATCTAATTTAACTTCTTTTTCCTTTTCTTTTCAATGATTTCCAACTAGATATAAAAAAATAAATCTAAGCTAAAACATACTAACTAAACAAACAAATTGAATACATGTCCAACCTCTTTCTAGAGACAAAAGGGGGCTAAGTTTGAATTGTCTCGTCTATACCTTAGTAAAACTACGTTAGTTGATGCTTAATGTGATTGTTGTGATGATGGTGATTCAACAAGGATAGATTGGAAGTTGGATGTGTGGTGAAAGTAGAATAATCAATATATCTTTGGCTAGTTGAGGGATCTCAGAAGACTAGTCTGAAACCTTGTTTATTCTCTTTGTGGATGGTAGCAAAAGTAGGGTCCTCGGGGGTACTTTGTATGGGAAGCAATATCTCCTCGAGATCGATTTATCTCCCTCTGGATAAAAAATAGAAACAACAACATTATCCTCTAAGAAAGAAGGGAAGCAAATGATTGCACAATTTCCCTTAATAGGAAAGTGTCTAAGCGATCAAATTCTAACTCTAGATTAACGAAAGGTACATGGTCAAAGATTGGATCACTAGGTGGTGAACTCAAGTGGAGTGGGAGGAAGGATAAGTAGTCTGGGGATTAAAAACAAGGCCAATCATGTGTGTGATCTAAAATTAGAACCAAAATTCACGCACAAAATCAAGGGCAAAAAGCAAAAGAGTAGGAGGTAGTTACACAATTGTCGTGGCGCAGGAGACAAATTGATGGTAGGTAAAATTGAATGCTGCTGTGACATGAAATAGAACCACCACGGCTATAAGTAAAAAGCTCCATGGTGTAAGATAAAAGCGCCACAACGGTAGAGTGATAGGTATACAAAGGGGTTGGAATGGAACATAAGGAAAATATTCTCTTCAAAACAATCTAGGAGTTGGGATTGGGAACATTAATCAAAATGGATAAATATTGGCTTATGTGAGTGGTTTGAGAATTTTGAAACATCTTGTTATGTTTTGGAGATCCTTGTAATCATCATTGGGTATTTTAAATATTGCACCATGCAAAATGGGGTGTGTAGAGTTATGCCACCAACGAGACACAAAAATGGCTTGAGGAAAGGTTATCAAGTTCTATAAATAAGTCTCACCAAATAGTATCCCTACAAATGTAATAACATTGGATCAAAGATATGGTTATATATATGAGATGTTCGGTGTGAATTTCCCAAACTACTAGCAACATGGTTGTCAAGATTGGAGCACTATCACTTTCGGCCTTGAAAAATGATTTTTTTCAATGGAATGAAGAAGTTTAAAAAATTGCAACATGGACAAGAGAGTGATCACCGGGTAAACACTAATATTGATGATACATATTTGAATTTTCTATTCAAGGATATGTCTTTTGATATTGTGGTAAATTTTTTCATCATGGGAAAATGAGGAAAATTCATTGAGAAACTCCTATGCTAGTGAAGATGTGGGTAGTGGAAAAGGCCATGTTGCCAATTCTGTCGTATATGGAGTAATCCATTTTGTTTTGTGGGTACATGATCTTATGGGGTGAAAATCAGGGGTGACGAATTGTTGCGGTTAGCCAACCAAAAATCCCAAGAAGAGGTAAAAGAAACTTGTAAGAAAATAATGGGGCTTTAATGAGAGTTGTGGAAATTTAAGAGATGTAGAGTGTGAAACCCCATTAGAGAATGTGTAAAGGTAACAACAAATAAAGTATGGAGACCATAGGAATCGAGGTGTATGAATGCAACCTCTATCGGAGAACAAATCAATTGAAATGTAGGTGGCAACATGTATACAATGAGTATTCGAAGAGGAAGACGCGTGAACAATAGTCATTCCTAGAGGTGAAAGTGATTGTGTAGTTAGAGGATAGGTCGTCACAATGGTAGATTAATGTAGTGATAGTCCTAGGAAGCATCTTGATGTTTAGGACATCTAGTGTGAAAAGGACGAAGAGTTGAACCATAAACACATGTATGATGGAGAGCCAATTATGAAATGAAGACATTTGTTTCACCTTGTTGGCAAAATTATTTGTTGAAGGAAAAATTAGTAGTTTTCATCAATGCTCTGGGACTAGGTCCCCCTCTTGGGAATGAGGAGGCTCCCATTTATTGAATGAATGAAATAACAAAATTTGTGGGTGGCCAGTTAGGCCAAGGATCACACAAGAGTACTCCACTAAACATGTGGAAAATTGCTTGTGTGGAATACAAAAGAGGAATTTGCTTGAAAAGAGGTAAAGGGGAGATAGGAAAATAGGGAGAAGGTTAAGGTAGTGAGTAGGCACTTGCAAACTTCACAAACATTAACCAGAGTAGGTCCACATTCAATAGGAAGAGAAACAATTGTGTAAGAAACAACAAGATTAAAAAATCAAAGACACAAAGTTCTATTGATTTATTCCTCAAAGACACAAAGTTCTTTCTTGGTTGTCCAAGATTACAAAGCTTGCATAATTAGAAAGTAGGGAGTAGAAAAACATAGACATGGAGATAAAAGAAAATAGCTTTTTTCTTGTAGTGGTAGGATAACAAAAGCTTTGGAATGGAGAAACAATCTCAATATATAGCCTTACAAAGTGTCTCTTCATCTCCTCCCAAGTGACTTTTAATATTCTTACCACTTGTGACCTTTCATATTCCCATAGGAATAAAAATAATTTCTTTTATTATTTATGAAAAAGAACTTTTACAATGCAAAATTAAAAGGTCACTTAAGTGAATAAGACGAAATAGCAAAAAAGTAACTTTTCAATGAAGAATTAGAATGTAGAGATGGTGATTAATCTGAAGATGGAGAAGCTTATGATGATGAAGAGATTACTCTCGATGGGCTCTAAGTAAATGCTCCAGGGATGAAATCATTTCCCTTGTCCTCTTTTCTAAACGAGTCACCGATTGCAAATTCCTTTTCTTATGGGACACAAACATACTCCAAAGAACTAATCCAAGTATTAGGAATATCACCAAGGTATTTGCACTGTGTGAACCATACTTTCTGGAGCCTCTAATCTCTGCGAGGGATTCCAATGTATCCTCATTGAAGGAGAAAGGATCTCTTATCTCTTTTTAGACCAATTCTTGGAAGGAATTTAGGAGTCCCTCCAAGGATGAATGTTCATTGAGTGAAGGGGATCCAATCTTCTGCACACTTTTATTGATTTCTTCCAAGATGTCAGATGCATGCTCCTCACAAGAATCAAGATCTGAAATTGCATTGTTCATCGTTTCACACTTGGCATTCATTGTGTGTAACCAAAAAGGAGACAAATTATCGGCAAATGAAAACACATTCTTGCTCACCAAGGAGTGAGAATCGAGGCAAATCATCTCAGATATCAATGGGAAAACACTATCCCAATGGTCTCTTTCTTTCTCAATCTCAACCTTTGTCATCTTCACCTTAGAAACGGTGGTGAGGAAAATTTGTATAGAGGGCAGAAAAATGTGCCAAATACTTGGAACTACATAAACTAACCCTTCCACTCATTAACAACACAAAAAATTGGAAATACGTAAGTAGGAAACACACACAATGTACCAAAGGAAAAACAAAGAGGTAAGAGTACAAGAAACACAAGTATAAGGCGAAACGAGAGCCATAAAACAAGATTTATTTCTTAATAGATGCACAAGCGGTTACAACAATGGAAGAAGGAGAAAATACATTACAAAGACCAAATCCGATGTTTGAAACTCATGAAAAGTTGGCCACCATTTTGGCATGGTGCCATTATAACAAAAGAGGGACCTTTTTTATGAATATGAGTTCCAGATTTATAGAGAATGAGAAGAAGAAAGAGAGAAGAAGAAAGAGGCACCAATATATGACATTCATCTACTAAGGACCAATCACCATAGATGTTCATAGAGGATTATGGGCACCTGACATGGATCAAATCACTCGCCATCATATTTGCAGGTCAAAAAAAGAACGACACCCATACATCATTAAATTCTTATTGGTGGAGTTGTTGACATTTTATTTTTAAATTAGGCATGACTCACGTGTGCAATCCATTGGACTTGTAATCTTGCCCATGGTTTCTCAAATCCTTAGCACCCTCAAGATGATGCATGAAATCAATTATGACCTCCGTAGTACATTAAACCATCTGCATTTTCTCCTTCGTTGCGTGAAGAGTTTCTAAGTGTCAACATTGATCTTTATGTTTTGCGGCCTTCGACCTCGATCCATGGTTATTCCTTTATCATGCAGATTTGAATGTTTCGTGGCTTTTGTCACAAATTCAAAAACTTCTAAATTTTACCTTTGCACTTAATCGGTATGCCTTGGAGGTCTTCTTTCTTCTCGCATGACATTCTCACCTATGACTATGTTTCATTGTCCTACAAACTTTTAGAATCCTAGAACACTATCCATTAGGGAACTCGTAAGACATTGGGTTAGTGTCTCCGCAACATTAAACCTTGGCTGCATTCGAACTTGCTTTTCCTTTATTGATGAGGATAGAATATGCCCGTTAAATGTACAATAAATTATTTCATCTTACTCTCCCTTTTATTAAGTTTGATTTTGCATTTTGTGACTTTTATTTGATTTGATATGAGTTAGTATGTAATTTTCCATCTTTTGTTGATTATGATTCTAACGTTTAAAAGCTATGTAATTCCTAACAAAGTGTTTTGGAAATTCAATTTTGTAATCAAACAGTCACAATCGGTGGAAGAACAAATATGAAGCGGAGTGCATGTTTTGGAAACATTGACATCAATACGGTTTAGTTCGTAACCGATAGACTTAGTTAGGAACTCCATTACACGATCCACAAGTTTTCTCACTTAGTTCCAAAACTTCCGGACTTAGTTCTGGAACTCTAGTACTTAGTTCCAGAATTATCGGAATTAGTTCCGGAACTCTTGTAGATAGCTCGGAACTCTCTCGGTTAGACCTAGAACGATTTCCTTTAGTTTTGGAACTCTTCTAAAGTTCTAGAACCGATAAGAATCTATTCCAAACGGCTAGTGATTTGTCAAATCAATGATCTTATCAATCAGGAGAAGATTAGAAGACTTCCGACTCTCCATACTTTCAGATCCATGATAATTATCACACAGGTATACGTCTAGCCATGTTCCAATTCAACATCTATTACGGGCGCGATTCGGTTTCAGCCGTATCGATTGGAGCGATTCTGACCATAAATGCACCCCTGGAAGAAGTATATATATACAGACCTGCAAATAGATTATATAGAGGAATATAGATATAGAACAGGAGATAGATATAGATTGATACACACAGATCCAACACGTTTTTGTAATGCAGAACGTTTTATCAATAAAATAGCCATTTCTGTTTTGAGAGAAAATTAAGTTGTCAAATCCTGTTTGAGAAGCGGAGCAAGGGCCCACTCATCCAAGAACTAGGATCCTTGTTTTTGTTGGTATTTATATTTTTAGAGAAAATAGTTTAGATCTGTTAATTATGTATCACTTTTAATTCCTTAAGTTGAAATTTGTTGCAACCTTGTCCCTGCGCAGTGTTCTAGATTAAGTTCTTATTTCTTTGCGAGTCATTTTCCAAGCATTCTCAATTGTGTGTTTATTTTTGTAATGTTTGTTTATTTCAAGCAATTCATTTCTCAGTAAAGTGTGTTTACTTCAAGGCAAAGTGTGTTTATTTCCAGCAATTCATTTACGTAAAGTGTGTTTATTTCTAGCAATTCATTTTTGTAAAGTGTGTTTACTTCAATGATTTTTATAGTTTGATTCCAATAAGGTTTTTAACCAAGAAGTCCTTAATACATTGCAAAGATCCCCCAAAAATAGAAAATACCTATAATAAATTACTAGATCGCTAAGATTCTTCTTGTTGCATATAGCTTTAGACACACCCTGGTTTGAATATGACATCGATGGAGAGTTGATTAAATGAAGGGAATAACGACACCCATCATTTATCACGTAGTTCCTATCAACACTTTTTCCTTACATCACAAATTCTGATTTGCGAGACTTCATCCTTGGCTCCATGGAGTTGAAAAACTCCACGGAATTCTCTGTCTTCCAAGTCCGCGTGACAATTTTTTTCCATGTCCCAAAGCGGTAAATCTTCTTCACATTCCCTTGCTCTACGGATCTTGTCCTTAGCCAATTTTTAAATATTTTGCAGGAATGTGAAACCCACGATGCTCTAACTTCTTTCAACTGTAAGAGACATATTTGGTTTCCATGGAAGATTGACTTCCCTAGTGCCACAAAGGACTGAAAAACCTTTGCGAAGCAATATCTCCATAAAAAAATATGCCCAAGTCTCGAACTAATGCTCCTTTATTATGTGGATTAGGATAACCCGCATAACACTATGTGACCGCACTCTGTGGAAAACTATCTTAGTGTTCGCTGACTTTCCTAAGCAAAAGTGGCTAAGTCCATTTTTCATGAGTTGTTCAAAATTGCTAAAAAGGGGGCAATTTTTGACAACAATAACTTCCATATCTTTCAATCAACCCAGTTTCTTGAGGTGAAATTCTTTGCTTAGGATTACCTTTGAGTAACCTTATGACATACATGGTGAATGCATCATTCACCCTCGAGAAGTGAGAGTTACTCTCCTGATATGTAAGTTGTGGATATTTCTCATATGTTGGAGACTTTTGTGGAACATTTGGTGTAAAAGAGAGACCTCGGAAAGGCCTCGTGTACACGAGAGCATACACTAGATAAGAAGTCATTGTGAACTTCTTAGAGGTAGGAAACTACAACATCTTCGATGAATGTTGTTACTTATAATCTGCCCCAATCAATCATCGATTTCCTTCTGTGACCACTAGGATGAATTGAGCCATCCAGTCTTGGAAGTCTTTTGTAGTTTCTTCTCCTATCACCCTATTCAACAAAACTATTGCATCTGAGTATACCTCATGGAATTCACCTCGAGACCAAGTTTTAGGAATCCATGAGGGCTTCCCTATTTGAGCCATCTAATTGCAAAACCTTGTAAATATGAATCTGTTCTTGCCCATTCTTGAGAGGAAAATTCAGTGATGATCACCATATTGTTACTAGTGGGAATTTGTAAGCATTGAGAGATACCCTTTGGAGTGAGAACTACCAACAATGAATTATCATCTGCTTGAATTGTCCTTGAATTTGGGTCATAATGTTGGGCACAAGCTAAGACAAGCTTTGTGCTTTGAACGGAAAATGGATGTCTGTCATCTTTGAATATTTTTTCCTCCACAATTTCACAGGGTTATCTCAACATCCTTGTTTTTAAGTCCTCCAAATCCATGTTTATCACATCATTGTCACCTACATTGGGATACTCAGTGTTTAATGTGAAAATTGGACCCAAGTAATTAGTAATCCAATCATCCCAAGTTTTTGACTTACGATTATTGGAGAGGGCCGCTAAATATTGAGGATTACCCAAACCTATATTAGATAATGACCCAAATACCGTATGGTCCTAATAAGGATGCATATATGATTACGCTTGAGGTATGAACCCCAAACAAGTAATTAGAACCAAAAGGAAGGCCCAGTAAGTGTGATGACACATAATGGTGCGTGTACCTAGTCTAAAAAAGGAGTTCCTGATTATCTCACTGAGAATCTCAACAAAGTGATGAGCTATACAAATGGTGTGAGACAAAAGTTACATCTCAAAAATTCCCAAGAGATGCTAAAGAAATAAGGAAAAATTTAGACCGCGCACGAAGTTGAGGCACACATAAAAGTAGAGGCTCAGAATGGCTCCATGAGTAACAAGAAGTCAAGAAAGTAAGCGAGATACTGCACTTGCTAAAATTTGAGGGGGTATTTCCCCTTCTAAAGGATTGGTTAGAAGAAGTCTTTGAGGTAGAAATACCAACACAAGAATAAGCTAGAGGTCAAGAGTTAAAGGTGGCAAAATGAGGCTTTGATAACAAACTATTGTTGGAAAGCAAGTCATGATTGGACATATCATGCACACCATCCTTATTAACAATGAGTGTTGAAGTCGATATACATACAAAGGAGGGTAAGTGCATGAAAATGGGGGGCCAAAAGGGGGTCTTAAGTGGACGTTTTTTTTTTTCTAAAAATAAAAAACTTCAACTTGTACGAGTTATTTGAGCTATTTACACTCAAAATTTGAAGATTTTATAAGAACATGAATTGTAATATTTTGAGTTTAGTTGTTGAACTACTAATTTTTTTAAATGGTTAAGTGTAAGTGGGTTAAAGATCTAAAATGTCAATATGTGCTCCTATTTTTGTAAAAAAAAATAGTAGTAGGACAGTTGGTCGTGCCCCCACCCTCTCCATTTTTGAGTACTATTTATTATTTTTGAAAACCCTTTGGGTGAAAGATGGATAAGAGCATCTAATTTGGGATATATTTTTTTAAAGAATATTTTTTTAGTGATTTTTCAAGTAAGTTTTTAAAATCAAAAAAAAATAATGGATAGTTGACCGTGTCCCCCTAACTACCTTAGAAATATCGAAAATTAGAAAAAAATTTAATATGTATAGAATTAGTCCTAGTTTGGGATTGTATAATTTTTTTCAATTTGGAGAAGTGAAACAAAAGATACATGACAAAATATAAGTGTTTACAATCACTAAAAATAGAGGTATAAAAGACATAGTTTGAAATAAATATAAATGGAAACCTTACAATAGTAAAAAATAAATAAAATATATATATTTAGAAAGATGATAGTTTTCTTATGATTGTAGGAAATGTTTTAAGAAAGATTGTAATCATTTTTGTAGGATTAATCATGGTGAAAGGTTAGTTTTTGCATTTTTAGTCAAAAACACGCGAGGTGGTTGCATTGTAATAAGTCCAAGGTTTAGGTTTGGGAAACCAAAGCAAATCCAAGCCTAGAAAAGATTGGTTTGTGCGCATAACAAAATGATCGTGTACCCACTAAAACATGTGCACGTTCCTTTGTGTATGTGTAGTATATGTGTTTGTGGCAACCTTCTATTTACAAAAATAAATGTTTAACTATAAGATTTTCATTTATTATTAAGAAGGTATAAATAATAATAAATAAAGCACTTATACTTTAAATTTATTTTAATAAATATAAGAAATTAGGTTCATTCTACACCTTATGAAACTAGTCTCACAACTCCATGATTCATGGTTTAGGAGATAGTTTTTATAATCTAATATGGTTAGTACATAGGTATTTTTAGGATTTAAAGCATTCGGTGTAAATCTTTTAGGGTTTAAAGTCTACAAATGATGTATATTTTGGGAAAAATGTAGTCATTGTTTAGGGTTTGGGGCCTTTTGGATTGTTTACCTTGAAATTTGTAGGAATATTAAATGTGTCAAAATTAGATTTTACAAATCTCACAACTCGAAAGGAAACAACTAATGAAATATATAGACTCATGGAGTTCCTTATAATACATAAAAATCAAAACACATGTACATGTTTTAGTAATTTTAAAATCCTTGAAGACATCTACAAATACTACTTGCATTATTGGAGGGACATTACAAAAATCAACAAAAATCCTAAAGCTATTACAATGGTGTTTCTTCACGACCCTTGAAAAGTTTCACTTGTTCCATGTGACTCATCTCGTCTCTCTACTCTTTGTCACTCTAGCCCCTCAAATGGTAGACTCGACTCACTTTGTGCACACATTGTGTTCTTTCACTTTTGTAATCAATGTGCATTATACAATTCAACTATTGCACAAAGCATTTGTGAAATCCTTGCGTAATCATCACCATCACCCAACTTTTGTGTTGCACAAGTTCCTTTCTCCATTATCCTTCTCACCATCCTTGTGTGTGCCCATGTACTTAACTAATATAGTAAAACTTATGTAAGAAATTCAATTCCCTCGTGATACTCATGCGCCACAATTTGTATAGATTCACTTTCAGTCAAATTGATTGATTGATTCATGCCTATAGTTTTTAGTAGTCCTAGATGAAGTAAAAATCAAATCATATAGTTCTAATAAGTTTCACATGGCTTAATTTAATCAATATTTATTCTCTTATTGAACCAATCAACTAACTATGTAATGTATGATATAATTAGGGGGTATAATAGAGTCCATATTCATTGTTGTCATGTAAAATATATAACATGAAAAATTAAAAATCTTAAGCATGAAAACTAAGCCCTAATTGAAAATTAGGCTTCCAATCCTTTGTGCATCCTTCATCGGCCAACCTATGTTCGGTTAAACCTTCACCCCATTTCGTGAGGAAATTCCTAACAAGGTTTTAAAGTATTTTTAGTGTCTAGGGATGATTACCAAAGGTAATAAATTAATTCGAGTAAGATTTAGTGAAAGAAAACTTCCTTTGGAGGCTTAAAAAGCCATTTTTGGCCATTTCACAACTGGTAAACACCCTCCAGAATGTTAAGGGAAATTATAAAGATTACGAGGGTGATTTTGGAGAGCATTTAAGGTGTTTAAAGCAATTTATGAAATTTTAGGAAAGAAAACTTCATTTAGGATCCATTTGTTTAACATGTATTCGGGGTATAGGGAACGAGAACTTCAACAATGAATGTTGTTTTTCTAGAAGATTCCGGGAGTTCCCGAATGAGTTAAGAGGAAAAAAATATGTATCGACAATCTATTAGAATCCTCTACAAGGGGAAATATCAAATTTATCTAATTCTCAAGTATTTCTGATATATTTCAAATTTCTTCAATTTCCCCTCTTAGTTTAAGAAGGAATATACCCTAAATTTTGAGTTTCATGAAGAAATGAATTTTGGGAATGCTTCCATTGATCTTTAAATGTGATTTTGAGTCAAAATCATATAATATTTGAATGTGGTTTTGAGTCAAAATCATATAATATTTGACCCCAAATCATTTTCTAAAGATCTTGTGGTGAAAAATTCGAACTCGGTGTCTAAAAATGGACATTCAAGATAAAATTTGCTTTTCAAATCAAGAGCAGTCACACATTGCACACTCTTGTGTCTTTTCTATCCCCCAGAGGACAAGGGGCACATGATGGATACCAAAGTGTGACCTCATCCTCCTCCCCAAGTTGCACTTTGGACACCTAGGTGTCCTAGGTGTCCCCACTATCCCCTATGTCCCCATGGTACAAGGGGGACAAGAGGGACCTCATCATGATTGTGGAAGAAGGGATTCATCTTGGTTGAAACAATTAATGAAAAGGGACATCATGGGGATCACACTATGGTAATGAACATATTAGGGTGTCAATGTGTGTAAAGAAAGATAGTCACTTGGACAACATATACAATTAGGAGAATCATGAGGTCCTGTGTGAAGGATCTAAAACATTAAAAACCTCATTGAAATTCAATTCATCAAGGGAATGATCATCATGAGCATGATGAGAAAGGATAACCATGAGTGGTGATGGTAGTCATCTCGAGCTCACAAATGGTGCATATCTCTTGAGAGTGTTTCTAAACACTTAATCAATGTTTGGTGATGTGCTCACATCTTGCAATTCAAGGAGTGGATTTCACATTGCTTCAATGCATTTGGAGGTCAAGAACATGGATCTCACCCTCAAACATTCCTTCAAGTCTCATTTAGGGATCAATCCTTCTATTTGGAGGAGGAAACCTATTTCCATGAGGATCAATTGAGTAAAGAGGTGTCCGAGATACTATAAGCTTGTTTCTAATCGATGATGACGAATTGTCGTCAGTTGTATTACTAGTAATTTAACCAACTCATAGAAAATTTGGTGTCATTATAACCAAGGTGGTGTCTAAATTTGTATGCAAAAGGAGAAAGAAAATCTTGTTCAACAGTACTTCTTCCTAAGAAAACAAACTGAAATTAAACATGCATAAAAAGGAAACACACAACAAATAAATTAACAGAAATATATCTACAAGAAATAAACTATGCTAAGAAATGTAACATAAAGTATTACTAAATTACCTAAGCATTGAAAATGATTCAATATAGAATTTTAATGAAGTTTACAATCTTATATCACAAAAATGAAGGGTATTTAATATCTTATCTATCATTATACCTATTATGATATCATCAAGGGACAAAAATGAAAGATAAGGCGGTGTCTTATATTCACATCCATAATTGTAAATATACACTGGAACTCATAAAAATATATTAATAATACACGTGTCTAAGACATATATCAAAATATAATAATCATGTCTAGAATGAGTATGAGTATATATACATGTCTAAAATCTCTAAAAGTATGTTTAAAATGTCTGAAATCTATAAAATATCATGAAGTCTCCTCCGTGCACTAGGGCGAGTGCCGGACCTCACTATGCTCTACCGCACTCGCATGTTAAAAAAAGGAATATACACATCATAAACTATATATACATGTACCATATATTAAAATATATAAACAAAATTCTACAACAATTTCTTGATTAATTCAATACATCATATAACATATATGTACAATTGATTACCTCAAGATCTCGTCCACGGGTGGATGTTAGGAGTATCACGCTATGTGTAGATCTCTGTCTCGTAGATCCTTGTGAAACAAAATAAATAAAATTTAAGAAGTTGATAAATAATTTTTTTGAATAAAGTTCATTAATTTCTAACATTTCAATTTAGATTAAATATTAATTATATTAAAACACATGTATTTATACCTCTCATGAACGCGTCTCCAAATGTATGGGATTGTCATCCACGACCTCAACACCAAAAATATGTCGCCAACTGAGCCAAGTTGACTCAAAGCCCGTAACATCGAGATCCATGTTGTGCTCACCAAGAGTGTGTGTATGTGACACGAGTAGATGGTGTGGGTGTGAAGATCCACACACCGGAGCAGAAGCTTTAAAACAAAAAGTACATGTTTAATTTTAATATTAATAAATTGTAAAGTAATGATCAATTAAAATAAATTTTAATTACATTAAAGGTTTAATTTTCACACACCAGGAACAAAATGTGTTGAACATCGGGTGTGACGATCTAGCAGAACAAGAAGTCTATCTCTATAAAGAACGGCAGTAGTACCACGACTAGAAGATACACTCCCTACTGCTCTATAAAATCTAAAACCCCGATAGTGGAATGTTCAGTAATGCCATGAAATCACCTCATATGCATGCAAAAAGTCTGCAGACATGATGTGCCCTAGCCGACATGCTCCCGAGTGGTATCAGTAACTAGCTCAAAGTCATTTGGGGAAATCAAAGATGCACGAGCGTATACCTCATTGCGTGCATCACTGCTGCTACTAGCACCTCCACTGCTAGTATCATGTCTCTGAAGGTACTGACCCACACGGTCAAAAGAGATCAATTGGGTCTCGAGAGCAATGCCAACAAGACCCTCGATAGTAGCCTCATGTGCAGTCATAATGACAGGTGTTGCGACATCCGAAACCCCGATAAGAATGGTGTGGCCTTGGTACAGTTGTCTATGCGTCAACAACTACGCATGAGCTCCCTCCTTTCGATATGCCTTCCTATGGCTAATATGGCCACACCCCTGCCCCAAATAACTAGGGATGTCTAAATAGTTCACCTTTAGGTTTAAGTGAACCTCAACATGTAGCATCATTATGAAGTATAATGGTAATTGGTCATTATTCAGAAATTGGCCTTGAGAGGCCACAAATCTAGGATAAATCAAAGGGGCACATAGGGGACATGAACATTTGTTTACATAATATGCCCTTATTTTCCATTTGTCTGCATAAAAACTCCAACAAGACCTCTTAACGACTTCCTTATCGAAAAGTCATGATGTAATCCCATTATAACCTACATCTCGAGACACTTGATTTTAGTGAATCCATAAAATTTTTATTGATTCGAATCAAATGGATTATATGTTTTCAAACTTGTCTCTATTCTACAAAGATCAACCAATATTTTTTCACAATGGGCTTTATACTTCCCAACTGTAGTTGGATTTTGGAGAATAGATTGTAATTTTGCAATCTCTAAATCGGTCCTCTCAAAAAATTAGGAGTGAAAGAATCCATGACTGTAAAAAAATGAAAGTAAAATTCAATTAATAGTACTTTTAATTAAAAAAAATCCTAAGATATTCTCCTATATTAATGAAAACATAAATATGATTTTCAAGCTTCAATGCAAATAATATAGAAAATAAATTACAAAATCACATAAATTACAAATTTCCCATCTAATCAAATTACATTTGCACAAAGTGATGACAAGATGACATATTTCTAATATATAACCTAAAGGCTATGATATCATATATCACGAGGAATACCTAGACCAAAATTTTCATGAGATTGGATTTGAGCTAAAAAAGAATATTTCTATAAATTGAATGACTTTCAAAGTGATGACAAGATGACATATTTCTAATATATTTAAAGAAAAAAATATTCTTTAAAGAAAAAATATTCAACAAAATGGTAAAACATATAATTGTTAATATGTAATATCATGTTTCTCTTAGTAAATGGAATTGATACTAAGGATCATACTTATTCTAACACACAAATTATAGAATTCAATATTTTCAATAAAAAAATTTAAGTCAATTTATGTTAGACATAATATTGGGGCCAAAAATGTTTTGCAAAAAATTAGAGGCCATGTCTACAACTCAAATTATAATCTCATGATATGAATAGTGTGCCTTCTATTATGCCTATATGTTTAAAATACTTTCTTAGTGACATGGTGTATATATTTCCTAGAAATGATAGTCCATTCAAGTTTTGTGCCATGACTAAGACCATAAAAAAATTATACCACTATCTAATACACCCCAATCAACCACTAAGCACCTTATGTAAGAAATAATGATTTAACGAATACATGCCTACAAAGTGGGGAAACACAACAAGTCTAATGTTGAAGTAACCAATACACAAAATATTAAACTCAAAAATATGAAAAATAAGGTTATCATATCAATGAGAAATGGTGTAATCCCAATTTCCCTTATATAGGTGTAGAGACATATGGACATGAGCTAGATAACTTGATGTTAGTCAAGTATATTACACTACCAAAGAGTAAAGATGACCATGAGCATCAATTAATAAGGAAAAAGAAAAAATATCTTATCAATAATTCTTGCAATGATAATAGCACAAGAATTAAAACAAAAAGATATCACTTGGATTTAAAAGTTACAAAAAGTATATAGTATGGTAGGAAGGATTAAAACAAAAAGATATCACTTGGATTTAAAAGTGAGAATTAAAGAATATTACCAACTAAAAATGAAAAAAGTTTAATCAAAACAACTTGTAAAAGTTGAGTTCTTTTCAAGAAAGGGATAATGATGTGATGGCCTATGTTACAGAGGTCATATATTTTTATTTAGAAATTTTACTAATCCAATTTTTTTATAAAAAAAGATCTCAAATGTTTCTATTTAATGATAATTGGTAAAATAAAATTAGGGTCAAATTGTAAACCTTTTTCAACACCAAAATTGACCATTCTAAGGGTCGAACATTACATTTTATTTTATTTTTTACTATTTTTTAGATTCAATATTTTTGTATGTGAGCGTGAATTGGAGTTGTAAGTCATTCTCTATCTCTATTTATACATGTACAATATAAGGGATAATTTTTAGGCCTATCTAAGAGTGTATGCAAAAAATGATAAGAAATATGAGTTGCTAAAAAAAGTGATTTTTGTTAACTAGATAGGATAGATTTTTTCCTTTAATAGTTTTTCTTTAATTGACATATATAGTTGTGCATGAAAACTTAACATTTTCTTTTTGGTGTTAATCTAAAAATCTTATGTATTTCTAATGGGATAACAAATAATAGAATTTCCTCTTTTCATCTCAATACTCTTTTTTGTATAGTTTATTGTTTATGTTTGAATTTTTGCATTAGTGAATTCATCACAAGGGGTAGAAAAAGGGGTTTGGTGAATAGTTCCATCACCAAATTAACCCCTTAACATGTCCCAACTCCTTAAAATTATTACCACACATACCTCATTGGGGTAAATTGGCATATGTCGACTTTTCAAAAATATCTCAAGATGCCAAATCTAATGACATATGATTTGACCTTCATTTTGAGAAACATTACAAAATATCCATTATTCAACTACTTGTTCCTATGTCCTATTTGAATTCTAAAACATCAAAAAATAAACCATAAGGCATAACATTTTGAAAAATTTAACCATAATTTCTCAAATACTTTTCAAGAAAAATACATGGTGACCCTTTAAATATTTTTTTGAAATGAAAATAAAAAAGACCCTAAATTTTTAATTTTGGCTCAAACAAAAAAATACGAAGTGGATAATTTGGAAAACCCAAAAGGTGGATGGGCTCAAAAAATATGATTACGGTCTTAGGAATTTGTGTGGAAATATTTAACTCTTTGAAACTCCAAAAATTAACAATGTCTACCTGTGGAGGCATGCTCTTATACAATGTAGAAATGGTGAATTATTAGGAAAGAGACCTCTATAATATAGAACACACACCAAAAAATGAAACATTATCCAAATGGTCAACAATTTATATATTAAACCTCTGATAGAAAATGTAAAATTAGAATACAATGTACATAGAGGTGACATGTATATATAGCTTAATCAAGAGTTATGTCTTTATTTCTAATTAACTCCAAAGAACATCCCTCATATACAATATGAAAGAAGGATGAAGGTACATGAAAGTAATGAAAAGTATAAGGAAGAAACAAAACGTAACAAGAAGGAAAAAGGTATTTGAGGAAGGATATTTAGTGACATGATATATCTGAGAAAAGAGATATTTATGCAAGGAACATACAACAAACTAGATTATAAGAAGATTAGTCTGTGTAAGATTGCATGAAAAAGATAAATGAGAATGTTTATGAGGTAAATGGAAAATCTATCACATTTGAAAGTTTTCCTCTATCTTTATTTATACATGTATTATACCTAGGGGAATCCTCTTCGACAATTGTGGGCATGCCTTTAGTGGGGGAATATCACATATGATATTTTAAAAATTGAGCATAGGTTTTTCACACTCTTATTCATACGAAAATCAGAGATTCGTGAATGATTGCCTTGTACTAATTGAACATGACAATGAGACATATTTTAGATGACATATATGTTATGTGTTTTACTCACTGATGACATTGTTTGATTACGTTTATTGACACTATATACTTTATAAAAATTAAATGATTTCATTTATTGAAGAATACTGTTAGAAGGAATACTCAAAGAAGGAAAGAGACCATTTTTGTATTAACATTTATTTCTCTAGAGATCAAATAAGGGAAATGAATGATATGAATTTTTAATATATATGATGATATCATTTCTCAGTACCTTATCAACAACGTCTCATAAGGTATCATCACAAGTGAAACTATCAAGGGTGGAAGATCCCAAAGTTTAAAAAAAGCTCTGAGGAAGGTAAAACCAATAGAAGTCACAAAACAACAATATAAGTCACCTTCCTCAATTATTTCTTTGCTTGAAATGATACACCCAAAGTCATGTACAAATACAATAACTAGTCAATGGTGGAAAATTTAAATTAAATATCAGCTTTAGTTCAAAATATCTATGTCCAGTGGCGAAAGTTTATATTTAGTTAAATCCATAGTGTGCGAGGAAAGATGTTGAAACAAAGCAAAAAAAGGTAAGCGATGGGAGGAGGATCCCCTATCTTGATTAATTGGAAATAAGGCAAACTAGAAAACCATGATTTTTGGGTCGAAGGTCTAACAACTTACTCTATAGATTTTGAATGTCCATACAAATATTTAGGGCTTGGTTCAGCAAAAATGAAAATATATTCTTAGGACACTATAGCTCAAAAGAAATTGATTTGGCTCAAATTGATGAAGATTAAGGATCCAAAAAAAGGTCGACAAGGACCAATAAACTAATATGCATAAATGTTAGTAAGAAAAACATTATTTTGCTTTAAAAAGTAAAGAGCTATACCATTATCAATCAACTGATGACAAATCTAATTACTATTGTTTCCCAAAAAATCATAAAAGGGATTACTTAGAGTCTCTTGTTCAAATCATGTCCCCAAAATTCTTCTTGCTTATAAAGATATTAAAGACTACATTTGGACTTGTAATCAAATGCTTAATGTGTTATTCAAATCTAAATACTTTACCTACAAACCATAACATACAAAAATGCACAATTATAGAAGTCCAAGTTTTAAAAAAAAGATTAAAAAAGATGTAAGGAATACAAAAAGATGCTCACCATTACATGTCTCGCCTTCTCATTATAGTGATTAGGCACATATTTTATATCAGAGTTGTGATACCATTTCAATTAATATTTAGTTTCTCAAATATAAGCAATAAATTAAACTCAAAATAAGTTTTATTTTATGATCACATGATATTTCAAAATTAAGATCTTCTCGAGAGTGATGCACACGAAGGCTAGAATGAACTTTTGGTATTGTTCTCTTAACAAAAATTATTTTGTTTTTCACTTAAAGGTTGTTTCCAAAATGCTAAAAAATAATGACAAAAACGGTAGATTTATTTATATGAATCTCTCAAAAACTTTATTTTAAATCTTCGAGATAGCACCATGTATTCGTTAAATGCTTATTTTAAAGCTAATATATCATTACACTAAAATCCTATGTTTCATGTCAATGAATAGGGGTGGTGATTTCAAAACAGGATATATCATTACACATATTTAATAATTTAATTCCTTTTTTGTATTACCAAGAGATTTAAATGGGGTTTTAAAAAGAACAAATCGGGTTTTCAAGGGGTTTTTAAATTTAATATATCATTACACCAGAAATTACAGTTTTCACAGCACCATTATTCTTCTACTATTGGAAACTGAACACCAAAATTTGTGAAGCCTAGTCATGATACAAGAGATTTTAAATGGGGTTTTAAAAAAATGAGCTAGGGTTTTGCAAAAAATGGTATCGAAATGGCTACGGTTTTGCTAAAAATGGGTTTCAATTTTTTTTCACCCAAATACATCACCAATACAAATGGCTACAAAATGGCTATGGGTAACATACCTGGTCGCTCATTGTTTCTGGTGGGAACATCGTCTTTGGTGGGCTCATTTCCTTGGTGGGCTCATTTTCTCGTGGGCTGGTGGGCTCGTGAGCTCATTTGTTGGGTCTCCCGGTGATGGTCTTGTCCACAGTCCGGTGGTGTCGTCGGTGGACTCCTAAATCTTCGCACGAACGGAGGCGGCGGAGGAAAATGAATTCCTCCGTAGCGCCTCCAATATATAAATAGGGGGTTCGCGTGAACCCCATTCGCGTGAATCCCCATTCGCGTGAACCCCATTAAATGTTACACGTGGCAAGATAATGGCCTACGTGTCGCTCACCCGAACCAAAGTTCCCGCGAATGGGGGATTCGCGCGAACCCTCCTTGCATACCGCCCGCACCCTTCCCCACTCGCATTTTTGGGACAACAAGTGGGACACAACACCATGCATTGACCCATGGGGGACACAAAAATGTTCTCCCTATGGAGGATAAGTTTTGTCACTCAAAAACACATCCTTGGGTGTTAACGAAGGTGTTTTCAACTCATGAAATTTGGCCCCATCATCACAAGACTCTCACCTGGTAAATAATATCCCATTTATTTATGACAATCCCGTTCCGAGAGGTACTTCTCAACATTTCAAAATATCCACATATGACTGTTTGGTGAGAATATATCCGAGCTTACCTCATAGGAATGGTAAGGAAAAATTCATGCTTATAGAGGATTGATAATTGAATTGTGACTCGGGTGGAAGGGAAGCCCTCTCGGTTCCTAATTTCGGTCTCAAATTGTATTTTGGTCTTAGTGTGTTTCTCATCTCATTGAATGGGTTGATCAAAATACCAAAGCATTATTCATCAAATCACCTACCTTCACCCATCTCAAGGTTAGAAGGTTTTCGGTCTCACATTTCATTAGTCATTGTGTTTCCTAGGTGGAAGGATCGTCATGGTTGTATTGTATGAGCAATTATTTCAAGTTCTCATCAAGTGCAAGAGGCTCAGAAAGGTATATACGTTTTTCATGGATTGGTTCAAGTGAAAGAAGGCATTCTTCATTGATCTCAGTGGTCCATTCATCAAGTTCTTCTCACTTCTTCTCCTAGTGTACCTTATAGGGCTACAAAAATTCATCATTCTAAGAGGCTTATTCACTCATATAACTAATTATTTCAGATAATGATGTAGTTAGGTTCCATAAAACCCAAAAACACATCATACAATCACATTTTATTTACTTTTCATGATGTTATTAAGACCAAATAATCTCTAAATCTCATCACATAATCATAATTATGTTCGTATGACTGAAATAGGGTAAACTACCTCTCTCCTTGAGACAATGTGTGGATGATTTTTAGGAAGGTTTGAAGCATGTATACATTAATTTATAATACTCCAAGACTCTAATTTTTTGATAAAACCATGTTGTGAATCTCTGTTCTACCATAAGGCTTAGTCCTAGAAATGTATTGTGAGAAGTTTTAGTATTCCTATGTAGAGAGGGATCTAATGGTTTTTAAATCTTTAGTAGAGAGAAGAAAAGAAACTAAAGTTTTAATATGTTTGTAAAATTTTCCTTATAATATTTCTCATTTTTTCATATATGATGGTCCCGGATGTCATGGTAGCTTGGAATAGCTTATCCCGACTTGTTCCTTTAAGAAGGTTTGAACATAATGACGGAGTTAGAATATGGAGATCATCAACTCACTCTTTGAGTCTCACATTTCACTCACTTTCTTGACCATGAGTGGAAACATCCTAATATCAATGGAATAACACATTCTAAGATTAATGGAACAACTTTCAAGACTTGATTCTGCATGAATCTAAAAATTTAGGCCCATTTTTATCTGGAACCAAAAGGGGTAGCTGCATTGTTTTGAAATGCTTCATAAAACCTTCAAGCCTTAGATAAAAATTGATGTTTCCAACATTTAGAGGATTCACATATATTTCTAATGCCTATTTTTTTCCTCCTAACTCCTTATAGAGCTCCCGAAATCATTTGGAGAAGTTAGGTTTCACCATTAGAGTGTTTGTTCCTTGCACCTAGAAAACCCGTTGTTGAGCAGATTGTCCTTGAATGAGAAAACATTTCCTAAATATTCCTAAATTACCTCCAACACTTCAAAGATTCCACAACATCACCTCTAGATGCTTAAGAAATTTCTTGAACTCTCTCTCTCTCTCTCTCTCTCTCTCTCTCTCTCTCTCTCTCTCTCTCTCTCTCTCTCTCTCTCTCTCTCTCTCTCTCTCTCTCTCTCTCGAGTGATTGATTAGCTCAAAATGGCCAAAATAACTAGCATGGAAATTGAAAATTTTGAAGCATGACAACTAAGCCCTTAATTGAAAATTAGGCTTCTCAATATCTCGCATCCTTCATCCGACCAAAGCATGCCCTCAATAAAATATTTACCCTAGCTTAGAGGAAATTCCTGAGAAGACCGTTCAATGTGTTTCACTGTGCAGGGAAGAGTGTTTAAGGTGATTGATCAACTCATTCAATTTCAATGAGAGACTACTTCCTCTAGAGGCCTAAAAGGCCATTTTGGCCATTCGTAATTAATTGAACACCCTCCGAATTTTTTAGGAAAATACAAAACACTTGATGGTGATGTTAAAGAACATTAAATATGTCTAATAATATTTAGGAAATTTTAGGAAATAAAATGTCATTTAGGACCACATTTTCAAGTGCAAGGAATGAAAGCTAAAATGGTGAAAGTTGACTTCTCTAGATGATTCTAGGAATTTTGGAAAGATTTAGGATGCAAACTATAGACAAAAGGTTTTGTTAGTATGCAAATATAAAATTATTATCAAACCAAATCAATCCTAATCCTAACACAACTTATTATCTATCTTCGATTGAGCTAGATGGAAAGGGATGGAGTACAATACCTTCACTTACCAAGGCAGAATTCCCTTTGATTTGTTGATGTTCTCAAGATGTTGGATTATATTGCTTATTTCTTTAGATTTTGTGGGATTATTTGGGCAACACATCCCCTTTGATTGCTTGATTTATATGATGATAAAGGGATGATAGATTGATTGTAAATGGATGATGGATTGATTGAGTGATAAAAATGGCAGAGGTTTGATATGAATTTGTGACTTGGATCTCATGGAGGAGGAGAGCTAAATTTATAGTTGAGGAGTGGAGGATTCAATGGCTAAGATGAAGCCATGTTGTATTTAGATCAAGGGTGGAGGATTCATGTGAGGATGGAGGATTCTAGAGTTGGGGATTCTAGAATTTGAGAGAGGTTTCCATTGAATTAAAAATTCAATGGAGGGAGGGAGATATTTGAATTTTTAAATATGAAAGAGGGAAATTTAGAGAGGCTTCTAGAAATAGAAGCCTCTAGATTTAGAGGTGAGGATATGATTAGGATTAGATTAGGCTAAAAATTATGATTATGGGTGAGGTTACATGGAAATGCTAGGTGTAGGGATGTGTAGGGTGGTAGGTGGTAGGAATATTAAATTCTTAGAAATGTTAATGAAGAATGAAAATACGATAATATGATATAATAATGGATTAATCAGATTAATGATAAAAATGGAATATTAGATGAATTAAAATGCTTAATGATGAAATGTTAAAGGGTAAATATGATAAAATGGATTAAATAATAATAATAATTAATATTACGATTAATTATTATATGGGTGATGTTGGGTTGTTTACGGGACATGTCAATCGTAATTGACCATGTCGACATTTTATATGTCTACATTTTCCCCTCTTTGAAGTGTTATTGCAGAGCAAATGACAATTCAAAGAAGAGAAGATGTTAGGATAGTGATATGATGCCCCTCGAGGGTTTAGGCGGGGGGGAACGAGTGGGTAACTCGTCAAAAAAATGAGAGACCCAAGTTAGTTAAGAAGATTGAGGATTTAAAGTATGAGAATATGGAGGTTTTAGAATATTATTAGATTGAGGATTTAGGAGTGAAGATTAGAGGATTAGAAGAGAGGATTAAGATGGATTATTAGAAGATTAGAGGATTAGGAGATATTAGATTTTGAAAGAGAGGGTGCCCTAGTCAATGATGTATGACGAGGGTGAAGATTTAGGATGTTAGATTATAGGATATTGGATTTGAAGATGTTAGATTTTGAGATGCCTCAAAGTCAAGGGGGTAGGATTTGAGGATTTGAGGATGTTGGATTTTAGATGTTGGATTTGAGGATGTTAGATGTTGAGATGCCCTGGTCAAGGGGGTAGGATTTGAGGATTTGAGGATGTTATATTTTTAGATGTATGATTTGAATGTGGAAATTGATTTATTGATGAAAGGATTGATTGGATAAGAGGATGAGGATGTTAGATTGTTAGTTTGATGATGATGAGGGTTAATGTGGATGATGATAAGACTAAAATATGATGATATAAAGGTGTGTGTTACCATAAAGTGCCCACTTTTATCATCATTAGTAGTGTTATGGATGTGGCACACAGAAAAAATGCATCAAGGTATAAAGACCATGATGATTGAATTGTCAAATGTCCTTATCCTCATATCATCGGACATATTAATGTAAAATGAGGGTCCTCTATATCATTGGACCAAAAAAAAAAAAAAAAAAGTGGGCCTCATAACATCAGTCCATGCTAAAAAAAATTATCCTCATATCATTGGCCAAAATATAAATGCAGGAAAACAAGAAACACACAAACAAAAAACACACATTCTATATTTTCTTTTTTTTTTATTTATGTATGTTTTGATTTTTGGATGTTAGATTTTTTGATGTTGGATTTTGGATGTTTGGATTTTTGGATGTTTGATTTTAGATTTTGGATTTTGGATGTTATATTTTTTTTTTATGTTGGATTTTGAATGTTTTGATTTTTTATGTTGGATTTTTTGAATGTTGGATGTTGATATTATGGATTTGGTATGGGGGAATATTTAATGATAGGTAATATGAAAGGATTTAGGATGGGAGAGCACATAAGGGGATGGGAAGGGATGTAAGGTGGGATGTGACTTTCTCCTATAAGTCCCAAAGTGTGTTTGGGTAGAATGAGGAAAATTGGATAGGTTGGATAAGATAAGGATAGGATGAGGATTGTTTGATTTTGGATGAAGGATAATATGAGAATATGATGATTATTATTTTATTTTGGATTGAAGGATAAGATGAGAATTATTCAATGTTGGATAGGGATTGGTTAATAGGTTAAGATTTGATGGGTTGTGAGATGGGAGATAGATAGATAGGATGAGGGATGTGGTATATGATAAGATGGGGGATATAGAAGATGATAAGATATTCCCTCAAGTATGGGGGAATGGATTGAGGGATAGATGTGGTGTTCCCCCAAGTGTAAAGTAGGGTGGCATGTGTGGATGGATGGATGGGTTGATTTGCCCCTAAGTGTAGGGTAGGATGGGAAGTGAGGGGTATATAAAATGGTGATGCCCCAAAGGATGGTAGTAAACTCTCCCCAATAATGATGATGGTGATTAAAAGGGGGACATGAGGAGGATTGGATAAAAATTAAAGGATCATCATCTTCTCATAGATGTTTGATCTAAGGGAAAAAGGATGTGGATGTGATGGATGGAAGGAAAACGACATCACCGATGAACAAAAGATGAGCCCCTAAACACATGTTGTAAGGCAATAGTGGAACTAAAACAAAAGTGTGACCAAAATCTAAACAATACCTAGTAACATGCGAGTCTTATGTCTCTGCGAGATCAAAGTGTGTGTGATTGTGATGGTTAATAATCAAGCTCAAGTGAAGACTTAATGGGTAGTGTGTAGAGACAAACTAGCCAATGTATATGGAGTGATTAAGTCAAGTAGGTTGATGGAAGGTGAATGGAAGGTTAAGTTGTGCATTTCTTCGTTGTTAACCATGTGTTCATAGCCCACGGAGATATGTCTTATTCTTGTCACAACATTGCTCTACTTCCAACCAGGCATCCATAGCCCTGGTAGAGTTGTTGGAAACACCCCTAGAGAGAGTCTTGAGGTGGATTTTATTTGATATTTTAATTTGATATGATTTTTTTTTTGATATTTGGATTTTTTTATAAAGATATTATACTCTCTTAAGAACTCTCAAGGGATTAAGAATCACTAGTGGCTTGATGGGGGATGGAAATGAGTGTAGTGATTACATTGGCTAGAGTGTCAAAAAAACGCCCAAAGGTATTCACCACAAGTTTATTAAATATTTTAAAGTGTGTAGATCTCTTGGAGGACAATGACGTGTGAATGTCGGAGGTAACTATAGACCAAGATCACATAATTATAGTAGGTACTATTAGCTTACCAAATGTGTGATTAAGTTGATCAAGTGTTCAAATAAATGGATGGAAGACAATATAAATAGATGTGATGGTAGGAATGGATTACATGCAAAGGGATTTAGATGTTGGATGGATGGATGAGGGTGGTAAGGAAAGAACATCCATGCGCAGTGACGAATTATGTGCTCAATCCATTTTTAGGTGTTTGGTATTTGTAAGGGGATTAAAGGCTTGAGTAGTTGGGATATTAGGATCAACAAAGGAGTGGTAGAAATGGGTTGTGATGGAGTAGTGGGAAGGGCATTGTTAGTGTTAGGTTTATATCCTAAGCCTAAACGACTTGGATTTTGATGAAGGGAGATGGGTTTGCGAATGCCTTGTTTGTGGATTCCTAAGCCTTTTTTTGCAATGCTTCATATTAGCGAAATTTTTTTGGCTATAGGATATGAAGTGGATGGGGAAGATGATTTCATGTGGTCATCATGAGACTGGGGTTGTAATTTTATCATCCACTAAGAGGCCGAACTTAACAAAGGATGGGGGTGAGATTTGTTTTGATTTTTGGTTGGTGATGGATGTTTGGATGTAAGATGATATGATGGATTTTGTTTGGGGTGTGGATGATGGATGATGGTTAGGGGTAGGATTGGAATGAAAGGTGGTGGATAAAGAGGTACAAGGATAATAATTCCTTGGTTAATGAGATTTTGGACATAAGACCTAAATTGCATGCAATGATTGGTCAAATGTCCATGGGTGCAATGGAAGTCACAATAGTAGTGTTCCTAATACCAATATGGTTTGGGAAGGGTTGGATCATGTGATTTGAGTGGGGTGGATGATCATGTTGAATTTTTTTAGACGATGGAAGATGGTGGTCAAAGATTCTCCTAAAGGAGTGAAGTGGCTTGGGTTAAATGGTTTGGATGGAGTAGGAAGTAATGGTTTGGAGGGAGTAGGAAGTAATGGTGCAAGATTAGGTGGTTGATGAGATGTTCTGGTTGATTTGGATTTAGGATTTGGATTGGATTGGTGTGGTTTAGAAGATGAAGGGGATGGATTAGGCATGGGGGCCGAAGTGGATGGTTTTGGGCTTAGAGGCCGAAGTAGATTTGGGTGATTTTGGATGGGTTGGAGTATGTGGTTTTGAGGTAGATGGTTTTGGCTTAGGATTAGATTGTTTGGGATTAATAGATGTAGATGAAGGGGATGGTTGTGATATGGGGGTCACATTAGAGTTGGGTGATGTTGGGGATGAAGGAGATTTGGGAGATGGGTGTGGTGTAGGTACCACATTGGATTTGGTCGATTTAGGGGATGAAGTAGATGAAGGTGACATAGGAGTCGTATTGGATTGGGTAGGATTGGGATTGGATTTGTTAGGTTTAGGATTTGGTGACTTAGGAGTCACGTTAGATGTTTTAGGATTGGGGGATGATGGATTTGAAATAGGATTAATGGATAGGATAGTGTTAGGTTTAGGTGATGAAGGGGTTAAGATAGGATTAGGTTTGGATGAAGAGGATGAGGGTTTCTAGGAGCCACATTAGATGGTTTGGGATTAGGGTAGAAGGGGATGAGGGTGACTTAGGATTCATAGTGGATGAGATAGTTTTGGCTTAGGTGATAGAGGGGATGAGATAAGCTTAGAGGTTGAATTCGATGATGGTTTAGGGGAGGTGGGACTATCTAGGAGAAAGTCCATAGGATTGGATTGGGGTGATGAAGATGATGAGGATGGAGGAATAAGATGAGATGTGGGTGATATTGATTTAGGATTTTTTTGTGATTGTTGGTTATGTGAATGGGACTCGATGATACTTTTATGATGATTGGATTTAGGAGTTGAGGCTTTGAATGATGGTATATTATTTGCATGAGTTTTGATGGGATGAAGATGTAGGTCATGATGATTGATAGGGGTTTGGAGGTTGGGGTTGGGGATGGTTATGGGTTTTGGGTTAGTGGCTAGATTAACAAGGAAATAAAGGAGGCCCTTCTGGTCTAGGTCAAACTTAGTTAGGTGGTTAAAGTCGATGTATTTAGATTGTGGGGATAGTGGTTTATGTTGTTCAAGTTTAGGTGTGGATTGATATGATTTTTTTTCCTCAAAGAGGAGGCCAATGTGGTGAGGGGTAGGGATCTTAGGAAGAGGAAATTATGGTTGGGTTTGGTTAGGAGGTGATGGCTTACGAGGTGATTGGTTGATAGATTATTGAAGAATGCATGTTTTTGGTTGTGTGCTTGGATGGTTTTTAGGATGTTAGGATCAACATGGGATGGTTGATTTAGATGACGAGGGGAGGATTGGTTAAGGTAGGATGTGGGATTTGAGATTTGTTTATTGGGATGTTGAATGTGTGGGGGATTTCATAGTTAAAAGAGATGGTCTATTTTGATGGGTGGTAGATGATGGGATATATTGGTTGATGGATTTAGAAAAGAGGTAGGGATTTAAATGTTTTTGGAGAGGATGGGGATCGAGGTCAAAGGCCATGGTTAGATAATATGTGTGGGGATTAGTTTTGGATTAGGATTGTTGGTTAAAGATGGTGACGGGATTTTGATTGGGATGTTTCTTGATTGAGGATGTTTTGATTATGATGATGTTTTCTTGATTAAAATTTTCATGTGATAAGATGGTAAGGGTGTTCACAAGCACACAACCAACATAAAACACACACACTAAGTAGTCAAGTGGGATTTAAATCAAGCTATAGCCCGCTTTCAATACCACACACCAACATTGGTGCCATAATTGTCTCTCCACCTATGTGTCGATGTGGGGTCAGCTAGCGAGTGATCTTAGAGAGTGCGGCCTCCTTACAATATAGCTCAATATGCGGCCAAGAGGTTTCCTAGTCTAGGATTTAGGAGCTCGGTAGGGGCATCCCGATATAACTTGTGGTACGTGGGACCCAAGTACATGTTACAAGAATGTTTTCTATAGCCTAGGTTTTGGGACATGGAAGCCCCTCACTTCACGCCTGCTCTTAAAACAAGCAAGTGCTTAGCCAATAATGACAATTGTCCTTGAATTTTTATACCTCGCTAGAACACGAGGTGTGTCTACGTGTGTGGAGATGAAGCCCACGGTCACAAGACCCCTAGGACTATGAAAAGTGTGTGGATATCACTTCCACATCACTTTCCCCTAAAAATGAAAAAAGGAGGGAAGACTAGCCATTTTTATCCTCAAGATCGTCCTAGGATGTGAGAGGAGAGCATACATGATGTCGTCTTCAGGTTAAGACAAGCAACAACACAAATTAGAAAAGGACAATACAATACACACAAAACAATAAAAATTAATGATAAAGTTTTTATGATGGGGCCTTTGACAAGGGGACCTGTAAGACAAAAAGATTAGTATTTTGTTTTATACCCCAATGTTCTTGGACCATTCGAGCTGTAAGACAAAAGGGTTAGTAGTTTTAATTAATTAATATCCTGCAACCACAAGTGTTAGGAAAATACTAATCAAATATTAAAACTGACAAAGTTTCCCCTTGTTCCTATGATATTCCTGCAAAAACAGAATGTAAGAAGCTGCAAAATACCACTAAAAACCAAAAAGTGTGATTAGTTAGTTATTATTGATGCAAAAACTAGAACAAATGTGTTGTTTATAGGAAAATGCGTTGTTATAGAACAAATGCATTGTTATAGGAACAAAAGCACTACTTTAGATAATATGAGCTACTTTGTCTACAAATGAACTACTCTATATGTAAATGCGCTACTTTATGTGCAAATGAGCTACTTTATATGTAAATGTGCTACTCTGTGTGCAAATGAGTTGTTTTGTATGAAAATGTGCTACTTTGTGTGCAAATGAGTTGTTTTGTATGCAAATGAGATGTTCGTATGCAAATGTAATACTATATATGCAAATGAGTTGTTATGTATGCAAATGCATTGTTCTATGTGAAAGTGAGTTGTTCGTATGTAAATGCATTGTTGTGTGTGCAAATGAGTTGTTTTGTATGTAAATGCATTGTTACGTGTGCAAATGAGATATTTTGTGTGTAAATGTGTTGTTTTGTATAAAAATGTGTTGTTATATGTGCAAATGAGTTGTTTTGTATGCAAATGTGTTGTTTTGTGTGCAAATGAGTTGTTATGTATGCAAATGCACTCATGTTTGTGCAAATGCGCCACTTTGTCAAAAATGGAAATTTTGGGTTTTAAAGGTTAAACAAAAGTGTTGAAGTATTTACAAATGCGTTGATAGAGCTAAAAATGTGTTGTTGACAGATTAAATGGGTGACTATTACGAGAATTTGAAATTTTAGGATGCAAATCTCAACAAAAAATTCTGAAATTTGGACAGTTTGTTTTAAATGTAAAATGTTATTAAAAACAACAAAAAATTGGGGGGTAAGCCCCACGATGGGCACCAAAAATGTAGACAAAAATTGTGTTAGTATGCAAATATAAGATGATTATTAAACCAAATCAATCCTAATCCTAACACAACTTATTATCTACATATGATTGAGCTAGATGGAAAGGGATGGAGTGTAATACCTTCACTTACAAAGGTATAATTCTCTTTGATTCGTTGATGTGCTCAAGATGTCGGATTGTATTGCTTATTGCTTCACATTTTGTGGGATTATTTGGGCAACACATCCCCTTTGATTTCTTGATGATTGCTTGATAAAGATGATGATAGATGGATGATAAATTGATTGTAAATGGATGATGGATTGATTGAGTGATAAAAATGGAAGAGGTTTGATATGAATTTGTGAGTTAGCTCTCATGGAGGAGAGATAAATTTATAGTTGAGGAGTGGAGGATTCAATGGATAAGATGAAGCCATGTTGGATTTATATCAAGGGTGAAGGATTCATGTGAGGATGGAGGATTTTATAATTTTAGATAGGTTTCCATTGAATTAAAAATTCAATGGAGGGAAGGAGATATTTGAATTTTTAAATATGAAAGAGAGAAATTTAGAGATGCTTCTAGAAATAGAAGCCTCTAGATTTAGAGGTGAGGATATGATTAGGATTAGAACTAGAGTAGGTTAATAAATGATGATAATGGGTGAGGCTACATGGAAAGGCTAAGTGTAGGGATTTGCGGGGTAGGTGGTAGGTGATATGTAGGAATATTAAATTCTAGGAAACATTAATGAAGAATTAAAATAGGATAATATGATATATTAAGGATTAATGATAAAAAAGGGATATTAGATGAATTAAAATTAATGATGAAATGCTTAATGATGAAATGTTAAATGATAAATATGATAAAATGGATTGATAATAATAATTAATCTTGTGATTAATTATTATATGGGAGATGTTGGCATATTTGTGGGACAAGTTAATCATAATTAACCATGTCAACATTTTATATGTCTACAAAAACAAATAGGAATTGGAAAGATATAAGAATAATTTCCAAGGTGGGATAATCAACATTGATTCAAGGATCAATTACATCTTGAGGTACTTTAAAAATCTATAGCTTCCCTCTCGTTTAAAATGAAATAAGACCTAAATATTGAGTTGCGAGATGGAATTATATTTTTAGAATAGTTTCATATATTGTAAAATGTGATTTAAAGAGTGTTTGATCAAGAACATGTAACTCATCCTCAAATTTTATTCAAGGATTCATCCCCTTATCTGGAGGAAGAAACCCATTTCCATGAGGAGCAACTTGAGCAAAAAGGTATCTAGGTACCATAATCATGCTTCCACCCAGTGTGTCATCTTTGTCAATAAAGTGAATTGTGAAGGATTCATCATGTTAAAAGGTGAAATGTGGAGCTCAAGGAGTGACTTGATGATTATCATATCCTTACTCTCTCATTTTACTCAATTCTCTCTAAGGAACAATCCAAAATGTGTTAGCCATGCCATCGAGGTAGCCAAGACCATCATGTGTGACATATTAATGAATCATCTATCTCCATGAGATAGATATGAATAAATATGTGTATGAGAATCATGAAGTTGATTCCATGAAAGGAGGATTTTAGAGCCAGGAAAGGTGAGGGGATGATCTTCATATGGAGTACCTTATTTCCAAGAATGAGCAATCATCTTAGTTCACTTGATGTCATTCACTTGGTAGTGTTCTTAAACACTCATTCAACACCTAGTAGTGTGATCACACCTCAAGGAGGAGGCACATTGCAATCACCTCATTTTGGCCATATGATAGGAAATCTACAAAGTGAGGATTAAGTAAACAAGCATCATAGAGTTGATTCATGGTCACTAAAGTGAATTGTGGACCAAATTTTCAACTTGGTACCAATTTGAGCAATGATATGGCCCCTATCCATATATGGATAAGTATAGTGAACCAATTGACATAAACACTTGCGCTCATCCCTTTCCTCTCCTCATATGGCGCAAAACAACTCCATTTATAAAAATCTAGTATTCATCAATTTGTTATCCCTAACGTACCTATGATTAGTTGAAAGAACAGAGGGAAGGTGGTTATGCATTTTATATAGTCAGTTGGAACTCCCACACCCTTATCTCTCTATCTAGTGTTTATCCCAGATGTATGCACCCCTATATTTACTCATTATTCCCACCCCTATCCTCAATATAGATATGGGGTAAACACCCATGTATATAGATATGGTGTGGGCTCCCTATATTCTATTTACCTGAAATCTCTCTTGAGAAAGAGTGTCATTTTTAGGTTTGAGTATGTTTATTCATCATCAATCCCTCGTCTCATATGGAAAATATCTATGGCTCCCTCCCGAGATGAATGCATGGATTAGTGTGGTGAGATAGCTAAGATCCACTTCACCTATTGGACCTATTTATATAGTTGATTAGATAGTTCAGGCTTGTAAAGTATGTACTCATCCCTAATACGATGCTACCCTTCTTCCAAGATGAAATTAAGGCTTCAACTCCACACTCATGGGGAAAATCATGAGTCCATATACTCAAGAAAGTGTCATTATCTTTCGCTATTGTGTAGATTATAAAATTTAATTTTGACATATCCAAAACTCCTATAAATGTTAGCAATCAATCCATAAGGTCAAAAACATACAAAATGACTATTTGGTTTTCCAAAACAAAGTCCGACTACAATACATATGCCTTGAAATCTTTAGTTCCTTGTTGAAATCTTCAAAATGAATAAGTACTTGACCATTTTGGATTTTGAAAAACTATCTTCTAGATTATAATTGTTGGAAGTTCGGGACCAATTCCATCAGTGCAAAGTGACCCTAATTTCCTATATTTACTAAAAAAATTAAAAATAAATTTATTTCTTTATACTTTTATTATTTCTTAAACTTAACATTTATTTTAGTAAATATGTCCCTTTACCCCTCTTCCAAAATTCAGAAAACAAAAAATTGTGTGTGCATTATGACGTGTATGTGTTTTAGGTTTGGAAATTACCAAACCTGACAAACAATAATGCATACACATTTTAGCTAATTTCAAGTTTTTGTCTTCTTTTTGGCCCCCATTACGGTGCACTTACCTAGGATGCATTAATGTGCATGTGAAGGCTATCATTGGAACCTACCCAAACACATTTTTATGGCTAACAAAACAAGGGTGATCCCACTTGGGGCACTTAAGGGAGTAAGCTTGGACATCATGGGAGCAAAGTTAAAAGAAAACTTTGAGGTCATTGAGCTAGCAGAGGCTAAAAATTAATCCAAACTCTTGGGAAGACCTTGGTGCTTTGAGAATAATGGGGATATGCGCTTTAGGAAGCAATTTATGAGCTTTGAAAATGGAGCATAGGGTTATAATCCCCTTTGAACCGAGCCAAAGACCACCATTTGTAGAGAAAGTGGATACTAAAGAAGACATTAACTACATATATAAGCTCACGACACTAGGTGGAGATCGAGTCAAACTGGATTAGGAAGGATTCCTCGAATGGGAAAGCCTAACCCATAGCTAGATTTAATTAATTTCTCACCTAGCTAAGCTAAACCCCATGGAGGAAAATGGGATCAAACTTAATAAAAACCTTAATTAGTGTAAATTATATATGGATTGAACTTAATTAATGTTATTTGTGCAAATAATATCATTGTTTATATCTCATACCCCTTGGTTAATTTAACAACTTGAGCTTAGTAATCTAACTATATCATTGACTTGGAACACTTATATACCAATCATATAACACTTAATAGAACCCTAATTTTCGCAATATTATACGATAATGTTTTGCCTTACCCTCTTGGTGTAATTACAAGATGGAAATTGAATAGGAGTGACAAGCTATGCAAATAGATCTTTGGTTATCTATACACACCTTTGATCAAATTTAATGAGATGGGATAACAATTAAATTATAATACTTCCCTTGTTCGATCAGATCCCTTAGTGGGAAAAATGGTTGTAAAACTCAAGTGACGTTAACCACGTAACTAATTCTATGGTTATATATTTATATTCCTTAACAAAATTATTTAAATTGGGTGAATAACAAAAAAACAATTAATACTTAACTAATACTTTTATGGGACATTTATATGGTTAATTTGGTTCGTGAATTCATGGGCATGACATGTTGAGGTTTGAGAGTGAAGCGAATAAGATCGCCTTTAAAGGCAATGAGGGAGTGAAGATTCCAGGTGAACAACTCAAATATCTTTTGAAAAATAGCACAAGATAGGAGAAAGCAAAGGACTTTCTCATGAATGATGTTCTTCAAAATATATTTGGGTTCCTATGGCAACTTCAACCTTTTATTACTTCTTATAAAAATCCTCTTCTCTTCACAAAAAGAGAAGGATGTGATCAACCTTTTGAGAATGAAACAAAGTTATGCACAACCTATAAAGGATGATTTTTTCATGACAAATAACATAGAAAGAGAGATTGTGTTGTTTTGAAATTTGTATTTTATGAAATTGTAAAAAATTCAAAACTTTTCATGCTAATGTTTTGCATCGATTGACTAACCCACACAATTTCATGAAGCCATTATCTTTAATCTTGTCTAAGAACCCGATCATTAGTTTCACAATGTTGCAACATCACATTCTCGCACAACATCATTGTCATGCCTCTCCTTGCATACACATTCTCGTCATCACCATTATCTTGCCTCGCCTTGCATACACTCTTGCTTATTCAAAATTGACACTAATCACTAAACTAATCATTTTAATTTAATTATTTTAATAATATTTATCAAAGGGATAATTTTAGTGGTGAATATTCGTAATATGGTGAAATTTTCATTTTAGGAAAATTTGAAAAGGTGATTTTTTTGAGCAGGTCGGTGTCCTATTCGCCTAAAATTTATAGTATATTTTTTTGGGGTCAGCTTCGCCTTCATTTGAAAACATCTCCTATAAAAACCTAGGTGATTCGTCGGGTAGTATACTACGGTACTACCACAAGTAGCTTACCAAATTACCAATACCGTGAACTCGCATACTCTTAAGCACCGTGAGATTGCATTGTTTGTTAGGGTTAGTTGTTGACACGCAACAGGGATATAGTTGGCCGCACGACAAAGAGGTATTGCAGACATGCGAGAAGGAGATATTGCAGATGTGCAATAAGGGGGTAAGTAGTTGACGCACGAGAGGAATAGAGTTGACGCGTGACAGAGATAGTTGACGCCTTGTTGACGTGTGACAAGGATATAGTTGACGCGTGAAAAGAGGTATTGCAGATGCGTGACAAGGAGGTATTGCAAACGCGTGACAAGGGGGATTGGCATGACTTGTTGACGCGTGCGCAGAGATGATTGATGCTGACGCATGATAGAGGCAGTTGATGTGTTTTTGACGCCGGCAGGGATAGTTAACGCGTTGTTGACGCGCAACAAGGGGTTAGTTGTTGACGCACACAAGGATTGCCATAGTTGACACGCGATAGGAATTTTGACTCTGACTCGCTACTTGGTTCTTTTGTTGATGCAGGACTCGTTCTAGAATAATGGAAGGTGCTAGTCCTCAAGAATGTGAAGACCCTAAAAGTAACTAAGAAATCTCAGAAGTCCTTGTTCAAGTATTTTGGAAACTCTACTGATACAGATATTGAAACTACCAACAACCATATAGCTACCACCAGAAAGAATCAGAATACTAACTATGTGGAAGGTATTATTGAGGTGGACATGCATTCTACATAGTATCAAACAAATGACACCTATGATAATATGCTAGATCTTGAAGATATTCTTCCTGTTGGGGTGCAACCAGGAGTGCATCAAGATATCACACATACAAATACTCAACAAAATGGAACACATAAATCAAATTCAAATTCTGGTTCACGAAAGAGGAAACCAGGTGATTGTGATATTGCTCAAAATTCTACTAAAAAAAGTATAACATTGAAAATGAACAAGAATATGTGGACCACGGCGACATGTGTCATACAAGTTTGATTGGGCAACCAAATTTCCATGTATCGAACTTGTACAATCATCTAATTCTGAAGAGATCCCATCTGAATGTACATGTACAATATGTACGTGGAAATTGGGAAAGCAGCAAAAAATGCAAATGAAGCTAGACACTATAGAAAAATATTATGGAAAACAATATTTGACTGTAATGGGGGCGGATGGCCAGAAAATCAAAACACACAAGTGGAAAACTGAAAAAGAATGCATGCATGTTAAATACGCAACAAATTATGAGGCAGAATAGAAAAAACGCAGACATCTCGTGGAAAAGGGAGGAACGATCACATCACAAATTGGTAAGATGAATCAAACAAATCTACATGCAAAACTCATATAATTCTCTACTTTATTTCACATACTAAAGAAAGGAAGACCGATTTCGGATTTCCTCGATTTCAAAGTTTTGTATCAATATAATGGAATGTTGAATGTACCTCAGTCTCATTGGTCTGAAAGTAGTGGATGGGAAATGGCAAAATGCCTTTCAATGATAGAGAAGGAAGATTTGAAAGAGAATGTAAAAAATCAAAGTTTATCTCTCTTTCAATTGATGAAGTGACAACAGTCAACAATACTGCATGGGTATGTATCCACGTCTATACTTTAGAAAATCATATAATGACACCTCATTTGTTGGGTGTTATGAAAATGGTTGAAAATTGTAATGCCAAAAACCTACATAAAATAGTTGTTTCTCATTTAAAAGATATTTCTAGAATGACTGATTATGAAATTGCTACGAAGTTGGTATGCATCGGAGCAGATGGTGCATCAGTCATGCAGGGTCACCGAACAGGGTTGTGTGTTAGATTACAAACAACAGTAGCCCCATATATGCTACCAATTCACTGTATGGCTCACAGAATGAATTTAGCATATAAAATGGTAAGCAACTACAAAAATGTTGCTAAATTAGAAGACCTTATAAGAGAAATTCATGCCTATATGGCAAGCAGCCCAAAGTGATTTCTTGAGTTCTAGAAATTTGCAATTGGAATTACAGATGGCAAAAAACTTCTGAAAGATGTTGAGACTAGATGGATCTCTTTGTATGAACCTACATGCAGAGTTCATGAGGAGTATCCTTTGTTGGTTGGTTTCATGCACAAATATCGTCATGAAGTTGATAGGGCGAGGGACTTATTGTTCTGTTTAACTAATTTGGAGACATTACTTACATTAGTTGGTATTCTTCCAATGTTGCAAGAGATCAATACACTGATGAAGCATGCACATGGGAGATTAATCTATATTGTGGATTTTATATGGATGAGAAAAATGGTATGTCAAAGTCTTGATATCTTGTACTATTCCCAAGATAGTTTTGATACACCTATTTTTGAGAATTGGAAAGCTTTATTAGATCTTAAAATCCCAGTAACTATTTGAGATTTAATATCCACGACCACCTTTGCATCACTTTGCTAATGGGAGGGACATACCACTGCACATTTTGCAAAAACATCAAGATATTATAGGATCGGAATGAGAAGATGTTCGTGACACGTAATCTCTTTGAGTCTGTTATAGTTGAAACAAGAATAAAGCTTTAAAAAATTTCAAAATCCTTATCATCAGAAATTAGAGAACGTTTCTCCAAAGATAAAATTCTTGAAGCCATGGGTGTGATGAATCCTAATTTTTGGAATATCTGAAGGTGGTCGTGCTGAATTTGTAAGAAATCATTTCCATAAATCCATGGGTACAATAATGGAACAATTAGCTAAGACTTCATAGTTCAAGGGTATGGAAATCAAAGCTCTACTAAATACTTGATTTATTAAAGTTTCAATCAAAAAAATTGCAACAACAATGAAGAACCAATATAAAAATTTAGACAAACCTTCTAAAAGTGGTGTTATTACAAGGCTGTGGCAAGGAATCTATCAAAGTTCTATCTTACAAGAAGATATCAGTGAATATTTTAGATTATATGAGTTATGCCAAACAATGATTTTGGGGTCTATGGAGGACGAAAGGGTTTTCAGTGCATTATCATTTATAAAATCAAAACTGAGAAACATGTTGGATAAAAATCTAGAAAGTTGCATGAGGTGTTATGTATCTCGGTACTCCATGGAAACCTTTCCTTTTGACAGAGCAATTGCGCATTGGAATTCCCTTTGCGAAAGAAGAGGTGTGAATAATACAGCTACAAGTACAATTGTTCCCAACGTTGAGAGTGGAATTGGCGCATCGTCACACTCTACAGAAGAGAACATCAAGTTTGAAGAAGCTATTGATAATGGATTGTTTCAACTTTAAATAGGTATCTCCTTCACCTTAATCTTATTGTTTGTCACCTTAAATTTTGTTTCAGCTCTTGTTATCATTAAAGATGTTATAGGTATATATATTTACATTTATTTAAATACAATTTTTTAATTTATTTTTTGAAAACATGGGTTGACATCCATCCGAGGAAGATGGTACTTCAGACTGACAATGTCAGGCAACTCACCCATCTATCTACTAATCCATTTCTCGTGTTGATTTTTCTTAAAACAAATATCTAGCACATTACGAGTGATGATTTCACAACCATCTAAAACAATAGAGGTAAGTTAAACCCTATCATATGATCTTTCTTAATTTCTTACAATTATGTTTAATTTATTTTTTATATTTGCAAAATGCTTTGATATATTTTTTAAACTTTGTGGGATAAAATGACACAATCAAATTTTACAAAGGAAGATTTTTCCATATTATACAATTCATAATCCATGATCCATTATACAATTCTTCATCCGATAAATCGTAGAAGCTAAATTTACGTCCACATAAAATTCATCATCATCCATATATATCATATCATTATCATATCATAATCCTGACACTCCAATTATTATTAAAACAATTATTTATCTATTTTAAATTTGTAGAAATGTCTTTGTCCTAACACATTCCATTTTTTAAAAACAATTATCCATTATCATCATTATCCACATCTATGAGACTGATTCTATTATAATGTCATCATCCACATCTAATGTAATCATCATTACAAGTAAACAAGAAACATAAACGCCATATACAATCTAGAAATTCTATACATAATATATAGGAAGTTATAAAATTAAAGATTATATAGTATTTCAAATTTTCAAAGGCTATCTAATTCAAGTTTCACATTTCAAATCCAGATAATAAAATTCAAATGCCATGACCACAACATTCAATGTTTCAAATTTTCAAATATAGATTCAATATTTCAAGTTTCCACACTCAATAATAAAAAATTTCAACCCTCATTTTCTCTATCCATTTCCACTCCTGTGCTCCTTTCCCCAATGGTTTCTTCACCTATACCCCTTTCCCCAACGAGAAATAATCCTAGAACTCGATGAGATATTTCAGTAGACTTTGTCTAGATTTTTTAAATTCTTTCTTCTTGCTTTGTCGTATCTCCATGGGACAACAAATTTTGATCAGCTATTGTCTTAGCTTTGAATAATATTTCGTGGTGGTCGAAGCCGTGCTATTTAATTATCTGCTCCGGTGTATTGTTTTGTTTGCTAACCAAAACAATATCTTCCTTCAAATTCTTCGTTGCAGATAAACTATTTTTCGTTGTTTCCAAGTGAACTTGGGAAACCTTTGCTTGACTCTTCAAATTTTCATATTTCAACTGCACAAAAAAGTGATGTCAATTCAACATATTACTAAAATAAGAAAACTTTAAATTAACAAAAATTATTGTTTGAAAGTGATAATATTTATGACCGCTCTATCTCTCTCGGCATTTGCAACTACTACTAGATCCTTGTCCTTAAACCATTTGTTAAAATATGTCCGGGCCTCAAAGACTAATATTTTCCAATTTGTTTAATATCTTATCCAAAATGTCGTCTTTATAGTTGTTGTTATACATGACAAGCCCCACTTCTTACTTGGGTAAGTAAGGAGTCCATCTTCGCAGTTGATTCTAGACTACAGTAGTATAAAATATCCCTTTGCCAATAATTTTCATAATGACTAATAATCTCATTGATAAATAATTTAGCCCTTCTCTCCCATTCTATGAGCTGACTGATATGAGGTAGAATAAACTCACCGACATGGGATTGACAATCATAACCAATTAAGTTCTCCAAAGGAAAAGGTAGCAATTGTTCACCATCTGTATCTGATGAAGATGATCTCACTGGAGAGGTATGGGGGCTTTCGGGTTGATCAACTGCTACTTGTTTTTACCTTTCGGTGGCCTGATCTGTTTTTATAAAATAAATCAAGATTTAGACAAATAAATCTAAAGCGAAATGTAATTCAATATGGTAAAGTATGTTGAAATTGAAGTATACCTGCTGGCCTTGAATCATCTCATGGGTATTGAAAAATCTAGTTGGGTCATTGCTATCAATGCCCAAGTAATCTTCATCTAAATTTATATTATTCAAAACTGATATGCTTTCTTATGATGGGCAAGCCACCAAGTGAGAGGGTTGGAATTCGAAAGGAGGAGGCAATGTTTAGTGTCCCACTAGGGGCTGGAGCAATTGGCATGCGTTTACCAATGTTCTTTTTCCTGATCCTCTGGTTGGCATTTTAAATATTATTGGTTGAGGGGGTCGGTGCCGCTATTTGAACAGAAGGAGGACTGCAATGTGCTGAAAAGTTCAAGAAAAAACATATGAAAAACTAGAAAACAATGCAAAAACTACGAAATTAAATGAAGTACTATTCAAAACTTGTACCTTGTTGTTGAGGGGTAGCTTGTCGCGGTGCTTGAGGTGGCTGTGTTGGAGTAGTAATTGGTGGTTTTGACTTGTCCGATGTTGGGATTCTTTGAGGTGGTTTTTGAGAAGATACAAATGCATGCGACTGTCCTGAGTGAGTTGGGGAAGATGGTTGACTTTCCAAAACACGCATATGGTCCAAAGTCCTTGTAATGTCATCAACATTGAATTGTATGTCAATTCAATTGGGTAAAATTTAAATGGGAAAATGAAAATACAAATTTGGAATTTGTAAATAATACATGAAAGGGTATTACTTCTCTGGCGTTTAACAAATTCAAACTATTGGGGGTTCGGAGATGAGTGAGCTTCCATTTCATATTGTGAATCTCCTGAAGCCTCAGCATGTTGTTGGCCTCTTCCTCTTGATGCCGCCTTTTTTTGGGGAAGGGCCTCCATAAATCTTCTCTAAAACAGTAAATAGTTAATACATGTGCACAATGTAATGTCAAAATACAAACTTAATAGTTTATACCTGTTGTTCTTCAAATGGAATTGACAACTTCATCAACACCTTGTCCATGCAAGTGGGAATTGGTTTGTCTTTTAAATTTAAAATAGCCTCGTAATAAAGGCCAAGGAGATAGTTTGTGGAGTAAATGACAGGTTTTTTGAAAGCTTTGCATTTGTTATGTCAGTTCTTATTTTTTTGATAAAAAGGTGCACCAATCAAATTTTTGTTTTACGATAGTTGGTATATCTGTTTACCAACCCTGCAAAACTATTCTGGATTGAAAAAGGAAATCATTGCAGCAAGAAAGTGGTGTGCAATTGCTTGTGTATCCACACCATGCCTGGATTTATTTACATGAGTTGCAAATGCAAAAAAATAGTTGGAATTAATATAACATTAAATTATATCAAAATCAAAATCTGAATAAAAAATGATGAATGAAAACAAATTATACTTACAATCAACATGGAAACCGAACGTCGATTCAAGATATTTCTTATCGTCTTCAATGAGTGTTGCCTTCATTGTAACAAAGGGTAAATTTCTGAATGGGAGGCCTGTAAACCGATGAATGTCAGTTGGTCGATACCGAATTGAAACAATCGGCCATCGTCCATAGTAACATAAAACAAGTCGTCCTCTGTATTGTAAGACGAGAGAAGGTAGTTCAAAATATCTGGGTCTGTTTTGAAATGGGGCATCTTAACGAGCCCACTAAACTCACATGCATTGATCAAATCCTTGTATTCGGAAGTCATCTGTAAAACAGTCTGGATGTGGGGGCACAAAGGATTCCTATAGAGTATCTTGCCCGTGGATAGGACTGGATTTTCCTCTTGATTTTTGTCTTGAGCTTGGAGTTGGGATGCACTTGTAGTCGCCATTGTAGTTGATTGTTGTGCTTGAGAATGATGGATTCTTGTATACAAAAAAATTTGAGATCCGGAAAGTGTAAACATGAAAATGACCAGCGGAGGGTATTTATAGGACAAATCCAAGGAAAACAACCCTTATTGACGCGGCGTCAGCGACCCGGTGACACGCGTCAGCGGCGCTGTTGGACGTGCGACAATGACGCTTGTTGATATGTGTCAACAACCCTTATTGGCATGCGTCAGCGACCACTTGTTGACTGACGTCAACGAATTTTCTTGACGTATGCGCCAACATGGCTGAAGTTGACGTGCACCAAGAAAATTCGTTGGCGCTTAAGAAAGGTGTTGACGCACGTCAACAAGGGTTGTTGATGCACGTCAACAAGGTGTCGGCGAGGCTTGTTGATGCACGCCAACATCCCTTGTTGGCGCGCGCCAACGAGTGTCGTGTCTCAGTAAATCAGTAGTCTTTCCGCTCAAAAAATTGGCAAAAATTCCGCTCTAAAAAAACTAATGAATTCGCCTTTCGTTGAAACCGGTTCTAGGGATATTCGCCAGGTATTTTCCACCTCCAATTTTATAGAGGTGTCTTAAAATGAACCCTGATTTATTAATGATATTAATTTAATTCATATTATTAATTAATTAAATTAACATTATTAATTATGTGTAATTAATTTAATTTTTAATTTACATTATTAATTTATTAATAATATTACCATTTAATTATTAATTTAATGACACTAATTTTATTAAAAAAATTAATTAAATTGGAAAATAACATAGAGTAAAGGGAGTTCACTCCCACTTCACCATCTTTCACTTGCCTATCGGATAAGAATTAAAAGAGGAACAAAAGTAATTGATTTCTTCTCTTTTTCACACATGAAGAGGAGAAATTAAGACCAATATGTATTTATAGAATAGAAATAAGACCTATGCAAGTTGAAGAATATGGAGCCCTGCAAAGATCAAAAAAGTGGGAGAAAGAGAAGAGTCCCACTCAACATGGAAGATAGAAAAAGGAAACTATGGCGCAACACACGTGTGGAAAGGGAATAACCAAAGTGAGCGTGGAAAGAAAAACCAAGCCAAGAAAACAAGCCTCGCATGTGAAAGGAGAAACAAAAGCCGTGGAACATGAGAAACCAAGAAGAAATTGTCCGAATGCAAGCAAATTAGAAAACACTCTCATAGAGAAAAGTTTGAAAATCCATCTTGGAGGTGACTGTGAGACAAGTCAAGAACATGTCATAAGAAAGAAAGAAAGGCACACATATTTCATATATTTAATTTCTAAAACTATTAAAGAGGGGATAAAATCATACTCTACAATTGAAAATTTAATAAAATCTCATTTTTTCATCTTTTTGCAATGAACACAGAGACGGGACCCAACACCACAAGTGTTGTTTTAATTGTTTTATTTTTATGCCTTTGCTTTAAAATGTCAACATCCAACAAATTGGCGTTGAAATACGACTTCAAGGTGTAATGCACTCATCCATACCAATCTCGGGGTCATGTTAATATGGGTGATTCACGACAAAACTCATTAAGGGTCACACATTGTTTTCTCAATTCCTATAATGTTAGAGATCACAAACACTGAGAGGGGGGGTGAATCAGTGTGGATTAAAATTAATTTCCGAGTTATACTTAATCCACAATTTCTTAGAGTTGAGCGATTACTATATCATGTGAATTTTTTCGGACAAAAATGATGAACACAAAATTTATAGTGGGAAACCCTTTCGGGAGAAAAACCCACTTGAAACCAAGACTTTATTAGGAACATCAATTCAAAATCTTACAATGGTTTCGGTTGAGCACCCACTCAACCTGTGAAGCACCCACTTCACAACTTTAAGCACCCACTTGAAGATTTTCTAAGCACCCACTCAACGAATTTTAGCAAGCACCAACTTGCTAGGAGCACCAACCCCTAATTTAATTAGCTACAACTGATATTTTGTAGGAACCACCCACAAGGAGGCTATAACCCCCTGAAAATGCTAAGCTACAACTTAGAATTATTTTACATACAATTTTTTTGATCATCTAGTTACAAAATTGCTTATACAATAGATTATGATCACTTTTTTATATTTGTTTGTGTTCTTTCTATCACTCTCTTCTACTCATCTGATTTGACCCATATTTCTCAATCAATCTGTCACATTGATGCTTTTATTATCTAATTTTTCAATACTTCATCCTGTCTACTCTCCTCTTCCCTTTTTCTTCTCTTTTTGTCACTCTTTCTTAGCTCAATTGCATTGTCCTTTCTCTTGAGAAACCTTTCTTATTTTTTCTCCTTCATCTCTAGTGCATCATTTCATTCCTCAAGCTACACACAAATTGGATTCAGTTTTCTATATATTACCAATCGAACCATACCATTTCTTCGGTTTGTGTGTCATACACCTTTCCTATTTTTTTCACCTAAAGAATCGGATTCATTAAATGAGTATAGCTATCTCCATATTTTTCTCTTGCTATATTCAACTTGATTTCACCTTTTTCTATGCATTCACCAGAAAATATTTATTAGCCAATACCTAAAAATAGATTTCTCATTTTTCTAGAATTTCAGTAGCGATCAAGATGAGAGAGCCATTTTCTCCTCTATTTTTTTAAAATTCACCTTAAAATCAGGAATCACATAGATAGCTACAACTATATTTACACAAATTCAATAACCATTAAATGTTGATAGCTAAAGCAGTAGATTTATTATTTCTTAGTGGAGCTCAAGTCGTATACTCAGCCACAATCACCTGACAATTGAATCACCATCAATTTTGGAGAACAAAATCTCACTTGTCCATGTTTAACTCAATTTGATTGTCCTCGAGCCCTATCCAGTTCATACTTGTTCAATTCACGGATTTTATAAGCTTCTTTGACATTTTCCTTTGTATCACGGCTCTATCCTTTGATCTACGACATTTCTTCTTTCTTGGAAAATTTTTAGTTATATACATCTTTTCTTTGCTTCTCATGGATTTTACAATGTTATGTGGCTTTCCTCCTGTTCGTTGCCTTCCCGCATGCCTTGTTCCATGTCCACAGCTTATTTTATTTTACGTGTGGCTTGTATAGTTTTCCGCATCCTTTCTCTTTAATTGTGGCTTTCGAATTGCTCTTACTTCCATGGCTCGCCTTGGTCCATACTTGTGTGCTTCTTTCTTCACATCCAGATTCATCTTTATTACCCGTGACTCATCCTTTATCTCCTTTTACTTAGGCGACTTTATTCCTTTACCGTGGCCCTCACAGCTTTTACGGATTCTTCCGAGTCACGCAGCTTCCTATAGACTTCAACGGATACTTCAAGACTTGGTGGCTAGATCTCATGTCTCTGCGACTTGCAAAAACTTTTAAGTCTGTTAGAAGTTATTCTTGATCATCTTGAAGCCTCTATGAGTTGACACTACCAATCATCCTTCATCTTCAACACTTGTTCACTTAACCAGATTCAACCTTTTGCTAATAATGACTCTTGACATTAAATTCTTTTGCCATCAATGTAGCTTGACATCAATGACAACACATATGAAAATGATAAAGGTCCAACATATACCACAATAGTATACCATAGAGAACAATCTTCCTAGTGTCAGTTGATGTTCAAAGTTCGTCATTACGTGTAAAAACACTACGATCCCGAAAAGAGACATTTTTTTAATAGCAACAAGATCATCCTCCTAGTCACTCCTGAGAAAATGAAGATCTACTCAGAATTCCAGAATACAAAGAAACCATCGAGATCATAAAGGAGTCTATACAACAATAATGGGACGAAGACTCGCTAAAATGCTCCAAAATAATGAATAATAATTGGTTGTTCACTAAGAGGACTTGTGCCAATTAGCTTCCTAAATAATTTCCTTGCATTGAGTTATGAGTGGAAATTAGAGATATAATCACCTTACTCGAAGAAGAGTATTTGACATCCGCTCTACTTGTTATGTCCAACCATGGATTTACAAATTCATTTGTGTCATCCTTGATTAAAAAACTTCATATTGATTGGGCTACGATCATAAGTGACACATTGCATAGGAAATTGATTGAGGTGAATATGATTGATCATTTTTACATGACTTCCTATCTTGTCTATAGTGTGGCATAGAGGAGAATCTTCATTGGTTTGGAGACTAGAGGCACGATGACACCAAGATTTTTACTCAAAAATAGAATTCAAATAAAGTATACATCATTTCTAACGGGTCAATGATGCTTTCCTCTTTAAATCATCAAAATGCTTGAGAACAAGCCATGAGAAAGGTTTTTGCATTAAGCAAATGATTTGATTTCAAAATGGGTACATGGTTCATCCAATTTCCCTCATTTTCATACATACATGTCTATGGATATAACAAAGTGCCCTAAAAATTGCTAAACTATGTAAGTGCCCTCATGGATCTTTCTCGAAAACTTACATCAATTAAACCTCTTCCTAGGTGAAAAACATAGATTTAGTGTTCATTTTTCTATGTCTATTGGGGTATACAAGTGCTCATCTTTCAAAGCATTGTAAAGATAATGGCTAAAGAGATGACTATTGTAACACTACACCTATTTGTGAGAAGGCTGGAGTTTGACATTTATGGGTTCATGGAAAGTATTCTCGGCCCAAAATATAGACAATGTGGAGAAATGAAAGGCCATTGTGCTAGGTTGTGCGAGATGAATTCAAGGTCTAGTGTCATGACCACTCCCGAATGCATCCGAATCAAATAATGACATTCAAACCGAAATATTTCACACAAGGAGTTACTAAAAGTGGGATCAACATGATTTATCTTTCATACGATTCTATTGCATCATCTTCCTTCCCAAAGTCAACTAGTCTAGGCTAGATGACATGTCACTTGATGACAAAATTCAACAAGTGATCAACAGGAATCTTGTTTGGTGTGAGAAATAATTGGTAAGGTGTATTACAAACAAGAGAAATACACATGAGGATCAGAGGCCATCCAATAAGAGTGAGAAGGGAATCGAAAAATCCACTCAATCTTCATTTCACCCTATTACACAAGCTTCATCCCATATACAAACAAGTAAGAGGAAATGGAAATCAAAATCAATTGAGATCAACGCGTTTGATGATTAGTGAACTTGAGAAAAGGAAAGGAGTGATTAAGGGAAAGAAAAATTTTCTAGGATCTCACAATCAAGCCATCATTCATCAACTTATGAAAATTCAAATTCTCAAGGGTTGATTGAAAACGCCAATCTCCAGTTCATGGTATCGAATTATGCACAAGTTCTAGTGATTAAAAATCTCTAATTCACATGAGCCTTCACATCCTAGAGATACTTTGCAACATTCTTCCATACATCATGAAGATATTGTGGCAAATCCTTTTCATAAACACGAAGACTCCATCTAGGTCCCACTTGAATACTCCATCCAGTCCCCCACAATTTGAGTATTTATCACCAACACAGGAGAAAATCCCACCCAATTCTATGCGGCAAGTTGATTGAAGAAGTACCCTCTTAGCTACATACATGTAAATCTAGAAGAGGAAGAAAATCATAAAACCGTCACAATTAATCATGGAGTTATTTCCTCAATGGTAGATTCTTTCACTCCCAAGAAGCCCAAGGTCATCTTAAAGGTTACAAATAACGAGTATGGAGTTTGGTATGCCAACCTAGAAACACCCATTGTTGATAAGAAAAAGAGGGAAATGACTGTTTCTGATTACAAAGTTTCCAGAGTGTTTCTTAAAAAATCAACCATGGAAAATTATGTTGCTCATTCTCGAAAATCAGTTGATATCATTTTGCGGCGGATGGAAAAGCACAAATCTCATGCCGTCCAACTCAAGGAAGATAATTGGCAGCTAATTTCATATGTACAACACCTCATCAACCTAATGTATTCTACTATTCAACTTCCTATTGTAGTTCAGTGCAGATCAAGAGACCCTTGCGTTATTTAAAAATACACAATGTGGGTCATGCACCAAGGCATGGATTGACAATGTTTTGATACAAGGTTTATGGGTCATTAATGAAGCTATGAGAATCTATGATAAGGTTCATACTTATCTAGATTTGATCTTGCATTTCGAGAGAGTCTCTCAGAGGTCAAAATAACCACTCTTGACAAAATTTCTCATGATATCTCGAGAACTCACACAAATGGGATTCTCATCTCTTGTTAGTGAGGGAATCCTAGATTTCAATCACCATGGACTTCACATTGAGTGGTTGAAATTTTCGAGTTCAAAAAGATGGTGTTACATGATATGAAAACGTTTTGATACAAGGTTTATGGGTCATTGATGAAGCTATGATAATCTATGATAAGGTTCACACTTATCTAGATTCGATCTTGCATTTTGGAGAGCCTTTCGGGGTCAAAATAACCACTCTTTACAAAATTTCTCGTGATATTGGATAACTCACACAAATGGGATTCTTATCTCTTTTTAGCGAGAGAATCCTACATTTCAATAAACCGGATTTCACATTGAGTGGTTGAATTTTTCCAAGTTCAAAAATATGGTGCTCGATGATATCAGAGTACAATTTGATGATGTGAAAGACAAGGGAGAATCAATCATGTGTGCAATCTAGGAATTCATCGAAGAGATCCCTTATAATTTCATTGGTGAACACAATCAAAGGAGCTTTGTGTAATATCTCAAAGAGCAATTGACTAATCTAGTCAAGAATCAAGTATGCTCCTTGGTGAATTTTGATTTTGATTCCCTTGATAAACTCGTCAAACTCTTAAATCTATTCACCAATGTAGAACGAGAGAATGGTGCATTTTCATACGGGTTCTAATAGGGTCCTGAAATGTAATTCAACAGTGGAGACTGACCTTACACCTCAGTGCTTCCTTGATGAGTTGAAAATGATGGTTTCACTAGAGAAATTCAAGAGATTCAAGATGATAAGATGCTTGGACCCAGGATTTTTGAAACAATATTTCAATGTTTTGATGAGGTTTCCCTTAATGATCAATGAGTTCATTTATTGTACGATCGAGATAGGTGGACTCTTGGCCCAATGGGTAAGGCACTAATCCTAGGTGTCATATTTGAATCCATGTATCAATGTGCACCTTAGTGCTTCTTTGATGAGTTGAAAATGACGGAATCACCGGAGAAATTCAGGAGATTCAAGATGGCGAGATGCTTGGACCCAAAAATTTTGAAATAATATTTCAAATTTTTAAGTAGGTTTCCTTCATTATCAATGAATTCATTTCTTGTACAATCGAGATAGGCGTGTACTATTGGCCCAATGGGTAAGGCACTAATCCTAGGTGTCATGTTGGAATCCATGTATCATATTTGAATCCATGTGTATATGTTTTGTCTATGTGTTTTCCATGTCACTTTCTAGTGCAATCCACATGTACCCACTTATTTGAAATATTTGAAATACTTTATTTAAGTCACCCGAATCATAAATTTATTGTAATAAAGTGACTTTACTTTATTAAAATAAAGTTAATTAATTAATGTGACTTAATTAAGTCCTAATGTGATGTCATAAGAAACCCTAACTACTTTGTAACCAAATTTTGGGTTATAAAAGGAAGTTAGAGCTCATTTGTAAAGGAATTTTGGAGAAAGGAGAAAGAATATTTGTATAGAGAGTTAATAAAAAAATTGTGTTCTTGTGTGAAGAGAAATAAAGGATCATTTATGGAGAAATTTGTGTCTTGTACTTGTTTCTTTTCTTAAGCATTTGTTACTCTTATGTTTAATGAATGTGAAATCTCTTGCTCTCTATAGATTGCATATTTGATTCAATTTTCATTTATTATGTTAGTTTCTAAAGTGCATTCAATTTTATGATCTGTGTTTTCTTAATCTTGCATGCACCCCTTTCTCACTTCTTCATTCACTTTCTCTCACTTCTCTTTCCTTCTCCTTCATCCTAAGAACTTCATTTCTTTTGAAAAACACAAACCCCCGCCCCCGCCCCCGCAAAATATAGTTTTGAATGTATATTTGTATATACCTTTTTGGTTTTCAATAAGGGCAACCTCACCCATCATTGAGGAGGGACTTTGTCCCCTTTACATTGTTGTCATATTTTGCACACATGCAAAATCATATGCCAACAGATTGCAATATTAGTGTTACAAAGAGAAGATGTCGTAACAAAGACAATAGTGAAGGATAGGCATGTGGGAGATGTACACTCCTATTATTTCTCTAATGTTTATTTTCTTACATGTAAATATGGGTGCAAAACAAGTGATGAGAAGAATGCACAAGAGGAATTATCTTATGAGAAACTAATGTCAGCCCTAAGAGGTAAATATGTAAGTGTGAAAGGATTTGAGAAGCCCAAGTTTAATATAAATAAGGAAAATAATATGAACAAAGAAGGCAAAATCCTCATGAGGATAGAAATAGAGGAAGTGAAAAAATGGAGTGTGATCCACTAGAATGAGAAAAGAGCTTGAAAATGCTTATTTTAGTGAATCTAGACTCAATATCACTAATTTTGGAAGAAATTTATCACTTTGTGTATAATGTATATTGGAATCCATTATACACAAAAAGTGATAAATTTCTTCCAAAATTTGTAATATTGGAGTCTAGATTCACTAGAATATGTCCAGATTTACTAAAATAATCGTTTGAAGATGAAAATAATAAAGGTATGTTGATTGGAGAATGCCATTTTTTTATCAAGAATTCGGTTGAAGGCCATCCATATGAAGTAGGTATAGAAATACAAGTGGATAATGGTGACAGTGTAGAAATAGAGGTTAATAAAGTCGAGAATGGTGTTGATATTCTATTATGTTATCTGTAAGTTATTTTGAGAATGCCAAGTTGGAGAACATGCTTACTTGGCATGGTGAAGATGTGGAAAAAATGTGTCCAATTTTTGTGTATGTATATCAATGCATAAGATAGTAAAGGTGAGAACAAGGTGTAGTTCAAAATTTAGTGCCCACATCTTTTGAATTCCCATTTTGAGCTACTTGGACTCATTGTATCTAGATTACTTATTTTGATAGGAACATTATTGATATATTCTCCTATTTTGATGCAACATCGGTATAAGAGTGAGGTTTCAACACGGACGCTCTAGGGATTTGTTAAATAAATTTTGGTAGTTTAATTTAGTTAAAACCACTTTATTTAAATTGTTTCTAAAAAAATATAATGTACCATTTTTGCCCTCATGTAGGATGACGAGGTGCGGTACCGAATGAGGTGCAAAGCGACTCGAGGCCATGGGCGGCCACCTTGAGAGGTTCCTAGGATGATTTTGGGCCACATATTTTATTCACATTTCATCATTTGATGGGGGTCCTTAAAGATCAACATCTTGCATAGCCAAAGCTTGATTGTAGAGGATATTCAACATGACAGTGAGATACACCCAGATGAGGGTTCACATTTTACCACTCACATACGAGGTTTTGTCATAGTGACAAAGGTTACACAACCATTTAGTTGAATGACCTGGTGATATATTTCTCATAGTCCCTCAAGTATAAATTCAAAGAGTGGTTAAGACACGCCCTCATGGGTAGCAATAAGTAGTGTCATTCGTGATCTCCTTTGACTTCATCCACCTACGTATGGAGGCACGATAGATGGTTTTGGGGCCGAATCATGGCTCCTAAGTTTAGATAGTTATTTTGGCTTGCATGCTTATGAGAGAAATGTCAAATCTCGCCTCACCATACACCTCCTCCAAGGCGTATCAAGTTGTTGTTCATTTTTTCCTCCTGAGTAAAAATGAACAACGAGGGTCTACAGCTAAAATTGTCAAAGTTGGTGTATAAAATTTTCCGGAGTTCTTATATACCTTCATGATGCCTTAGAACTGAGGAGATCTCAATAATCCCATAATGTAAAGGAAGAAGGTTGAAAGCATGCAATGATTCCCTGTATGGGGGACTCGAACCCGAACAACTCTCTGGATGGCCCGATGAGTTGCTCAATTGAGCTTGCATAACATATGGGAAGAAGGATCTTCAAACATAACTCGGTTGAACTAGATGGACGTGATACGGGTTATTTTGATAGCTCAGCGAGCTTACATTTTCGCAAAGTAGAGACAACTCTCTGCATAGCTCAGTTGATCCAAAATCAACATATAAGTGCATTAATGTAAATCAAAATCATTTTAGCGAGGCTCATGTTTGAATTGGGTAAATTATTATAGGCTCTTGAGCTCGAGCTTGGAAAATTATGTTTGACAGGGTTGGGGAGCTAGCTCGGGCTATGGTGAGTCAAAAATCATGGTGGCTTAGGGGCCCATTAGCATACCTATACTAAGGAGTTGTTACGAAGGAAATGAAGATGAGATTAGATGGTAACGAGTCAACACATGAATCATTGCACAACCTGATTTGATCGGTGGTTCAAGCTGTGTCTAATTCAGAGTAATACCTATTGAAGGACATCGTGCACACGACTCGAGTGAGCTTGGGAAACTTTGGTGAGTTATTGAGTGTGAGGCTCGAGCGAGCCATGGAATCAAGGTTTTTCCGAGTTGATAGTATGGTGTTCACAAATAGAACTTAGCATATAATTGACATGGTAGAATCCAGGTTGGAATAGGATCTCGGTCAATTCGTAGGACTAACTCAACGATGAGATCAACTCAGAAATCTGTGAGAAGCTCATAGATTGATCACAAGAAAGGAGTTGGCACTGAGTCAAGGTGGTAAGTTATTTGTGCACATGGATCACTAGGAAAAGCAAGTGAATGGCTTGTTGGGGTTACACAACACACAATGTCATTCTTGAGCCAAGTTTGGAAATTGTTGCAGAGAGGAAGAAGGCGGGGACGATAAAATATGGCTCGATTAGCTAATTTGAAAAACATAAAGGGCGAAATGGCTCATGAAATAATGGCCATCCAGTGTGCGTGTGTGAGAGAAAATTGCAAAGGCTGGTCAAGAAGGTGGATAACAACTCGATCTCTATGCGGTGGATGAGCTCGAGAGAGGGTTGGCTACTCGATGCAAGAGGAGCTCGGTTAGGTTTGAGGACCTAACTCGACAATGAGCGTATCATGCAAGAAACTCAATGGTTATGTTATAATGTCATGTATCACTCATGAGGGCTTGATGATTACATAGTGGAGGCCAAGAATCTCAACATCAACGTACTCCACATTCATGAGACTTAAGAAGAATGGAGAGCTTGTTTTGGAGGTTGAGCCCCAAGGATTTAGTGGTCGAATGAAGAGGTGAATGAGTCGAATGAGCCACAAAGTATCCCACAGTTGTATATAAGCTCTATTGTGCAAGCCAAGGAGCTCATACTCATAAACGAGTTCAATCTTCAACGAGCTTCAAAAGGTACGGTCATGGAAAGTTCTCGCATATGAGCTCACAGAGCTAGGTGGAGGTATCATTTTAGGCTCATAAAAATTATTCGAGCTATTAAGTGGGTGAGAACATGTGACAGGATGACGTGGAAGAATTTTAAAGGCTCGGTCGAGCAGGAAGGGTCATATAGGGTAACTCGAAGGGTGGAGTAGTCTCGGTTGTCAAGTAGCTCTAAAGGAGCTTAGCATTTGGTCGATACGGAAGGAGCCGAGTTGAGTCACAAATGAGGTGAGCTCGTGAGAGGCGAGCATGTAAAATCTTGTGATGGATGTGGTTTGGAAAAATGTTGAGAGCTCGGTGGTGAGGTTAATGCCATGGAGAATGTAGTGAGCCGTGCAGATAAAGAGCTCCTGAAAAGTGAGCATTGGGCTCGATCGGGAGCTCGTGGAAACAGAGCCCGCTTAAGACTTGAGAATGTTACAGAGAGAAATCGATTGGAGATGGCTCGACAGATGTAGGAGTAGAGGGATCTCATAATGTTCAATCCAATGAAAGAAGAGTCAAGTGAAGAGATTTTGTGTGAGATGAGCCTAAATAGTTCGTTTGGGCGGTGGGTCAATACAAGGAAGCTCATCGGGAAGAACTTAGCAGAGAGCTCGCAGACATTGGTCGAGATAAACATTGAGAGTGGGATGAGTTAGCATAGCTCGGTCGATGCGATGGAAGGAGGATCTCGACACCAACTCGGTGAGTTGACTCGGCGAGCCAACCACCGAGTTGGGCTATTTTTGACTTATTCACATGGACCCCCTTTTCAACGCAAACCGGTTTTTTAGGGATTCCACTCTTACTTTTAAAATTAATATTTCAAATATTAATTTTATTAAAATATTTTAATAATAATATTTATTATTATTAATAAAATATTTTATTTAAATATTCCTTTAATTAAATAAGAGGATTAAGTCAATCGTCCTTAAATGGTACATGATGGAACATTCTTAATGGTTTAACCAACTTTGTAATAAATGAACCATTGTGTACCTTCATTTGAGGAAGGAATTTATGACTTTTCCTCTTCTCTCTCACAAATTTTTTCTATAAATGTAAATTGGAAGCTCATTCCAAGGGGTTACACATTGGTTGCAGAACTTAGACGTGTGACACAAGTTGGACAAGTTAGACATCTTGGACAAGTGTATATTTTTCAAGAATCCTCTCTCTTCTGCAAGTTAGCTTTGTGGATTGGGGAACTTTCAAGTCTCCTTTCTAATACTGTAATGGCAACCATTTCCTCTTATGAATGTAATGATGCATTGTGCACATTGTTGAAGTAATAAAAGTGTGTGTTTTGTGACTACTGTTAGTCCTTTCATCATCCTATATACTTATTTGTGCCTTTCTCATGCTTATAGGTACACTATGCAAGTTTAAGTTTCCATTGCAGGTTCTTAGAGTTCGTGTTTATCAAGTGGTGGAGTTTTGCATGCAGTTGAGTTGTGGTGCTTGTTCACCCTTCTCAGTTTCATTCTTCTTCACTGGAAGACCGAAAGATTGTTTTTCTAGTTGAGTTTAACAAAGGGAACACACACTTCTTAGTTTGTGGTATTTTTTTTACCCTTTCTAAGTTGCAGTAGGTGAAGTTGGCTTGTGGTGTACAACACCCTCTTCAAAACAACCTTTCCCAAAGTCTAGCAATACCCTTTATTTGGTGCATCACCATCCCTAGTATAGTTTTATTTCCTGCAAATCTCTCTCCCTAAATCCCATGAAAATGTTAGTATAGGTCTAGATAACCATTTTATTGCACTAGGAGTAGTATAACACTTAGTTTAGGAAGAGGAAGTCGACCTTATCTCGGAGGTTCACCTCAAGCCCAAGTCCCACAGCTTGAGAGGTGATCCCATGTTACCCAATCACACCGAACGTCTTGTTCACATTCTGGCCATTCGGGGGTGCAGTGATTTGGCGATAACACAAGCGTTTGGTGGAGGAATGGAGCGGAAGCTTCATTTGACCCGAGATACTATCACCTATGAGTTATTTGAGGAGCATTTTTGGGATCAATACGTGTCGAGCTTATTCTTTTAAGAAGAGGATCGACGAGTCTCATGATCTTTGACAGGTTTCGATACAATGGCCTCGTCATCACCAATCCAAAGACTATGACAACTCTTCACCGGGAACTCCTCGCTATGATTATTTACTAATGCACGCTGCGTTTAGTTTGGTGGATGTAATCGGAAACACAACAACAAACATAACACAAGAATACCATCGACTATGGTAAGAAGGAATGATGACAAATCTGAAATATCAAAGTAAATTATAATATTAACATGAAATTGTTACAATCTCACCCATGAGGTACTTCAAGTGTTATTGACTTCACTTGCCTTTCACCAAGACTATGAGAGAAACTTTACAATTACACCTCTTAATGGCTTCTTCAACACACCTTTAAACTGATGGCTCCCTTTGCACACTTCCTACAATATTTCTCACTACTTCCTTCTATGCTAAATGAGGGGGGTGGCCTCTCTATTTATAGAACTTCCAGGCTTATCCATCTTATCTCTAAGATAGGATAAGAAATCCACTCCGATGAATCATATTCCATACCTTAACTCTTATCTATACATGTAAGCTTATCTTTTAAGATAAGATAAACCTTATCATTTTACATGGGTTCCACATTTTTAGACTTTTTACAAATAAAATACACAAAATATTTATGACCTCACTCCTTGTCCTTATTACCAATATAATATTTCTAATTCCTAATCATGTAGACCCTACTTCTCTAATTACCCAAACTTTGACATTTTAACATTACCGGACCACTTACGACAAATATTTACTTTTACAACATTCATATTGTACTTTGATTGTTACCGTACTCCACATTATCAGCAAAGACCGCATCGACGGCGCCATTATCTTCTATCAGACACTACTACTAATTATACTTAACAACATCCTATTCCTAATACATACATTAATGAAATAGAAATTACGGAGGAAAATTTTAGTGTCGACATCTTCCCCCTTCTAGCTTCTACTCCGTCCCTGAGTAGACTTATTCTCGGTGCTTGGAAAATCTTCAACTTGTCGTGGTTTGACCCATTTCGTAATGGGAGTGCCATCCAATTCCTTCAATCAAGACGTACCATTTTCATGCACACCTGCTATTTTGTAGGGCCCCATCCATTTTGGAAGAAATTTTCTGTCTTATTTTTGTATACGGAATCATATACTAGAACCAAGTCATTCACATGAAATGGAGACCACCGGATCTTTTGATTAAAGTATTCCTTCGCTTCATTTTCTTCTTATGGCTTGATCCTTTGCTATTTCTCTCATTTCCTCCAAAGAAATGAAGATGTACCAACCTTTCTTTTTTCTTGAATCACTTTCATCCATCCTTTCATTTTTCATAACTCTCACAGTGGGAATATCAAACTCAATAGGAAGAACTGGATCAATGCCATAGGCCAACTGAAATGGGGAGTATCATGTTGCTGACTTTGATGTTGCCCTATATGCCCACAATGCTGCATGAATCCTTTTATCCCACTTATGTACTGTAAGGCCTGCATCTTTGCTAGAATTTGACACAACACAAAATTTGTTCGTTCCACCTATCCATTTGTGCTTGGCTTGTATGTTGTTGCCTTCCTGTGCTTAATAGAAAACTTATTGACTAGGGCTTCTACCACCTCATTAATGAAGTGGCTTCCTTGATCTGTTACAATTTCTAATGGACAACCAAATCGGTGATAATGCGTTCATATATGAACCTTGTCACTTCATCCATGGAAGTTGTTTTCAATGGCCTAGCTTCAACCCACTTGGTTAAATAAATGCATGGCAACTACAATATACTTATTTTGGCGTGATGTAGTTGGAAGTGGACCTACAATGTCTATTCCCCACTTTTCAAAGGGACCAAGTGGAAGAATAGGGCATAATAGAGCCGATGAAGTCTTACGGTTACCATGTGTTTGACAAATATCACATGTCTTACAATAATTATAACAATCTTTAAAAAGAGTGGGCGGTGATAACCTACATCCAATATCCTTCTTGTTGTAAGTTGTCCAGAGAAGTGCCCTCCACATGTACCATTGTGGAATTCTTCTAGCAGTTCCTTCCCTTGATCACGTCCAATCGCCCTCTTATCTGCTCCATCGAGTCCTATTCAAATAATACTCCATGCGAGAATAGAATATGGACGACTAGCTTGAATAATATTTCTCTTAGTCTTTGCATTGGCACCATAAGGAAACTTGAATTCATTCAGATAATTCTAAATATGTGTGTATTCACCAGGATTGTGTCAAGGGATAACAATGTTGCATCGGGGAAATCATCATCATCACAAGATGATCCTAAACCATCATAGGCTCGAGAGAGTGCATCTACATTGACATGCTTCTTTCATGGCCTATCTATAATATCAAATTCAAATTCTTGTAGCAAAATTATCCATCTTGTTATCCTCCTTGATGGGTTAGGCTTATTTACAATATATTTTAGAGCCTGATGATCTGTTACAACTAGAAATTTTTGCCCTAGCAAGTAATTTCTAAACTTCTTTATAGCAAAAATGATAGCTAGAGCCTCTTTTCGATTATGTGTATAATTTACCTCAACCTTTGCTCATTTTATGCGCTCCCAAAGTAAATTGGATGTTCATTCCCATTTTCATTATTTTGGCTCAAAGTACTTCCTAGTCTTGCATCCGAGGCATCAATGTACACAATGAATGGCTTGCTCAATCTGGATTCTTCAAAACAGTGAAGACACCAAGGCTTCCTTGCTTGTCCAAAAGCTTCATGCGCCTTATCTCTGGTTCATAAGTAACATCCTTCTTCAAGAACTGGGTTAGTGGTCGTGTAATTTTGAGAAATTCTTGATGAACCTTCTATAGTAACCCACATGGCCTAAAAATGATCTCAACTTACTTTATTCATAGGAAATAGTAAATCTTTGATTTTAAAACTTTATCAGGATCAATACCAATACCATCTCTGGATATAACATGCCCTAACAAAACGCCTTTAGAACATCCAAAGACACACTTTGTAGGGTTTAGTGAGGCTTGTGCTTCATCTAACCTTTGAAATGTTGTCTCCATCTAGTGCAGGTGGTCCAACTTGCTCCCATATATGTAAAAATCATCCAGAAATACTTTGATAAAGGTCCCAATGTAGGGTTCGAACACCCTATTCATCAAAGCATATTTGGAATGTTCTTTGGAGCATTACACAATCCAAAAGGCATAACTCTATAAGTAAACGTTCCCCAAGGAGTGGTGAGCGTGGTCTTGACTAATCTTTCTCTGCTATACGAACTTGGTTGTAGCCGCTATATCCATCAAGAAAACTATAGCACTCTGCCAGCCTACTTCGTCAAGATTTGATCCGAAAATGGAAGAGGGTAATGATCGTTCTTTGTTGCCTTATTGAGCTTCCCCTGTAATCAACACAAATGCGTAGCTTCCCATTCTTTTTATTGAGATCACAATGGGAGAAACCCATTCTGAATTCTCCTGACAAATATGAATCTGCATCAAGCAACTTATATATTTCTTCTTTTACAGTCTTGGAAAAATTAGGATTCATTCTATATGGCATTTGCTTTATGGGCTTAGCACCATCTACCACTCAATAGAATGTTCTACCCAACTTACTTGACGGAGTTCCTTGTAATCAAAAGTGAATAGGTGTATGTACCTTGAAAGAGTGAAGGTAGGATTCCTTCTCACTCTCCATCACACGGCATCACCAATCTTTATTTGTTGGAGACGATCATCAACTTCTTCTTGAGATAATTTTATGGGGTCATGAGTTGGTGTGGACTGGAAGGATATCCATGACTGAAACATCCGCCTCACTTTCTTCATCTTCGGTGTCCACTTCACGGTACTAGAGTAATCGAGAGGATGTCCAATCATCGGTTTCATCACTTGAATCCACGAGTTACGCTTTATGATGTCGAGGATCACGTTTATCTTCACCCTTTCTCTACCATGTCTAAGTGTCATGAAACCTTCATTCCGGTAGTTTCTTGCATGAACTCTCCTTAGCCATGGTCTTCCCAGCAGACATTGGGTATGCATGCAGTACCATTTTCATCACTGAAAATCTACCACACATACAACACCCATAATGAGATATTGCCACATTTGAAACTACACCTTACGGTTTAGTTTTTCCTTTATTTAATGACCTTAACATAAGTGTTGAAGGGCGATCAATTTTAAACCCAACATATTCATTATAGACTCGGTCATTACATTAAGCGCAGCACATCCATCAACTAAGACATCATGAATTGAAATACCATTACATAATACCTTAGCTTATGGAGCATAGGGATCCGCCTCTACCTCCAAAACATGGACCTCAACCTCCTTCCTTCGTCGAGCATTGAGTCCACTTCGCAACTCCCGCCTCTTCTCAGAAGACATAGCCAAGAGTTGACCATATGTAATATTTGCAGGCCTTTTGGATGGATCTTCCAAGATGGAGTATGGTCCTTGCCCTGTGAAATCAGAAAATCCTGCACACCCAACTTTCTTCTCCTATGTTTCTTACTAGTTTCTCCTTTCATCTTCTTAGGATCATTTCCATCTTGATTATCTTTTTCTTTCTTTCTTTTTGTTACAAACACATCTACTTCATTATTTCTGCTCTTATCTACTACATCAAAAGAATTCACAGGTGTTTTTCCTTTATCATTATCTCCTTTACGGATGTAGAAGCTCTATCTGGACAATTATACTTATAATGACCCTTTTATAACAACCATAACAAACTGACTTGAGAAATATTTCTTTTTGGACCTCTATCTCCTCCCGAGAATTAAATTCTTTTCCTTGAAGAAGATTAATAGTTAAGCGACCCATCTTTTTGAGCATATCTTCATACTCGGTAGATGTACTAGGAGAAATATTTGTGCTCACCGGGAGTGGTTGTGGATTCGGACCAAAGGTCTTTGGTGTAGGTTCTATTTTAGCAACAATTTCTTTGGGCTCCTCTTCCATGTTTTCTTCTTGCCTTCTTGCAATCTCCTTTGCTTGTTCAATGGTAGTTGGGCGGTCATACTTCACTCGTTGTTTGATCTCTGGCTTCATCCCAAGAATGAAGTGCTTACATAGGAGATTATCCACGCCATTCATCAACCCATCCGCTAATCCTTCCTTAGGATCGGGCATCGAGCTTCCTCCTTAGCTCAGAACACGAGCATGATAATCCCTTATCTTCTCCTTCTCTCCTTAGGATAGCTTTGTGATCTCGATCATGAGATCTGCATATTTCTGTTGTTCACCAAATTCTTCAAGAAAACTTTCAGTTAATAAATCCCATGAATTTTTCACATTATCACCTAGTGTTTCAAACCACCTAAGTCTTTGAACCATCCAAAAATGTAGGAAAAATTCAGTCCATTGTTCCCTTCTTATAAGGCCATTACAAATATAAGATCGTTTAAACTCTTGAATGAAAGAAGAAGCATCTTCATTAGATTGAGCTGAAAAACAGGAATCTTTCCCATTTTCAAAAGTAACCATAGTGAAATACCAACCCATGCAAGTACAATCAACAAGACTTATGTGCACAAATAATTGGAATCACTATACTAGAAAGTGACTTTACACCTTTCTACAGTAAAATAGAAATGACCATGGTAAACTATGGTAAAACTTGACTTACTACGGTAAAAACTGACTTTACTGTGGTAAACACTATTCACGGTAAAAAGTGAAGTTCTCATGGTAAATACTATTCATGGTAAAAGTGAAGTTACTGCGGTAAATAATATTCACGGTAAAAAGTGACTTTACTGTGGCAATTACTATTCACAACAAAAATGACTTTACCATGGTAACTACTATTCACGGCAAAAATGACTTTACCATGGTAACTACTATGCACAGTAAAAACAAGGTTACCCTCCAATTGATTTTTGACTAAGTGGGAATATCTCTCCAGAAAATCCACCAACGAGGAATGGTCCCAGCAACGGAACCAAAATGTCATCACCAATCCGGCACTATGACAACTTTTCACCGGGAACTCCTCATCTTTATGATTATTTACTAATGCACAACCTTTAGTTTGGTGGATGTAATCTGGAAACACAACAACAAACATAACACAAGAATACCATCGACTATGATAAGAAGGAATGATGACAAATCTGAAATATCAAAGTAAATTATAATATTAACATGAAATTGTTACAATCTCACCCATGAGGTACTTCAAGTGTTATTGACTTCACTTTCCTTTCACCAAGACTATGAGAGAAACTTTACAATTACATCTCTTAATGGCTTCTTCAACACACCTTTAAAGCGATGGCTTCCTTTGCACACTTCCTACAATATTTCTCACTACTTCCTTCTATGCTAAATGAGGGGGTGGCCTCTCTATTTATAGAACTTCAGGGCTTATCCATCTTATCTCTAAGATAGGATAAGAAATTCATCTCGATAAATCATATTCCATACCTTAACTCTTATCTATACATGTAAGCTTATCTTTTAAGATAAGATAAACCTTATCATTTACATGGGTTCCACATTTTTAGACTTTTTACAAATAAAATACACAAAATATTTATGACCTCACTCCTTGTCCTTATTACCAATATAATATTTCTAATTCCTAATCATGTAGACCCTACTTCTCTAATTACCCAAACTTTGACATTTTAACATTACCGGACCACTTACGACAAATATTTACTTTTTACAACATTCATATATTGTACTTTGGTATTACCGTACTCCATATTATTGGCGGCACTGCATCTTGTGGCGCCGTTATCTTCTATCGAGGACGCTACTACTAATTATACTTAACAACATCCTATTCCTAATACATATATTAATGAAATAGAAATTACGGAGGAAAATTTTAGTGTCGAGAGCCAAGATGAGTGTATATTTTTGATCTTTTGCGGTATGTAGACTATCCCTCCAAGATGAGAAGTTGCATATGAATAGGTTCATCGGGGACCTAAATATAGATGATTGTAGGAGAAGTTAAGATTTTTCTCCCCATTTTGAGAAGGCATATCTTGCATAAGAGAATAAGATTAGAACTTAGGAGTCTCGAGATAGGAATCGGGGTAAATACAAGATAGAGTTCACTCATTTCAAGATCAAAGATCACGTGGCTCGCCCCACCCTCGAGAGGTGGGTTATAGTCTCTCGTAATTAGCTCCATGACCTCCTCCCCACCTGACAATGGAACCCTCACATCGCAACATACTCCTCATCAACAGAGGACTAGGCTAAGCCACGATAGTCATAGAGGTAGGGGCCGTAAAGGCCACATTTTGGGTAGAGAGAGGAGGTCGGTGGTAGCAACTACCTAATCCGGCTCATTCACAATAATGTGCTGGCGAGTGAGACCCTCAAGGTCAATATATTAGAGTACATGAGGGTCTTATTCACATAGGGATGTGCCGGAGTTGTTTCATTTTTGGGGCCCGTGATCATTATGCACCTTTTTGTCCTCGAGACCATCTTTTGCTCAAAGGAAAAATGCACCGCCCAAAACAAACAATTGTCGATGCGAGTATGCAATCATCGTGTCATGCCACGTTGGAGAACCGTCGGTAGCCGAGCATGAGGCCATAGTCATTGAGATAACATTTATGATTAGGGGTACACCTATTACTATATTATTTGATTCAAGATATTCTCGACTTCTTTATATCACTCTCTTTAGAAGATAGGGTGTGGTTTGGTGGCTTCAACATAAGTAGGCGGATAGGTGGCGTGTAGATTTGACCATTAGGGCTAAGCTTAATGTAGACTCGTATGTTGAGAGTTGTATTCTCGACCTGGGGTATTCTCCACTACTTTAGACCTCTGTATTTTCCATTGGTGTAGACACCAAAATTAGGTCGTACCACCCTTATAACCCCATTAATTAAATTAACCATACCTTACATATGCATATCCCATAGTGCACATGATTAATTGAATTAATTAGTTTAAGTAACATCCTCACTTTACCACCTCACCTAGCCAACTCACCTTTCCACCTCACCCCATAACCCACTCAAACCCCAGATAATGGCCTAAGACCAAGTCTAAGCCTATCCTAACCAACTAGGACTTAGTCTAAACCAAGACTTAACTCCTATTAAAAACCTAAGAGGAATTTTACTCATTCTTAGGGACCTATTTGCAAGACTCTGACGAAGATTGAAGACCACGCCAAAATAGCAAAAATCGAGGCCATTTTTGGTTAACCTAGATATTCCCGCCTTAAGCCGACGCGTTGAGTATACCTCAACTAACGTCATTCACCTAACCTTAAATCGAGTTAGGTTAAATATATTTCCAAAATCATTTTCCTAGGTTGGTCATTCGATTAGGATCTATTAGCATATGGATTTGCATGCATCGCAAATGACATGCACAGTGTGGGCACGAAGTCCCTCCTCAATAAAGGTGAGGCTGCCTTTATTGAAAACCAAAACTATATTTACATCTATACATTCAAAATTGTAAGTGGGGGTGTTTTGGAACATCAATGATGGAAAAGAAGTTGAAAGGGAATGGAATGAATGAAGGAAAGGAATGAAATGAAAGAACATGCAAGAGTTATGTAAACACAGAGCCAATATTACACGAAGAAGAAGACGAATAAGCCAACACAAATAAAATGGAGTTTGAGTTAGCCAAACAAGAGCGAGCAAAAGGGAACACACATGAGCAAGTAGATAATCGAGCTTGATCACGTGAACTAGAACAATGATTAATAACATTGACAATAAGATCAAAGATAATATTTGCATGCAAGATTCAAACACCTAACATCTAATGAACATAAGAACATCAAATATTAAAAGAGATGATGAATGAGACACAAAGTTCATATTTCATTAACTCCAAAAATGTTTTTCACAAAAGAACACAAAGTTTCTTCCTGAAACAAAGCTTGCACACAATAGTATTTCTTCTCCTCTCTCAAAGTTACCCTTCTAAATGAGCCCCTCACTTCCTTTTATAACCCAAAAGTTAGTTCAAAGTAGTTAGGGTTTTACATGGTCATTAAATAAGGCACTTAAGTGACCTTTGAATTTTCAACCAACTTTTAAAAAGTTACTAAAAATAGAAACCTCTTAAGTTAAAAAGCCATAAAAGAAATGGGCACACGTGGACCCACTTAAATGACTTGGATGCACACATAGACATCTAGTCAACAATCGCCACCTAGATCAAAACACATATGGTCGAGTTGCCTTATCCATTGGGCCAAGAGTCCACCTATCCCGGTCGTATGGGAATGAACTCATTGGCCGTGCTCCATGCAATCCTCCAGATGACAAGAGAGCCGATCTTGAAACTTGAGCTATTCATCCACCCCTCTGTTTGGGCAACGTCCTGGTGTGAGCAAGTTCGTCTTCATTCGTATTCACATTCAAAACTACACATAATTCTCCACATGCTTCGAATAGCCTTCCATGATGAATTATTCATTTGTCGCGAGATTGTAGTCGTTACACCGTCTTGGCTTGTCAGAATCCAACTTTTGATCTTTCGCCATTGAGAAGATCTTCCAGAGCTAAAATTACAATTCACTGCCTGGAGTTATGTCCTTTGTCTTTGTCACCATCCCAAAGTGTTGGCATTCCGATCTGCTCATGATCGTCCAATTCAAGAACGCTCCAACTTTAAGACTAGTCGATGAAGTATTGTGTGCCGCTAACTGGCGAGTTGTGACAGGACACGCTTGAATGATGTGGCCTTGCTTGATGATCCAGCATAGGTAGTAAATTGTACTTATCATTAGTCTTGGTTTTTCGATGAGTAGTTCCGTCAATGATCAAGTGAAAAATTTTTGTGGACAAGATTCTCCCATTATCGATCTCTGCTGATAACAATGGATTTTGACTCCGAAGAGACCAATGCCAATAGCTACGACTTATACCACATAATGAGGAAGTTAGAGGTTGCTTCCACTTTGGAGCCGTTGGAGTTGAATCACCACACTATGCAGGTTTCGTGGTACATCTATGCAAGTGATGACCAATTCAGAACAAGCGTCGGGAAAATTGTGACTCGCCTTCGGTTGATATGCGATCGCATAATCGACCTATGTTGATGTGTCCCAAGTTGGTATCGACGATGTTCTCATACTTTGAATGGAGTGTCGAGGTGAGTAGAATGCCTGGAACCTATACCGCAACATCATTTTGTTTGGGAATGACATGACTGTGACAAAAACGTGATTTCAGGCTATTACTTCCATCTTACAAAACTGCATAAATTGCCTGTAAAACTGCCCTGGGAAAAATAACAAATCTTGTCTTGAGAATTTCTCACTACATGAGGAAGTATATTAAGGTACCACAAGTTTGCATGTCATAATTTTTTTCCCCAATCAAATTCTTCAGTCAAATATTAAAGGTCAAAGTTGACTCTTCGAAACTGCTAGGAAAATGCAAGTGTAAAACTGCATCTGGAAAATTCCATTTGGTTTTAGCCTGGGAAAAATATCAAATGTCACCCACGAGACTCTACAAATTGTCAAGGAAGCATATGAAGGTGGGAAGAAATGAAAGAAATAATTATTTTCTCTTGAATATCATTTAAATTCAAAATATCAACTCTCGAAGTGAGCCACCTTGACAGGCTGAAAACTGTGCGCGCAGCGAAATCATGCAAACTACATTTTATTTGACCTATGAAAAATATCAAACGAAGCATTGTACATTTGAATTTTTACAAATAAGTACATGAATGTGGGAAGAATTCAACGAACTAAACCGTTTCTCTTGACAATTGTCTGGGCTCAAGATACAAATTCTGAAAGTAGGTCTCCCACCAAATTGAAACTGCACACGCGGCAAAATTGAGTAAACTGAGTTTTTCTTGGGTTCGTCAAAAATATCAAATGAGGAGCTGCTCGTTTAAAATTTGGAAACTGAGTACACGAAGATGGGAATAATTCAACGGAACAAACTTTTCTTCCCGATGATCATCCGACTTCGAGATATCAAACTCCAAACTTGATTACTTCAACGGATACAACCCGCGACACGTTCTTTCCGCATCTATCGTTTTCTTTATTAAATTCATTTTCTTTGTGCCGATATACATCAGTAATGCTTTTAAATGCGTGATATTTTTAAATAGCGGAATACTTCTCACCGATGCATTGAAAATGATTTTTTTTTTTAAGGACTTCGTACATGATCGATTTAATCTCCGCTTTTTTTAAAACTGCCGCGCGTCTCTACGTACATGATATTTTTCTTTGGCAGCTAGTGATCTTGTTTCTCCTTCCCTAGCGCAATGATCAAATTTCTTCTTCTTCAACAATGAGTAGTAAACTTGTTATTCTCTTTCTTTTCTAAAAAAATAATAATAAAATAAAATAAAACATAATTTTTATGCATGCGTGGGTTCTTGTTTGTTTGGTTATATTTTAATCTTATTCCTCACTCCAAAGCTTAAGTACAAATTATTTGAGCTTCTGTATGAAATTTAACTTCAAGCTTGTGGCTGCGTGGGCAAAACAAATTTATTACTCCCTCTGAGAATGGGCAAACTTCTAAGTATTTGTTTTGTCTTTAATGCAGGCTGCGTGGGCAAAATCCTCAACTGCTGCATGGATTTCTGTTTTGGCATAAATATTCCTGAAGATTGTGTGGAAACCTGACAATGAACAACTCTAAAATGTGAAAATTGTTTTTGTTGTCCTTTGGCTCTATTCTCTTTCTTCTCCCAAGCGTGGATATCCATCTTTTGCTGCTGTTGCTTTCCTCCTTAGGCGTGGATTTCAGCTGCACCAAAACAAAATAAAACAACAATAAACAAAACAGCTCCTTTCCTCCTTGGCTACGTGGAAAATCTTCTCGTCTTTTCTTTGGCTGCTTTATTACCTCCCATGCGTGGAATTCCTTCTTATTTCTGTCTTTTCTTTCAATCTTTGCCAATGCGTGGTGTTTGAAGGACTGTTTTTTTTTTAATTTTCAAACTGCTTTAACTGTCCCTTTCTCCTCTGCACGTGGGTATTCTCTTTTTGCTTTTTATCTACCTCTTTATCCCTTGCATGCGTGGGATTTTAAAACTGTTCTTCTATATTCTATATTCTATACAGTTCTCTCCTGCGTGGTTTCTCCTTTGGATTGGCGTGGGAACTTGATTTTTGTTGTTTTTCTCCTTTAGAAACCTGCGCAAATCATATGTTCTCTTCTTCCTACTTCACAATGGCGTTCGCAATATTGTGGGATGTGATAAAATATTATGTCCTTCAGAAGAAATAAGAAGCAATTGGAAGCACGACTATTTCCAACGAGTTTGACGGAGGAAGTTATGAGGATTAATCCAACTTCCCGTCTTCCCGGGTAGTGGAATTAAGTGCTAGGGGGAATGGGGAAAGCAACGGCCAATTGCCAACGGGAATGGCAAAGTGGGCTGGCAATCTCCGTTCAATTTCCCCATGTGGGAAATTGGGAAATTTCTTGCCCGTTAGCCAATCCATGATTTGGCAAATGGTGAAGAAAATCCCACAAGCGGGAAATTAAAAAAAGATTGCCGGAAAGGGAAATCGGGTTGGGAAGCCAAATTGGCATTCCCGTGATTGAAGCATAAGTTACTTCCCGCAATAAAATAAAAATTTGTTGAATGAATCTTTCAATTAATATTTATTTAATTAAATACTCCCAAGTTATTTAAAAATTAATTTTATCAAACAAAGAGCAATTAATTAATTAAATATTAATTAATTAATTTTAATGTATTTTAATGCGATTTAAAGCCTGGCGGGAGGAGTTCTCGCCCGAAAAGGATGAAACGAAGACTGAAACGATCACAAAAAGGAGACGGTCGTCATGAGGGTGATAAACCATGCAAAGTAACACTTTTGAAAAATTTCAAAATTTCCTTTTTTTAAAATTAATTTTGCAAAGTCAAAATTAGTCGATAATGAGGATCTCATACGACAGAGACTTGGAGCACTCGAAATTTTGAAGCACTCAAGCAAAAGAAAGCACTGGGAACACTACCAATAACCTTCGACATCCATCACTTCTGCACGAGCACAAATTAACATAAATAAGCATGGAGACTTGAACTGCCATGAAACGAACATGACTTCTATTCTCTTTGGATTTCATCCATCACCTCCTCATAACCCGCACTTTCTGGACTCCATTCTTCATGAAGTACCTAATATCTCTTCATTTATCTCTATTTTCTTTAGCAGGATTTATCATTCATCTCAATAATTTATCCTTCGCACATGCATCTGTAGCACACCTCCCTTCCTCTCATCAACTTATCACCTTACCATACCTGGACCTTCCACCTATCCTCCCCTATCAGTAATCATCTTTGAACCTTTTAGACCATTCCACGACCTCACCCCCACCATTTCCAACCTTTGTGCAATCACAGAGAGTCCGAAAACTATTTCTAAGAGCTTTTTATTAATTTCCTAAGAACGCCGATTAAGCAATCGACATATCAATCACTCTTCCAAACCGGCATCGGTCACACAATCAACGCGTCGGTTACTCGTCATGCGCAACATATCCCATACTAAAAATCACACCCATTTAAGTAACAACCCAAAATAACTCCTAATCTTGACTAGACCTTACCCGCAGCTTTATGACGACCGTAAACCAATATCAGTCCATCACCTTACCCATTTTGAACTCAATCACCTTTTATCTGACCTTTCTTATTTATTTTGATTGAGATACCTAAATCGTTCAATTCCAATAAGATTATTACTTCATGTTTATTTTGGATAACATTAATATTGTTATTTAAAAAGTGGATCGAATGACATTGTTCGGGAAACATCACGCTTCCTGGATCTAGCTTCTACTAGAAGTCCACTTGTTTTATTTAACTCTATCTCGGTGGTATTGTTTTGCATGTTACATGTAGTTCCTCCTAGCCAAAAGGGAGTATTCCCGATCGGTATTGGATTAGGAAATCAGTTTAACACGTGCGGCACAACCTTCTACCGACATCACAAATAGGTATTCCTCCTTGGCTTTATCACCCTCTATCTACGTTTCATTAATTTATTAAGAAGCCGATTGAAATAGTTGGGATCATATGATGTTTTTCTCAATATGGATTGGATTGATTCCCATCAGGCCAAAGTTGACTCAAAAAATAAGTTCATTGAGTGTTTGGATGATATATGTAGTCTTGTAGTTATATCTAAGGTTCATATATTTGTATCCTTGTGTATGATTTCCACTGCATCTCAAGCGGATCATGCGCGAGGATGTCAAATATTTACTATCACGATCACTCGAAATATCTAAGGAGATTCTTATGATTTCTCCACTATATGAACACCCTATTTTGAGAGAGTTTACATATGTTTTTCCTAAAGAGCTCTCGGGTATGCCACTACGTTGTGAGGTGGAATTTTCCATTTATCTTAATCCAAGTTTAGCTTTGTATCATGTGCTCCATACAAAATGACTATCCCCGATTTCCATGAACTCAAGATTAAGTCGAGTTGCATTAGAGAAGGGCCTCATCGACCTAGTGTGTCTCCTTAGGGTGCACCAGTGATTTTTGTGAAGAAGAAGGATGGGTCCCTTCATTTGTGTGTTAACTTTCAATAGTTGAACAAGGTAATGAAAAATAATTGTTATCCTCGCCGCATATAGATGATGTGTATGATCATATGAGGTGAGCCAGAGTGTTCACCAAGATAGATCTAAAGTTTGTTTACCATGTGTATCAAGACGTATGCACATACACAAGACAACTTTTTGAACTTGGTATGGGAATTACGATTTCACGGTAGTTCCTTCATTTGACAAATGCACCTGTAGTGTTTATGAGCTTCATGAAATGGGTTTTAGGACCTTTGGGACAAAGGTTTTTCATATTGATCTATTCTCGCTCGATAGAGGAGTACCAAGAGCACTTGAGATAGGTATTATAGGTTTTGAGGGAGCACTAATTGTTTGGGAATTTGGAGAAGTGTTCCTTCTTTCAGATCAAGATTCAATATTTGGGGCACATTATCATAAAGCTAGGGTATCTCAAGTAAGATTAATCGAAGATTTTTGCTATCATAGATTGGCCGGTCCCCACCACGGTGGATGGGGTTAGGATTTTTATGGGGTTGGTTATTACCACCATTTTGTTCAGGATTTTTCTAGGATTGCCAATCCTATCACTTCCCTTCAATGCAAAGGGAAGAATTTTTTCGGTTATAAAAGTGTGAGTAGGCATTTCAATTGCTTAAGGAGTGATTAACTACTACACCCATTCTCGCATTCCATATCCTTTGGATGACTTTATAGTTTGCCAGATGCATCTATAGAGGAATTGGAATGGTTCTCATGTTAGAGCATCGTGTCATTGCTTTTGAGTCCTCGCTTTTGAGTCCTACGAGCTCAAATAATAACTTAATTACCCCACTCATGATCTTAAGCTTACATGAATTGAACTTGCTTTGGTTCTGGGTTGAGGCATTTTCTTTTGAGCGGGCCGAAAAATCATTTGAACCTTCAACATATCTTTTCATAACCCCTCCTTCCTCCTTATTACATGCGTTTCTTAAGGCAATCTCCATACGCACAAGCCATATGGCCTTCTCATATGAGTGTTTCCTTGTTATTATGGCTATCATGGTTATCTCTACAGAATATATACATTTATTTATACATACATACATAGATATATATATCTATGTATGTATGTATCTACATATATGTATGTATGTATGTATGTGTATGTATGTATGTATGTATGTATACATATATATGTGTGTATATATATACACACATATATATGTATACATACATACACACACACACACACACACACACACACACATATACATACATACATACATACATACATACATACACATACATACATTCATACATACATACATACATATAGATACATACATAGATAGATAGATATATATATATATATATATATATATGTATATATATATATATATGTATATATGTATATATATATATATATGTATATATATATATATGTATATATATATATATATGTATATATATATGTATGTATATATATATGTATGTATTCGTATGTAATATGTGTGTGTGTGTGTGTATACACACACACACACATACATACATATGTATATATATGTATATATATACACATACATATCTATATATATATATATATAGATATGTATGTATGTATACATACATATACACACACACACACACACATACATACATACATACGTGTGTGTGTGTGTGTGTGTGTGTATAAACATACATATATATATATATATATATATATATATGTATATGTATATATGTATGTATACATGTGTATATATATATATATGTATATATGTATGTATACATGTGTACATATATATACATACACATATATATAAATATAAACAAATGTATATATTCTGGTAGAGATAACCATGATAGCCATAATAACAAGGTAAACACACACACACACACACACACACACACACACACACATATACACACACACATATACATATACATATCTATACATGTGTGTGTGTGTGTGTGTGTGTGTGTGTGTGTGTGTGTGTGGGTGTGATAAAATGTATATACAATTTCAATGTAAAAAAAAATATTTCTCTTAATCTAGCTCTCAATGTTAGCTCTTAACAAAAATAATATAATAAAAAACTATAAATCTATAGATCCATTTGGATCAAACACAAAGAATGAAAGAGGACCTTTGGGTTTGGAAAACCACGGTAAATCAAATAGATATGTGCAAGCCATATCCGAATATACAAATATCAATGGAGTGGATGATCCTTCTCTAAATCTCTTCCTCCTTGAGCTCTCCATAGGTTCTCCTTCCTACAAACAAAAGAAAATTACAAAACAAGAGAAAACTAGGGCATCCTTCCCTATAAACAAAAGAAAAATATAAAACAAGAGAAAACTAGGGCATCCGAGTGATTGAGTTGAATAAAAATGAATTCTAGTTTTTAGGTTGTTTTTATATCCTAATAAGTTATAAAATTTTAGGTGTATGATCTCATGGTGGAGATTTGTTTTATCTTAGGGATCCTATTTAATTTCAAACCTGACTTAAGTTTTATGGTTAAACTTTAATAAAAGAGTGTATTATTTATTTAAATTTAATATTATTATTTGTAAATATATTTGAAGGATGGGTCCATTTCGAGATGAAATGGGACCCTTGACCTTTTTTATACATTTTAGCTTTCCATGCAAACCTTTAAAAAAATATTAATCATTCTCAAAATTATTAATAAATTTTCCATAATTTGAATATAAAATTTTATTTACTCTCCTAACGTGATAAACTTGTTTACTAATGGATTATCTCAACCCTTTGTCATAGTCATAATTTAGTTATCGTCATCGTTTATAAAAATAATCTCAAAGTATTTAACTCTGGAAAGCAACTTTACGCCGACTCTTTGTCCTTAAGTTTGAAAATGTGTTGTTGTAATAACAATGCACAAAGTGATATAATGCTCCTTATTGTTCATTTATTGCGGCTTCAGTGTGCTACTTCGCCGTATGTTATGATTTTGTCGTGTTAGTTTTCAGAATGAGTAGTCTTAATCGCCATGTAATTATTTACCTTTTAAAAAATTATTACCACCTTTATTACATTTATCATCTATGATCGAGATGTTTGGTTGTCTTTTACAATTTTGGAACTTGCATTGAGTGAGGCATGACATTATTCATTTGTATCCAACTCATTCACTGGATGCCCTAGTTTTCTCTCAATATGTATTTTTATTTTGTTTATAGGGAATGTGAACTCATGGAGAGATATAGGAGGAAGATATTTAAGGAAGGATCATCCACTCCATTGATATTTGTATTTCTATATTTGGTTTGCAAATAGTTGTTTGATTACCGGGTTTTCCAAAACCAACGTTCTCTTTCATTCTTTGTGTTTAATCCAAATGGATCTATAGGTTTATAGTTTTGTATTGTTATTGTTTTTGTTAAGAGCTCATATTCACAACTAGATGAAGAGCAATCCTTTTTGTACTAAAAGCTGTATATACATTTTACCATATATATAGTGAGAGGTAACCATGCTAGCCATAATAACAAGGGCGACCGACATATGAGAAGGTTGATGGCCTATGTGTAGGTGGAGATGGCCTTATGCCATGACAACAAGGAGGAAGGAGGGTTATGAAAAGATACACTCGAAGGCTCAAATGACCTTTCCTCAATATAAAAGTCTTCCCCAAAAGAAAATTCCTCCAATGAACCAAATCATGTACCATTCTTTGCAAGATCAAGATCGTGAGTGGGGTAATTAAGTTCGTATTCCTTGAGCTTGTAGAATTCAAAAGCAATGATGCAATGTTCCTTCATGAGCACCACTCCAAGTCCTCTATAGATGCATCTAGAAAACCACAAAGTCAGCCAAGGATCTGGCTGGCGTGGATGGGGAAGTATTCAATCACTCCTTGAACATAATTTGAAAGGCCTATTCACACTTCTCATTCGACTAACAAAATTCTTCCTGTTTTGCGTTTAAGGGAAGTGATAGGATTGGTAATCTGAAAAAATATTGCATAAAGCGGTGGTAATAACCAATAACCTCATAAAATTCATAACCTTAGTCACTATGGTGGGGGATGGCCAATCAATGATAACACGGATCTTTGAGGGATTTATTGAGATACCCTCACTGTGATAATGTGCCCCAAATACTGAATCTCGGTCTAAAAGAAGGAACACTTCTCAAAATTCTCAAACAACTAGTGCTCCCTCAAAACTTGTAATACATGTCTAAATTGCTCATGGTGTCTCTCTATCGAAGCGAGAATAGATCAATATGTTATTAAGATACAAAATGACAAACTATCCAAGAAGTTTCTAAAAACCCCATTCATGAGGCTCATCAACACTTCGGTGCATTCGTCCACCGAAGGGAACTACATGAACTTGTAATGCCCATATCGAGTTCAAAGAGTTGTCTTATGTATGTCTACTTTGTGATATGCAGTTGATGGTAACTAGACTTCAAATCTATCTTGGAGAACACTCTAGATCCCCTCATCTGATCAAACAAATCATCTATATGGGGCAGAGGATAATGGTTCTTCATCATTACCTTGTTCAACTATAGAAAATTCAAAACAAACAAAGGGACCTGTACTTCTTCACAAAAATCACTAGTGCGCCCCAAGGAGACACACTAGGTCAAATGAGGCCCTTCTCTAAAATCTCCTCTAATTAATCTTGAGCTCATGGAGCTCATGGGTAGTCATCTTATACGGAGCATGGGATGGGTGCTGAACCTAGATTAAGATAAATGGAAAATTCCACCTCACGATGCAATGGCGTGCACTGGGAGCTCCCTAGGAAAAACATATGCAAACTCCCTCAAGATAGGGTGTTCATCTAGTGGAGAACTCCTAGAAGTATCCTCATATCTATCACTAATCATGATAAAAAAACATTTGACATCCCTTGCACATGCTCCATTTGAGATGCATGAGGATAGAGGAAATCATACACAAGGATAGGGGTCTCTCAGAACAATAGATATTCTTTGTCCGACTACCTATATCATCTACACACTCTATGAACTTGTTTTTGTAGGCAAATTTTGCTTGATGGGAATCAATCCAATCCACACCGAGAACTGACCTCATACGATCCCAATGGTAAAATACGAGAGATATAAGGTAATGGAGAATACCCCTAGGTCAAGAATACAACTCTCCACATACGATTCTACGATGAGCTTGTCTCCAGTGACAAACTCTACTTGTCACCTATCTCGCATGCCTAGAAGCCACCAAACCACAAATATCCACTAAAGAGAGCATTATAAAGGAGTTAAGCTCCCGAATCAAATAATATAAGTAACACTTTTGCCATCTTAGTTGGTGTATTCGACTTTGTCTTTGAGTGTGTCGGGACCCATTTTTATCATACTGTCAAGTTTCGGGTTGATATTCTATCTGACTTAATTCACAAAAATTGATTTTTCTTCACTTCTCCAAATTTCATGAGCCACCAGGCATCGGTCCAGCCTGACCATAACCTAGTTCCCATCGGCCTTCATTAGTTTACCTAACCGGGTGCCGATTGCCTCTTTTGGTCATTTCACCCAAAAACAACATTCATCACATTTTCTATTCTTTTTTGAAATTTTCAGGACATCATCATACTTCAAATTTAAAATCATTGTCACATATAGTTTTCAGTATTCCATTTTCATCGTTTTTGGCCTCATTTGCTAAATCGTTTGATTTCCCACAATTAACGGTATCTTTGCTATAACCATCATCGGTCACCCTTTAACGCCATCACTTATTTAAATTGTCATGGGTTCCTCTACATTACGATTTTCAATTAGAACACCGATCGCCACCTCCTGGAATCTATCCTTCACCATTTCTATTGTTTTATGTGTCATTTGTAGAGTACGATTTACAGGTATATGTTAATTCACATGGTTCTAAATCGTAGTCAAACCAACGCCCTTGTGTTTCACGTTAACCTTCGGCGAGCCTTCCACCTAGCCCATCACCGCCTTCTATCTTGTCTCCTATGGATCCAACTCAACCCATCACCATTAATACCGAGTGATGAGGAGTTCGCAAGACTCCTTGACTAGAATCCCGCTGCCCTACAATATTATCTCACCCACTCATCTACCCGAGACTCCTCGGGATAGTTGGTATATGGCATGTCTGTGCTCATCCCTCCTATCCTCACCCTCACTTCCACGCGTACCAACTTAGCTCAGCATTTCCTTCATTCACCTTACCACCCATGGTGTCTCAACTAGACCCCACGTCCTCTATCTCTGCTGCACCAATGGCATCTATCACACCCGTGGTCAACCATTCCTTCACCAATTTGCCTTTAAGCATGGCCCCATCTCGCACCCTTTTTACTGCGTATGTACTAGTTGCATCACAACTGACCAATGATGTCAAAACCCACACCGTTCCAAAACCTTGTCCTTTCCATCCCACATTCTCTACCCCCATTAGCACGAGAGTCGAAGACGACTACCCCACCCTTTTACACGCATCACCAACAACCCCCAATCTCGTCATCACTTATTCAGATATCTTCACCGCATCTATTCCCCTTAGTAGTTCTCGTATACTGCACCCCCATATCTTGGGATGTCATCCACATCATACATCCATCATCAACTCTCTTTCTTTGTAGGAGGAAACCATTCCTCGACAACCCACCAATGACCTCATTATGATGATGATGTAAAAGATGCAAACATTAGAAGCATCATTTTACGGCTCTCGCAACTCTTTAACTTATGATGA